>CM060947.1:267147839-267547839 GCA_030765055.1 Mantis religiosa
TAACGCCTATGTACTTTTAAAAAATATATACATTTAATAATAACAGTAATAGTTATTAAACGTTTCATAACATTTTCACATTCTAGAGCTGTTTGTATAAGGAGTTTAAAGCCAAGCATTTTACAAATACTTAGCAGAATAATTACACTGAAAACAGCCATCTAAGATCTATTTTGTACAAACGTATTTCTTTGATAAGAGATTATTTCCATATATACAACAGTATAACATAATTATTTGCCTATAGTTTCTTTTCTCGCATTTCTTCTTACACAATTATCTAATTATGATTAGTGAAATATTCTATAATCTTCACAAAAGTTAAAGGCATATGGAGGCAAGGTCCAGCTGGGGCACGTCGCGCTGCGGAGCCTATACCCTATTTCCGTTCAACTATGCCTGTCCGTCTCAAACTCCAGCTGTATCGGGCGATCATTCCGCCTATGATTCTGTACGGCTGTGAGATCTGGGGAACAATGGCTAGTACCACTTTTGTCAGGCTCCAGACGCTGCAGAACAAGGCACTTCGCTTCATATGCGATACACACTGGAGATTTCCTGCTCATATTGTACATGAGCACTCCCAGATGCCGTACATTGTCGATGTCATCAGCGAGAGGGCATGATCAATCCAAAATCACAACCCTTTCGTGAACTGCCTGGGCAGGTATGATCAGAGGGAACAAAGACGCTTGCCATCCTTAAAACTACCAAGAGACGTCTTGGAGCCCCTTGGTTAACCCAAGTGAAAACCCAGATATCTCTAGGACCCATATTTACGCCTGACGGCTCAAGCGATATGCAACCTGTAAGCAAAACGGAGCAGAAACTTTAAATCGTGTCTCCCAAAACGGGGGAACACCTAAGTGCAGCTGCCTTTTGAGATTAATCAAGGTCATCCCATTCCAAATTTCCCAAAAAATCAAACAAACACCCCAGCACAACATGAAACCACTTTGTTCATTTCGCAGGTAAAGCCGCAAAGCGTCTGGTACTGCGGCATAAAGACACCCGGATGGGGAGAAGCCCCACCCGACTAGCACTACCTCTGGACCTCTGGGCATATGGAGGCAGGCCATACAGCAGACTACAGCCTATACTAAGCCTGCTCCTCCAACCAGCGCTGCCGAATTTGATACACTTAACTCACGCACCTGAAATGAGAACATTTTTTATAATATTTACATACTCCAATGTTAAGTCAAATCGGTCGATGAATGAAATTGGTGAAATGATGCTCAAATGCGTCCGGGGTCCATGGAGCATAGACCTTCGAGGCATCTTTATCTTTATCTTTATTAAAGAATATGGCCTAGTGCCGGTACAAAGGGCCCGGCTTACAGGCTAAAATTTACATATGTTTATAATTTGTTTTAATTATATTTTTATTGTCTTTGTGGTTTATATTGAACCCATTCGGCGGCCTTATCACGACCACCGAGAACAGTTTAATTATGTCTTTTCTTTTGATGTTTTAAAATGCTTTTGTTGTTTTTTTTAAGGGTATGTATGACTGAAATTTTCAAATTCTGAACTAATAATGCTAGCTTTTTCAAATTTACACCATAGGTGTAGTATATTGTGACTTTGTGGGTTCGTGGAATAAAAAGTCCAATTACACCACTCAACAATGTTCTTTATTTCCACCGACTTACAGTTAAACACTTGCCAATTACACAGAATTACGTGCCGTAACAATTACAATTCACCAGTTCGTCCGTTACAATTTCCTTGTACTCGCGGTTACGTAAGCTCCGGTACACATTCACAGTTACGTACAGTCTTCCGTTGCACAATCCTTTCGTTCATTAACACGTCACTGACTAACACTGCCTTCTTACACCAAGAACTGTCCTCACTCACACACTAACCAACTGATTGACCAACTCCACTCTGTCCGTCTGTAACCCTCTTTATATAGGAATATCGCCGGTTTCTAGTGACCAGGAGAATGTTCCGGATTCCGTAATTTCGAGAAACAGGTGTAGAGAAACAGACGACCCAGTCATGTTTTTCCCCTGACCACAGCCTGTCACCACTATAGGACAAACGAGGCGAGGGCGTGGCTAACCGAACCTTCCCTGTCTCCCGCTCTCAGCTGCTTCACAGGGTGTTCCAGCGCTCGCGTTACAATATTGTAAACATGTTAAAACCTAAATATAAACCATTTTTCTCAAGCAGTTTAGAAATTATGATACATTTTGTATGTTTTTTGTTACGTCACTAAAAAAGTCCCTTGCTACAAAAATTTTGAATTTTGGTATAATATTTTAACCCTATGTTCATAATAGACATACTTTTTGAAATTGCTCTGGGTTTTTCTGTGTCTCCTTTAGTTTAGGTCACAAAATTTTTTTAATTTACAAATATTCTTTTTTGTCTAAAAAACTGTAAGTTTTGTGTTTGAAAATTAAAAATATGTGCTTATATACATTTCACAATAAAACCGAGGTCAATTTCCATTCCTCATGATATTCTGAACCTATGTAGGAAATTTCATGAATGTAGTACAAAAACTGCATCGCAAGGAGCATTTTACAGGAAGAAAAATGCTGAAAATATGAACATTGAGAAAACAGCGATTAAAGATTTGATTGCATAACTCACATTAAAATCCACCAGGCTGATAGGTTGGACCCTCAGATTTCTTTTTCCTCTCCTCTGTTGCTGCTTTTTCCACCTTTTTCTTCATTAGATGTTGCTTTTCTTCTGCACAACTTCGCTTCTTGCTTTGCAGGATACGAGTCTGATCTCGCTGCACTGAAGTTTTCCTTGCTAAGTCTACTACACTTTCCCCTCTGATATTTCGCTGCAGCTCCAATGACTTAAGACTACCCATGTTAGACTCACTGATTCTTTTAATAACAGCAAGATCCAATTTTTGTTTTGATATGAAAACTTCCTTTGGGCACTTATTCTATATGACATGATGCAAAGATTCATTGGCATTCTGTGTTTTTCCTGTTTTGCACCTCTCTAGTAATGTTGTAGAAGCCAGCCTCTGATATATTGGCAACATTTTAGGAACTATTTTGTCTGAAAGCCTTATTTTCTTTTCTTGAATTGAAAATTTAAGAACGGAAAACAGACAAAGAATGTGGATGTAGGCAAAAGAGGGCGTGACTCTGACAGAATTTAAAGGCCACCGACATTTAAATAAGCATTTAAAAATGGCGTCCGGAGGCAAATTATGCATTTTTCACATTCGGGAATGTCTAAATTATTTTATAGAATTAAAATAAAAAAGGTCGTTATTTTCACGATTTTCATGAAATTTCAGTCATACATAACCTTAATATAAATAACTATATACAGATATACATGGGGGTTAATTTCAGCCCCTTACATTCACTCACACACACACACACACGCACACACACCTATACACAGGCACACGCACTGTCACACGAAACTGTGGGTTACACTTTGTTCAAGGGGAAGTGATCCAGTTGCCTCTGCCTCTGCCACATGTATACCTCTGCCTTGGAGATTGTGCGGCGATGGGCCGTGGGATGCTGGGCGCGCAGTTTGGGCGAGCCGCCGTCAACTATAGGATTTTTATTCTTGCATGTTTTCGATGCTGCGGCTCGCCTCTACCGATGTTGTATATTGTAGGGTTGCTGTGTCCCTTAATGCGCGCCCATGTGGAAGAGGCCCGTTTTAGTATGGCCTCGGGAATGGTAGGGATACAACTTTCCTGGTGGATTTTTGCGTTGGTGGTGAGGAGGGGGGTGGATAGGATCTTTCTTAACGAAAGGTTTTGTACGGTTTGGAGGTATTTCAAGGTGGATTTGGAGGCGTTGTCCCAGGCCGCACACGCGTACAGGACCAGCGACAAAATGAACGCTTTATACAGCACCAGTTTGGTCTTCAGCTGGACCTGTTTACTCCTGAAGATGGGGGCGCATAACTTTAATCGCTGCCGCCCTTTGTTGGCGGTATCTTTGATATAGGTGAACCAGTTCATAGTGCGTGATAGCGTCACGCCTAAGTATTTTACATGCTGACGGCAGTGCAATGTTTGACCACCAACCGCTTATTGCGTCTTTATCTGGGCAGTATAATAGAGTCGTCTTTGTCTCAGGCGGTTGTCTTCGGCAGTGGTATGTCTAGCCTTATGCGCGCTGTTGCCCCGTGGGGGTTATGCGCCCTTGCTGGCTGCGCTCTTCCGCCTGCCTGGGAGGCATCTGGGCAGAGTCCGCTTAACGTGCTAGAGGGAAAGGAACAAATGTTTAGGTATGGGACCTACCAAGCCCATTTCTGGGCTTGGGGGGTTGAAGTCAGGGGAATGTGGCCCTGTTCAGTTCTAGTTACCCAAAGCATCTTTGGGCAACCAGTAGCTCGGTCGGCGGCGAGGAGCCCTGTGGTCGTAACGGCCAAAGGTGTTCACCAGGACGTTGGGATGGGAGTCCAGCTTATCGTAGATGGTGCGGGATCTCTCCCGCACCACGTCCACGATGTACAGGACTCCGGAGTAGGTATGAAGGATGTGGGACGGGAATCTACGCCCGGTATCGTAGATCATGCGCAGTGCCCTGTTCTGGACGCGCTGTAGTCTGCGAATGGTGGTCGGGGCCGCTGGTCCGCAGACTTAGCAGCCGTACAGAATCAGGGGCGGTATAATCGCCCGATACAGGGGTAGTTTGAGGTGCGTTGGCATGGTGGATTTAAGTACAGGGTGCAACTGCTTTGTGCTGCATGGCCTTGTCCGGCTTTGACCCGAACGTGAGGTGCGTAGGTGGGACCGCAATCGAGGTAGGCGCCAAGGTATTTGGCAGTGGGAACCCAAGGGATTTGCCTCTGCCTCAACCTCAGCGACCAATCCGGTCGCCCAGCTCGGATCTTAGCCAGGAGTAGAGCAGAGCTCTTCTCGGGGCTAATGGCCATCCTCCATTTCGCACTCCAACGGCCAATGGCTCGGAGCTGGCGCTGCAGCGGAGGATGACAATATCTTAGGTTTTTGTTGCGTGCCATTGTGAGGACGTCGTCGGCATATTGGCACGTAACAGTCTGTGGTTCTAAGGGGAAGTCAGACATGTATGCCGCAAAGAGTAACGGGGACAGTATACTGTCTGATAGACAGCTGGCGTGCTTCCTGTTTGCTGCGAGTGGAGAATTATTATCACCACAATGTTACGGATAAATATTTGAATATTATATACGCCAATCTTATAACAAGAAAGAATTTTATTTTCTGATCATGACCGTACAAAAATCCTGTCTCTACGATACTAAGAACACAAGCGATGTACGTTTTATCTTCACATGTTTATGGTTAAATTTTACGGATAAATATTTGAATATTAGAGATGCCAATCTTATAACCAGAAATAATTTTATTTTCTGATCATATCCGTACAAAAATCCTGTCTCTACGATACTTAAAACACGAGCGATGCACCTTTTATCTTCACATGTTTGTGGTTAAATTTTACGGATAAATATTTGTATATTAAAGATGCCAATCTTATAACAAGAAAGAAGTTTATTTTCTGATCATGACGGTACAAAAATCCTGTCTCTACTATACATAGAACACAAGCGATGTACCTTTTATCTTCACATGTTTGTGGTTAAATTTTACGGATAAATATTTGTATATTACAGATGCCAATCTTATAACAAGAAAGAAGTTTATATTCTGATCATGACCGTACAAAAATCCTGTCTCTACTATACTTAGAACACAAGCGATGTACCTTTTATCTTCACATGCTTGTGGTTAAATTTTACGGAAAAATATTGGAATATTACAGATGCCAATCTTATAACAAGAAAGAATTTTATTTTCTAATCATGACCGTGCAAAAATCCTGTCTCTACGATACTTAGAACACGAGCGATGTACGTTTTATCTTCACATTTTTATGGTTAAATGTTACGGATAAACATTTGAATATTACAGACGCCAATCTTATAACAAGAAAGAAGTTTATTTTCTGATTATGACCGTACAAAAATCCTGTCTCTACGATACTTAGAACACAAGCGATGTACCTTATATCTTCACATGTTTGTGGTTAAATTTTACGGATAAATATTTGGATATTACAGATGCTAATCTTATAACAAGAAAGAATTTTATTTTCTGACTATGACCGTACAAAAATCCTGTCTCTACGATACTTAGAACACAAGCGATGTACCTTATATCTTCACATGTTTGTGGTTAAATTTTACGGATAAATATTTGAATATTACAGATGCCAATCTTATAACATGAAAGAAGTTTATTTTCTGAACATGAGTGTATAAAAGTCCTGTCTCTACTATACTTAGAACACGAGCGATGTATCTTTTATATTCACATGTTTGTGGTTAATGTTTACGTATAAATATTTGAATATTACAGATGCCAACCTTATAATAAGAAAGAATGTTATTTTCTGATCATTACCGTACAAAAATCCTGTCTCTACTATACTTAGAACACAAGCGATGTACCTTTTATCTTCACATGCTTGAGGTTAAATTTTACGGAAAAATATTGGAATATTACAGATGCCAATCTTATAACAAGAAAGAAGTTTATTTTCTAATCATGACCGTGCAAAAATCCTGTCTCTACGATACTTAGAACACGAGCGATGTACGTTTTATCTTCACATTTTTATGGTTAAATGTTACGGATAAACATTTGAATATTACAGACGCCAATCTTATAACAAGAAAGAAGTTTATTTTCTGATTATGACCGTACAAAAATCCTGTCTCTACGATACTTAGAACACAAGCGATGTACCTTATATCTTCACATGTTTGTGGTTAAATTTTACGGATAAATATTTGAATATTACAGATGCTAATCTTATAACAAGAAAGAATTTTATTTTCTGATCATGACCGTACAAAAATCCTGTGTCTACTATACTTAGAACACGAGCGATGTACCTTTTATGTTCACATATTTGTGGTTAAATTTTAAGGATAAATATTTGAATATTACAGATGCCGATCTCATAACAAGAAAGAATTTTATTTTCTGATCATGACCGTACAAAAATCCTGTCTCTACTATACTTAGAACACGAGCGATGTACCTTTTATATTCACATGTTTGTGGTTAAATTTTAAGGATAAATATTTGAATATTACAGATGCCAAACTTATAATAAGAAAGAATGTTATTTTCTGATCATTACCGTACAAAATCCTGTCTCTACGATACTTAGAACACGAGCGATGTACGTTTTATCTTCAAATGGTTGTGCTTACCCAACATCCATCCATTCAACACCGATAAGTCTGAAAAATAACAGCATTCTATCCTCACAATACCTCAAACATAAATAAATAATGCACCTTCTATAAAAACAGAAGTAAAGCAGTTTGTAACAGAGTTAATTTTGCGTTTGTTTTCGGAGTAGGGGGCCGTTTTGTTAAAATAAATGGTATCGTTATGTCGTGTAATGAACTCCAGCTGAAATATTGTGACTTCGTAGAATTAAAAGGCCGAATTGCAGAAATTAAAAACTCCCTTTATTTTCGCAGAAATACTCTTGTAGATCACAGCAGCATTACGTTACGTACACCATCAGTTTACAAGGTCGATGACAATATCATTGACAGCAGATTACATCATTAGTTCTCGTTACAATAACACAGCTGGCTGTCTCTCCGTTCGCAACACTGTTCACAACTCCAACAATGCTTACTCTGGTTAGAACTGACTCATCACTAGCCATGGCTTCTTTTTATACACAAATTCATGAATTCCAGACTGTTTTCGAATTTTATCTAAAATGGCACCAGATAAAACACGAGTGTTCTAGAATGTAACTATATTGGTGCCGGCAAGTCTTTCACCTCTGTGATAAACTATCCGTCACTTGTTTATCGGCGCTATCGTTAATTGCTGATGCAAGCTAATTATTACCATGAAACTTTATCCGCGACTGTTTTCTTTGTGTGCGCAAGCCGCCTTATCGCGATCGGGTTGCTCCCTCCTCAAAGCAGGTCGTCTCGAACAGCTCCATCGTAGCGCGCCAGACGATCCAGGTGTACCACCATCTTCCCTCGGGGCAGCTTCTGGATGCGGTAGACCACGTCGTTAATCCACATCACCATACAGTACTGTCCTTGCCATGGTTGCTGGCGTTTTGGGCAGCATCCCTTGGTCCAGGTAGGACGGTAGAACAAAAGTAGGTCACCCTGCTGGAACCCTTGACTGTTGGCTTGCCTGTCGTAGCGGGTGTTCATGCGGTCGCTCGCCTTTTGGATGTTTTGACGAGCCATCTGATGCACGTCGTGGACATGGTCCACTAGGTTCTCCACATACTCAGTTGCTGGCTGTTTTGCGTCCGGGGGTTTCCAACAGCCAGATCACAGGGGAGGCGTAACTCTCGGCCCAACATTAAACTGGCTGGCGTCATCCCAGTGGTGTCGTGTGTTGACGAGCGGTAGGCCAGTAAGAACAGTGGCACCTTGACGTCCCAGTCTCACTGATGGCTTGCCACGACCTTCCTCAGTTGTTCTTCTAAGGTCTTAATGTATCTCTCGACCATGCCGTCCGACTGCGGATGTAGGCGTGTGGTGCGGGTCTTGTTCACCCCAAATCTTTCTTGTGCCTCCTTCGTCAGGTTGGATTCAAAATTGGTGACCTGTGCGCTATGGAGCTCTAACGGCACCCCAAATCATCAGAACACATGCTCCACAAGGCTGTCCGTGATTGTCTTCGCCTCCTGGTTCGGAATGGCATACACCTCCGGCCACTTGGTGAAGTAGTCCACGACCACCATCAGGTACTTGTTGCCTCGGTCGGACACTGGGAATGGTCCAGCTATGTCGATGGCGATCCGTTCGAATGGCGCTCCGACGTTGTATTGTTGCATGCGAACCGGGCTCCTAGTCTGGGGGTCGCGAATCGCCGCGCACATATGGCATTGAACGGCACCAACTCTCACCGTCTGCTCGGAGCCTCAGCCAGTAGTAGCGCTGTCGGAGTTTGTCAATCATTCGGTTTGCTCCCAGGTGTCCACCTGAAGTATCGGCGTGTACTTCCTCCAAGACTTCCGGGACCTTACTCCGGGGAAGTACCAACTGTTCTCTCTGGATCTTCCCATCAGGCGATTCCCATATCCGAAACAGCACGCCCTCTCTTTTCTTCAATAAATTCCATTGGGCCCAGTGCGACTTGTAAGTGGCGCTCCTCGGTGCGATGTCCCGCAAGTTGGTCTTGTCCCTGCGTACACTTATCTCAAGAGTGGCCTCAAGTGTGCGACCGCCAGCTGCTCCCTCCTCAGGCCTGCGCTATCCCAGCCTTCCGCAGGCACTGCCGTGACTACTACGGACTGCTGCGGCACGCTCCTTATCTTCCACTCCTGTGCATTGGCCGCACTCATCTGGGCAGGATCTTCAAGACATAGCGTCTGCGTTACCGATGCTCTTCCCTCTACGATGTTCAGATGTGAAGTCATACTCATGTAGCCTCTGGACCCTACGTGCTCTCTGGCCTTCCATGTTCTTAAAGCTCAATAGCCAGGTTAGGCCGGAATGGTCAGTCCTCAGGTGGAATGGCTGGCCGTACAGGTACTTATGGAAGTGCTCCAAGGCCTTTACTACTGCCAATAACTCTCGACGGGTGACGCAGTAGTTCTTCTCTGCCTTGGATAGCGTCTTGCTGTTGTAGGCTATCACACGCTAGTGGCCGTCCTGAACTTGCGATAGGACGCCTCCAGTGTCTTGGTCGCTGGCGTCGGTGCCCACAATGAAATTGCCGCCCGGTTGTGGAAATCCCAAAATAAGAGCACTGCACCGTGTCTTCTTCAGGTGCTGGAAAGCGTGTTCTGCGTCCTCCGTCCACACAGAGGGTCATTGTTTCTCTGTCAGGTGGGTAAGGGGTTTGGCGATGTTGGAGAACCCCTTTATGAAACTGCACAGCCCCAGGAAACTGTGCAACTTTCGCTTATCCTTTGGCCGAGGCCAATCTCTCACAGCCTGGGCTTTCTCCGGGTCTGTGGCCACTCCGGTTGGTAAGACTATGTGGCCCAAGTAGTTAACTTCTTTGCGGAAGAGCTGGCACTTCTTGGCGTTCAGCTTCAAGTTGGTTGCCTGCAGTCTCTGTAACACCTTGCTCAGCTTGTCGAGATGGTCTTCGGACGTCTTGCCGACGATGATAATGTCGTACAAGTAAATCAGTCATGTGTCATATGGCAATCCTCTCATTACTGATTCCATGAGGCGTTGAAATGTGGCTGGTGCGTTGCAGAGGCCAAAGAGCAAAACTGTGAACTGCCAAAGCTCTTGGCCTATCGAGAATGCAGTCTTTCTCTTGTCTCTCGGGTCTAGAGCCACCTGCCAGTAACCTGACTTCAGGTCCAGAGTCGAGAACCATTGTGCAGCAGCTAGCGTGACCAGAGTGTCGTCAATCCGGGGTAAGGGGAAACAGTCCTTCCGGG
The DNA here is from genome assembly GCA_030765055.1 of Mantis religiosa. NCBI lineage: Eukaryota > Metazoa > Arthropoda > Insecta > Mantodea > Mantidae > Mantis > Mantis religiosa. The sequence continues at coordinate 267,158,237 of CM060947.1, forward strand.
TGACAGCGTTCAGCTTCCTGTAGTCCACGCAAAAGCGTTGCTCGCCGTTCTTCTTCTACACCAGAACTACAAGAGAACACCAAGGCCTGTCAGACTCGTCAATAAATTTGAGTTCTCTAGTCATTTTTGCTGTCTCATGCATTATTTGATAATTTCCTCTTCTTCTTTGGCCAAAAACATATACCAAAATTTTATTTTGCTCTCTATTATTAGTCCATTTCTTTTAGTCTTTCCTAAAAGAAAGCTACTTACTAAAGCTACTTACCTAAGTCTGATCTTGGTAAGTCCAGTAGCCTTTTACGAAACCTTATGTAGTTTTGGTCCACCGTTTTGTTTAGCTCTATGCCCCCCGCCCCTTGATCTCTACTGCATTCAGCATTTTGGATTCAACTAGTGTTTCATATACTCTTTTTATCCATTTGGTTGTCATTTCTAGCTTATATTTGCATATTCGTATTCCATTCATTGCTACCGTTCCCTTTGCTTCAATTTTTCTCCTGTGTGCTCCCCACTTTCCATTGTTATTCAACCTTACTCCTTCAATTATTGCCTTCTACAATCCTACTACCGTTATAGATTCTACAATTAAATCATCCGCATATAGCAGTCCAGGAATTTCTTTGTTTAGGTTAATTCATTACCACAGCTCTACAAGGAAGTATTCGATAAAAATCTTAGAACATTTTTCACCCACGTGTAGCTTAAGAAGTAGCCGTGATATGTAACTCTGTTACTACGTAAGACCTTGACATTCATATCAAATTCTAGTTCCATTCATGTTTGGCTTGAATGTTTAAGGAAGATATCGACATGTTGCACCCCGTAGGGTCTCGCAGCTGATGTTGACAGCAGATAATTACCTCGTAGATATACACAGAGCAATTGTGCAAAATGTTGTATCATTAATGTATTTGAAACTCCGTCGCTTTCGTCCACCTAATGACACACACTCTCTCTCTCTCTCTCTCTCTCTCTCTCTCTCTCTCTCTCTCTCTCTCTCTCTCTCTCTCTCTCTCTCTCTCTCTCTCTCTCTCTCTCTCTCTCTCTCTCTCTCTCTCTCTCTCTCTCTCTCTCTCTCTGAGGTTTTACTTCACCTACACAAACAATTGCAGGGACGGCACATTATTAATTATCAAATCTCACAATAGTCCTTTGTGGGCGTGGAACACCTACAAGGCATCATCTAAAACGACACCAGCACAGACATATTATAATATAAGGAGAGAATTGTGGCGATAAAACTTGTCCCTTGTGACTTCCAAGCAGATATTTTCCGAGCATCCGAATAATTTTCTTTTCATAAATTTTTTATCTGTTGCCAGACATTATCTAAATTGTGGAAACGTAGAGTCAGACTGAAAAATTCAATGCCATAGCCGGGATTTGAACTACGGATCTTCTGGTTTCCGTCCAGCCGCTCTACCATTGAGCTACCATGGCCAACGTGCCAACATGACATTAAATTCTCCAACTGATGTGATCTTGGCACGTTGGCCATAGTAGCTCAGTGGTAGAGCGGCTGGACGGAAACCAGAAGATCCGTGGTTCAAATCTCGGTTATGGCATTGAATTTTTTAGTCTGACTCTACGTTTCCACAATTTAGCTTACACACGGCCAGTGTGAAAGAACAATTAATTTACATTAATTGACCTAACAGTGGTCCGAACTATAAAGCCCGGGCCTTAAAGTACTTACAGCATAGTAAGTCGTCATTAAGGTAGTTGTCTCATGTGTTTATGAGAACTCCTAGTGGTTTACCGGGAAAATACGAGTCAGTTGTACCTAATAGTGATCCGAACTATAAAGCCCGGACCTTAAAGTACTTATAGCATAGTAAGTCGTCATTAAGGTAGTTGTCTCATGTGTGTATGAGAACTCCTAGTGGTTTACCGGGAAAATACGAGTCAGTTGTACCTAATAGTGGTCCGAACTATAAAGCCCGGGCCTTAAAGTACTTACAACATAGTAAGTCGTCAATAAGGCAGTTGTCTCATGTGTGTATGAGAACTCCTAGTGGTTTACCGGGAAAATACGAGTCAGTTGTACCTAATAGTGGTCCGAACTATAAAGCCCGGGCCTTAAAGTACTTACAACATAGTAAGTCGTCAATAAGGCAGTTGTCTCATGTGTGTATGAGAACTCCTAGTGGTTTACCGGGAAAATACGAGTCAGTTGTACCTAATAGTGGTCCGAACTATAAAGCCCGGGCCTTAAAGTACTTACAGCATAGTAAGTCGTCATTAAGGTAGTTGTCTCATGTGTTTATGAGAACTCCTAGTGGTTTACCGGGAAAATACGAGTCAGTTGTACCTAATAGCGGTCCGAACTATAAAGCCTGGGCCTTAAAGTACTTACATGACGTAAGTCGCCATTAAGGTAGTAGTCTCATGTGTGTATGAGAACTCCTAAGTGGTTTACCGGGAAAATATGAGTCAGTTGGATAATTTTTGTCTTGTTGGCACGTTGGCCATAGTAGCTCAATGGTAGAGCGGCTGGACGGAAACCAGAAGTTCCGTGGTTCAAATCCCGGCTATGGCATTGAATTTTTCACTCTGACTCTACGTTTGCACAATTTAGCCTACACACGGCCAGTTTCAAAGAACAATTAATTTCCATTATCTAAATTTTTCTGTGTTTAGCTTTTATTATGAGCTCCCTTACGTTAAAACATCCCCTATTTTCCCCACAAAGTAATAACAAGTAAAAAGTTTCACTTCCGAACGTAATCTCTCTCTAGCCTTATACGTTTGTCACAACGTCATGATTCCATGGCCGCTGTGAACGCTTCCTTAGCAGTGTGTTTTGACCACTGGAAAGTCGCTGAGCCAATAGTGGCACGAGCAGTGAATCTCCGACCACGGATAGTGTCTTTCATCGTGGGAAACAGCCAACAGTCATCAGGAGCAAGGAAATGAAATGTGTAGTGTTTAACGCCCGCTTTTACTACATACGGCACTGCAGGCAGTGACACTGATGATATATGAGATGAAGACGGAGCACAAGTGGAATGAGATGGCGGGGGAAACCGGAGGTCCTGGAGAAAACCCGCCCAGCGCCATGTTGTCAACAACAAACCTCACTTTGCGGTCGCCTGGGATCGAACCCGGGCCGCCTTGGTGAGAGCCAAGCAGTCTATCCACTGAGCCACGGCGCGGCCTGAGGATGGTCTGACAAGTTTAGACCTCAACATGAAGATGGCGGCACTAGTAAACAAAAGCTAGTGAATTTCGTTGTTCATCTGTTGACACTTACTCACCAAAGTTTCAGCTATTTTGGAAGCTCAGTTGTTATGTAACAATCGTTTGAGTCAGTTGATGTCAGTGTTTTTCTGCAAATAGATAAACTTGAGTATCGAGCTGTCATTGAATATTTGTTTTTGAAACGCAATACCCCTACAAAAATCCAAGATCAGTTGGATTCTGTCTAAGGGGACTCTGCACCATCATTTACCAGAAATAGTTATTTGCAGAGGTTCCACTCAAACAGTCCTGAATACGTAGGTGCAAGCAACCTGGCCTCCTTCAACCCGGGAACGATGGTTACTCCGGGGCTCTTTCCATAAGGCAATATCTGATTTATTAAAAAGCCTCTCCACTGACCACAACGCCACTTACGGGCGTCAGACCCGCAGGGAAGATTACCGAAAAATCTCGGTGGGGCTGCCTGGTGATCTAACACACCTACTATCTCTGCAGGCTAGTACCCGGGACTTATGATGCAACCCTCTACCCACTCCAAATGGCTGTAGCCTGCCGGAGGTACCCAATTCTCCGTGGGTGTCGGCAACACACTGCCCCTCGTGTCCAACTCAATCCGATTAGCTCCCCGACGGGAGGGTCTCGGCACTTTGCCCCGAGGTTCCTCTAGTAACGTCAGAGGTACCACGAGTGCTATGAGTCCGCAGCGCCCGCACCACGGCAGCTGAAGGGGACGCATCCCCTCCCCTACGGGACCATCATTTACCACAGTAAAATTTTTGGCAGCTGAATTTAAACGTGGCCGTAAAAGCTTGGAAGATGATGAACGTTCGCGACGTCCAACACCTGCAACTAAAGACAAAAACATCGCCGAAGTTCACAAATGGCGCTAGACGGCCGCCGAATTAAAGTGAGTGACAGCAGAGTCTATGAACATGTCAAAAGAACGTGTTTGTCACATATTAAATCAACATTTAGACATGAAAAAGCTGTCCACGCGTTGGGTGCCAGTTGGCTCACGTTAGACCAAAAACGTGTTTGAATGAACATTTTCAACGGTCTATTGGCGCAGTTTAGGCGCAATAAGTCCGCGTTTTGGAGCCGAATAATTACTGTAGATTAAACTTGGATACACCATTATACGCCCGAACCAAAAATACACTCCTGGAAATGGAAATAAGAACACATTGACGCCGGTGTGTCAGACTCACCATACTTGTTCCGGACACTGCGAGAGGGCTGTACAAGCAATGATGACACACACGTCACAGCGGACACACCAGGAACCGCGGTGTTGGCCGTCGAATGGCGCTAGCTGTGCAGCGTTTGTTCACCGCCGCCGTCAGTGTCAGCCAGTTTGCCGTGGCTTACGGAGCTCCATCGCAGTCTTTAACACTGGTAGCATGCCGCGACAGCTTGGACGTGAACCGTATGTGCAGTTGACGAACTTTGAGCAAGGTCGTATAGTGGGCATGCGGGAGGCCGGGTGGACGTACCACCGAATTGCTCAACACGTGGGGCGTGAGGTTTGCACAGTACATCGATGTTGTCACCAGTGGTCGGCGGAAGGTGCACGTGCCCGTCGACCTGGCACCAGACCACAGCGACGCACGGATGCACGCCAAGACCGTCGAATCCTACGCAGTGCCGTAGGGGACCGCACCGCCACTTCCCAGCAAATAAGGGACACTGTTGCTCCTGGGGTATCGGCGAGGACCATTCGCAACCGTCTCCATGAAGCTGGGCTATGGTCCCGCTCACCGTTAGGTCGTCTTCCGCTCACGCCCGAACATCGTGCAGCCCGCCTCCAGTGGTGTCGCGACAGGCGTGAATGGAGGGACGAATGGAGACGTGTCGTCTTCAGCGATGAGAGTCGCTTCTGCCTTGGTGCCAATGATGGTCGTATGCGTGTTTGGCGCCGTGCATGTGAGCGCCACAATCAGGACTGCATACGGCCGAGGCACACAGGGCCAACACCCGGCACCATGGTGTGGCGAGCGATCTCCTACACTGGCCGTACACCTCTGGTGATCGTCGAGGTGACACTGAATAGTGCACGGTACATCCAAACCGTCATCGAACCCATCGTTCTACCGTTCCTAGACCGGCAAGGGAACTTGCTGTTCCAACAGGACAATGCACGTCCGCATATATCCCGCGCCACCCAACGTGCTCTAGAAGGTGTAAGTCAACTACCCTGGCCAGCAAGATCTCCGGATCTGTCCCCCATTGAGCATGTTTGGGACTGGATGAAACGTCGTCTCACGCGGTCTGCACGTCCAGCACGAATGCTGGTCCAACTGAAACGCCAGCTGGAAATGGCATGGCAAGCCGTTCCACAGGACTACATCCAGCATCTCTACGATCGTCTCCATGGGAGAATAGCAGCCTGCATTGCTGCGAAAGGTGGATATACACGGTACTAGTGCCGACATTGTGCATGCTCTGCTGCCTGTATCTATGTGCCTATGGTTCTGTGAGTGTGATCATGTGATGTATCTGACCCCAGGAATGTGTCAATAAAGTTTCCCCTTCCTGGGACAATGAATTCATGGTGTTCTTATTTCAATTTCCAGGAGTGTACATCCAAACAGTGCACTGCAAAGGGGGATCGGCTCCAAAATAAGCAAAAACTGTTTTTTCGGCTGCGATAGTGATGGCGACTGTTCTTTGGGATACTCACTGGGTTACTATAATCGATTATCTTCAAAAAGGAAAAACACTACGCAGAACGCCCGCCTCGGTGGCGCGGATGGTAGCGTGTCTGCCTGACGTTCAAGAGGTCCCGAGTTAGAAACTCGGTCAGGGTGAGTTACATGGATAAGGTTTTTCCCGGGGTTTTCCTTATCCTTCATGACGAATGTCGTGTAGCTCTAAGACCCATGGACCTTGCACTCATTTGAGCATCATTTCGCCCAATATATTAACCGTCCGTTATGACTTATCGTTGGAGGGCGTAAATTAAGAAAAAAAGGAAACGGCAGAACTTGCGGAAAAATGTACACATTTGCAGAAAAGGAAAATTCTGTTTTACCAAGACAACGCACCGCGTCACACCTCAGCGGCTGCAATGGTGAAAATCCACGAATTATTCTTTGAACTGCTTAACCCACCGAATCTAGCCCCAAATACTTCTTTTTGTTGCCTCATCTGAACATTGCCCTCGGAGTACAGAGTTTTTCGTCAAATGAAGAGCCAATTACCTTCGTGAACAATTATTTTACAGACAAAAACGTCGAGTACTATTTGCACGGGCTACAGAGATGGGAGCATCGCTGGAAGAAGTGTTTAGAGTTACAAGGAGACTATGTTGAAAAACGTCGAGTACTATTTGGACGTGTTACAGAGATGGGAGCATCGCTGGAAGAAGTGTTTAGAGTTACAAGGAGACTATGTTGGAAAACGCCGAGTACTATTTGGACGGGTTGCAGAGATGAGAACATCGCTGGGAGAAGTGTGTACAGTTACAAGGAGACTATGTTGAAAGACGCCGAGTACTATTAGACGGGTTTCAGAGATGAGAACATCGCTGGGAGAAGTCTGTACAGTTACAAGGAGACTATGTTGAAAAACGTCGAGTACTATTTGGACGGGTTACAGAGATGGGAGCATTGCTGAGAGTAGTGTGTACATTTAAAAGTAGAATATGTTGAAAAACGTCGAGTACTATTTGGACGGGTTACAGAGATGAGAACATCGCTGGGAGAAGTGTGTACAGTTACAAGGAGACTATGTTGAAAAACGTCGAGTACTATTTGGACGGGTTACAGAGATGGGAGCATCGCTGGAAGAAGTGAGTAGAGTTACAAGGAGACTATGTTGAAAAACGCCGAGTATTATTTGGACGGGTTGCAGAGATGGGAGAATCGCTGGGAGAAGTGTGTAGAGTTACAAGGAGACTATGTTGAAAAACGTCGAGTACTATTTGGACGGGTTACAGAGATGGGAACATCGCTGGGAGAAGTGTGTAGAGTTACAAGGAGACTATGTTGAAAAACGTCGAGTACTATTTGGACGGGTTACAGAGATGGGAGCATTGCTGGAAGAAGTGTGTAGAGTTACAAGGAGACTATGTTGAAAAACGCCGAGTACTATTTGGACGGGTTGCAGAGATGGGAGCATCGCTGGAAGAAGTGTGTAGAGTTACAAGGAGACTATGTTGAAAAACGCCGAGTACTATTTGGACGAGTTACAGAGATGGGAGCATCGCTGGGAGAAGTGTGTAGAGTTACAAGGAGACTATATTGAAAAACGCCGAGTACTATTTGGACGGGTTACAGAGATGAGAACATCGCTGGGAGAAGTGTGTAGAGTTACAAGGAGACTATGTTGAAAAACGCCGAGTACTGTTTGGACGGGTTACAGAGATGAGAACATCGCTGGGAGAAGTGTGTAGAGTTACAAGGAGACTATGTTGAAAAACGCCGAGTACTGTTTGGACGGGTTACAGAGGGGGGGGGGGAGCATCGCTGGGAGAAGTGTGTAGAGTTACAAGGAGGCTATGTTGGAAAATAAGAATTTCTGAAAATTGTTCTGTATCTTTATTAGTTGCGAGGCTTTTCATACCACCTATGCATCAAGGAGGACCACAACACTTAAGTTTAGAGTTTGCGTTTTTAAGGATTCTATATCAGACGTCGTGGGAGGGACGGCTTCTGCACTGTGCAGTGAACAGAGAAAGGTTTATTGAGCTCAGGTTGTCAGCCCTGCTGAGGTTCATTAGTTTATGAAGCTAACATTGAAATTTCGTTTGTATTTCTCAACATGTGCCATCATTTCATTGATGCGATCTAACACGCACAGCCTACGGGAATGAAAAAGGAAAATGTGATTTGATTAAATTCTGAATACTGTAATGAATCCGGTCTGTGATGAGAGCCGCAAGGCTCGATACTCTGTTTTCTGCCAAATCAAAGCCCTTTCTCTATGAACTGCCTGTTAGCTTTCAGCTCACGTTACTAGGCAATATAGAAAACTATAATTAAAGAATGGCTAAACGAATGTAGGTTCCCTTACTAGAGAAAAACTGACAAGCGATCTAGCACGATCTTCTTCTTTTTATATATTACGTACACTAGATAGGGAATGTTTAAAACATACATTTAAACAAATGTTCAAGCTGCTTTAATTTATTTTCCTCAAATAATAATTACGAGGAATTAAGTCAACAGACCTAAACCCCGTTCCAAAAATTACGCTAATCAATTTGAAACATTACATAATAAATGTAGTTCGACTCGCATATCAATTCAGGTCCATAGACCTCTATGTTGTATCCTTAGGGACAATTTGCTTATTAATTTAAGAAAATTGAGCGAGAGCTAACCAAAACCAAACATTACTTCAGCAATTGAAATTGTAAGCGTTTATAGGTAAAAGACAAGAAAAGAAAGTATAACATCTAATATTTACTCAAGTATTATTATACTAACACAATTTTGTGCTTGCGCTGCCATCTAGTGAACAGGCTGAAAGAGGACGCAGTTGCAATTATTTTGTTTGGAATGGTCGCTTTGAAATAGTTTCTCTGTATACAGTATGGCCCCGTTATACTACAAAGTAAGCTATTTTTTTATACGGAAATTTTTTCGAAAATTGAGTCGTTTGAAAATATTACTGAAAATTTTTCGAATAAAATACAATATTGTGAATTTTATGCGTTCATGAAATATAAAGTCCAGGTTACAAACACAAAAAACTGTACTTTATTTCCGTAGAAATACGCTTCGTACACATACACAATATAACATACAGGGTCAACAAACACAGATATTACCAGCACGCGTTTAGTTACCGACTGACTCCCTTTGACCATGACCATGACCATGACGTGCTGGCTGGCTGTATATAGCCAGAAGGTTTTTGTCTAGTCGGGTTATTATCTCCCAACGATCTAACAAGGGCGCTTCTATGAGTTGGTAAAGTTGCGTAGAAGTTTGTTGCCCGACGCCTAACTTCGTCCTCCACATATGGAAGTTCCTAGGCTTCGTGAAGCGACCTGGTAGGAAAATAGCGACCCACAGAATAGATAGACCATAGCTCTCTATTCTGTGCACGTTGAAGCCATGCCAACCAGCTGTCTGCGGCCATGCCCCAGATCTCGCAGGCATATAGCATCACGGGGATCACCAGCGCTCGGAAGAGGTATAACCTCTGACCAAGCGGCATCGAGCTCGACCCCAGCAAAGGATACAGGGAAGCGATAGCTCCCTATACCCTTGCCGCTAAGTCTCTGATGTGTTGCCGAAAGGTTAGGAATCTATCCAATGTTACTCCAAGGTATCGGACAGAGTTGTTCCACTCTATCCTTCGACCTCGGAAACTGAAGTTGTGGCACTCTGCGGGGGTGTGGCGATTTGTGAAAAGTATGGCGTGGCTTTTGTCCGGATTTACGGACATCCGCCAAGGCCTACACCATTGCTGTGTGAGACGGAGGTGTCTCTGTATGGGGTTGAAGGCTCTGAGTATGTGTCTGACTTTGCAGAATAGAAGCACGTCGTCAGCGTATTGTGCCAGTACGACTCGTGGTTCTGTGGGGAGATCTGCCATAAAGACGTTGAATAAGGTGGGAGATAGTACAGAGCCTTTCTGGACTCCGCCTCTCCCTGGTTGCCTCCCTTTGGCAGCCGGGTTGCCTTTCTATAGTTTTTCTAACAGACCAGAAATTTCTGAAACAATCGAGAGCTGGCTAGAACAAAGGCGAACTCCCGAGAAATCCGTCTTCTCCCGCACACCATTTCGGCGAGCTTTCTTCTCCGCATTGCATTGCCGTGTCTTTGATGTCGTTGCCCGCGCCGCCTCGAATTAACAATGGCCTGGCGACACAACATATTTTTACGACAAATGAAAAGTGTAGCTTTAATTTTCTGAAAATGACATTCTGGGAATGTTTGCCTTACTAGGTTTGGTTTGAAAATAATTTATTTGGTTTATTATTAAAAGATTTATTTTATTTGGAAGCGAAAACCTTTACAAAATTCCAATTTTTGTTTACTGACGCCAAGCGATCAAACCTAAATGACATAACCTTAATATTAAGAACGTATCAATAAAATACAATCACTAGGTCTGCATTTCAAGTAGAATGTTTATTTTAGTTTTAACATTAAGTAATGAAATGCACGAGGACCGTTCAATAAAGAATAATCATAATTTTTTTACGGTCATGATGTTTCGCACTAAAATTCAATCTTATTATATTCTGTTAGCTTAACGTGAAACAGACATGCCGTAGTAGTCTCATTGTTGGTACTCCTGGTTCCCTCCTGTGAGAACCAGGCCAGTTCAGACATGTTCAGTATCGCTACCGCTGTAATTCAGGTAACACGCGAGGAACAATATGCGACTTTGAAATTCTGCTTTCGTCTCAACAAATCTTCAGTTGAGGCCTATACAATGTTACAGGAGGCCTATGGAGAGTCTGTTCTTCCCTACAGCACAGCTCGAACGTAGTTTAAAATGTTTAAAGAGGGGAGACAATCAATTTCAAAGGAAGATGGTCATGCTGCTCCACTTACTGATCTTACGGAAGAAAACATCAACACTGCTGCTGCCATTGTGTGAGAGGATCGACGAATTACCTTAAGATCACTTTCTGAAATACTGAACATTTCATTGGGTGCCACCTACACGTTGGTGACAAAAACATTACACATGAGACGTGTTTGTGCGCGATGGGTTCCAAGACTGTTGATTCCCGAACAAAAGGACATCTGTTGAAACTTACTCACCAAAGTTTCAGCCATTTTGGAAGCTCAGTTGTTATGTAACAATCGTTTGAGTCAGTTGATGTCAGTGTTTTTCTGCAAATAGATAAACTTGAGTATCGAGCTGTCATTGAATATTTGTTTTTGAAAGGCAATACCCCTACGAAAATCCAAGATCAGTTGAATTCTGTGTAAGGGGACTCTGCACCATCATTTACCAGAAATAGTTATTTGCAGAGATTATACTCAGGCTGGTACCCGGGACTTATGAGGCAACCCTCTACCCACTACAAATGGCTGTAGCCTGCCGGAGGTACCCAATTCTCCGTGGGTGTCGGCAACACACTGCCCCTCGAGTCCAACCCAATCCGATTAGCTCCCCGACGGGAGCGGTTCGGCACTTTGGACCGAGGTTCCTCTAGTAACGTCAGAGGTACCACGAGTGCTATGCGTCCGCAGCGCCCGCACCACGGCAGCTGAAGGGGACGCATCCCCTCCCCTACGGGACCATCATTTACCACAGTAAAATTTTTGGCAGCTGAATTTAAACGTGGCCGTAAAAGCTTGGAAGATGATGAACGTTCGCGACGTCCAACACCTGCAACTAAAGACAAAAACATCGCCGAAGTTCACAAATGGCGCTAGACGGCCGCCGAATTAAAGTGAGTGACAGCAGAGTCTATGAACATGACAAAAGAACGAGTTTGTCACATATTAAATCAACATTTAGACATGAAAAAGCTGTCCACGCGTTGGGTGGCAGTTGGCTCACGTTAGACCAAAAACGTGTTCGAATGAACATTTTCAACGGTCTATTGGCGCAGTTTAGGCGCAATAAGTCCGAGTTTTGGAGCCGAATAATTACTGTAGATTAAACTTGGATACACCATTATACGCCCGAACCAAAAATACATCCAAACAGTGCACTGCAAAGGGGGATCGGCTCCAAAATAAGCAAAAACTGTTTTTTCGGCTGCGATAGTGATGGCGACTGTTCTTTGGGATACTCACTGGGTTACTATAATCGATTATCTTCAAAAAGGAAAAACACTACGCAGAACGACCGCCTCGGTGGCGCGGATGGCAGCGTGTCTGCCTGACGTTCAAGAGGTCCCGAGTTCGAACCTCGGTCAGGGAGAGTTACATGGATAAGGTTTTTCCCTGGGTTTTCCTTATCCTTCATGACGAATGTCGTGAAACTCTAAGACCCATGGATCTTGGACACGTTTGAGCATCATTTCGCCCAATATATTAACCGTCCGTTATGACTTAAAGTTGGAGGACGTAAATTAAGAAAAAAAAAAAGAAAAAGGCAGAACTTGCGGAAAAATGTCCACATTTGCAGAAAAGGAAAATTCTGTTTCAGCAAGACAACGCACCGCGTCACACCTCAGCGGCTGCAATGGTGAAAATCCAGGAATTATTATTTGAACTGCTTAACCCACCGGATCTAGCCCCAAGCGACTTCTTTTTGTTGCCTCATCTGAACATTGCCCTCGGAGGACAGAGCTTTTCGTCAAATGAAGAGCCAATTACCTTCGTGAACAATTATTTTACAGAGAAAAACGTCGAGTACTATTTGCACCGGTTGCAGAGATGGGAGCATCGCTGGAAAGAGTGTGTTGGTTTACAAGTTGACTATGTTGAAAAACGTCGAGTACTATTTGGACGGGGTACAGAGATAGGAACATCGCTGGGAGAAGTGTGTACAGTTACAAGGAGACTATGTTGAAAAACGCCGAGTACTATTTGGACGAGTTACAGAGATGGGAGCATCGCTGGGAGAAGTGTGTAGAGTTACAAGGAGACTATGTTGAAAAACGCCGAGTACTATTTGGACGAGTTACAGAGATGGGAGCATCGCTGGGAGAAGTGTGTAGAGTTACAAGGAGACTATGTTGAAAAACGCCGAGTACTATTTGGACGAGTTACAGAGATGGGAGCATCGCTGGGAGAAGTGTGTAGAGTTACAAGGAGACTATGTTGAAAAACGCCGAGTACTATTTGGACGGGTTGCAGAGATGGGAGCATCGCTGGGAGAAGTATGTACAGTTACAAGGAGACTATGTTGAAAAACGCCGAGTACTATTTGGACGGGTTGCAGAGATGGGAGCATCGCTGGAAGAAGTGTGTAGAGTTACAAGGAGACTATGTTGAAAAACGCCGAGTACTACTTGGACGTGTTACAGAGATGGGGACATCGCTAGGAGAAGTGTGTAGAGTTACAAGGAGACTATGTTGAAAAACGCCGAGTACTGTTTGGACGGGTTACAGAGGGGGGGGAGCATCGCTGGGAGAAGTGTGTAGAGTTACAAGGAGGGTATGTTGGAAAATAAGAATTTCTGAAAATTGTTCTGTATCTTTATTAGTTGCGAGACTTTTCATTACACGTATGCATCAAGGAGGACCACAACACTTAAGTTTCGAGTTTGCGTTTTTAAGGATTCTATATCAGACGTCGCGGGAGGGACGGCTTCTGCACTGTGCAGTGAAGAGAGAAAGGTTTATTGAGCTCAGGTTGTCAGCCCTGCTGAGGTTCATTAGTTTATGAAGCTAACATTGAAATTTCGTTTGTATTTCTCAACATGTGCCATCATTTCATTGATGCGATCTAACACGCACAGCCTACGGGAATGAAAAAGGAAAATGTGATTTGATTAAATTCTGAATACTGTAATGAATCCGGTCTGTGATGAGAGCCGCAAGGCTCGATACTCTGTTTTCTGCCAAATCAAAGCCCTTTCTCTATGAACTGCCTGTTAGCTTTCAGCTCACGTTACTAGGCAATATAGAAAACTATAATTAAAGAATGGCTAAACGACTGTAGGTTCCCTTACTAGAGATAAACTGACAAGCGATCTAGCACGATCTTCTTCTTTTTATATATTACGTACACTAGATAGGGAATGTTTAAAACATACATTTAAACAAATGTTTAAGCTGCTTTAATTTATTTGCCTCAAATAATAATTACGAGGAATTAAGTCAACAGACCTAATCCCCGTTCCAAAAATTACGCTAATCAATTTGAAACATTACATAATAAATGTAGTTCGACTCGCATATCAATTCAGGTCCATAGACCTCTATGTTGTATCCTTAGGGACAATTTGCTTATTAATTTAAGAAAATTGAGCGAGAGCTAACCAAAACCAAACATTACTTCAGCAATTGAAATTGTAAGCGTTTATAGGTAAAAGACAAGAAAGGAAAGTATAAAATCTAATATTTACTCAAGTATTATTATACTAACACAATCTTGTGCTTGCGCTGCCATCTAGTGAACAGGCTGAAAGAGGACGCAGTTGCAATTATTTTGTTTGGAATGGTCGCTTTGAAATAGTTTCTCTGTATACAGTATGGCCCCGTTATACTACAAAGTAAGCTATTTTTTTATACGGAAATTTTTTCGAAAATTGAGTCGTTTGAAAATATTATTGAAAATTTTTCGAATAAAATACAATATTGTGAATTTTATGCGTTCATGAAATATAAAGTCCAGGTTACAAACACAAAAAACTGTACTTTATTTCCGTAGAAATACGCTTCGTACACATACACAATATAACATACAGGGTCAACAAACACAGATATTACCAGCACGCGGTTAGTTACCGACTGACTCCCTTTGACCATGACCATGACCATGACGTGCTGGCTGGCTGTATATAGCCAGAAGGTTTTTTTTTTTTTTTTTTTTTGTTTTTTTTTTTGTTTTTTTTTTTTTTTTTAATAAGCTTTATTAAAACAAATAACAAGGAGCATCGCTTCTCATATGGAAGCGGGGTTAGGTGAGGGAGAGTTCAGGTATGGTTGGGCAGATACCGCAATAAAGCACTCTGGTAATTGTCGTAGGTTATGTAGCAGCATCTATCATGCTGCTTGGCGTAAAGTACGAGGCCAGGATGGCAGGCATGGCTTGCGCCCTGGAAGCCAAACTGGGAATTCTGTGGCGGAGGTGTTTAACGGTATTTTCTGGAGGGTCCGGGCCGAGAGGGCGTTCCGGTACCGGTATTATGTCGAGTTGCGGAGTCATTTGGTCGGGTTTGGAGTTCAGTGAATATCAGGTCAAGAGATTCATCGAGCATCTTGTGGTATTCTTCCACGCGATGCATTTTGTTGTCGCAGGCGGCGGTAAGTTGTAGGTGATGGTCAAGTCTTGTGCCGATGTTGTTAATTCCGTCCTGTGTAGTGTGTAGTGATTCAATTGTCTGCTTAAAGGAGCCTTCTATTGCTGTGAGATTGGGAACTATTGCTGCAAGATGTTTCTGTGAGTCGCGGTGGTTCTTGGCAAGGTCAGTCGTGATGGTGTCTTGAAGCGTTGCAAGTGTTGGTGTAATGTTGCTGACCTCGGTGTGCAGGCTTTGCAGGCTATCGGTGAGGGCGGATGCGGCGGTCGAGGTCTCAAGCGAAGTGAGGCGCCTGCTGATGTTCTGCACCTCTTCTTGAAGACCCTGTAGAATGGTCCTCAAGTCCTCGCCGGGTGCGGCAGCGGCGGCAGTTGGTGGTGCAGGTGTTTGTTGTGTCACTGGAGGCATCTGTGTGGTGAGTCGGCGAGGGTAGAGAGGGCAGTGCGCCTGGCCTGTGAAGTGGCCTAAGCCATCGCAGGTGGCGCAGTACCGGCGTCGGTAACGGAGGTCGTGACTGGTGCACTGCGATGTCAAGCCCGGCGCTCCGCAGTAGTGGCACCTGGGAGGTGCAGCGCAGGAGGTGGCGACGTGGCCGTAGCCACAGCAACGGCGACACGGAGTGTATCTTTGCGCTCTACTTGCCTCGATTTTGAGACACCGCCCTAATAAGTGCAGGCCCGTCCTCAAGGCAGCTTCGAGGTCGGCGGCGTCGGCGAACTGGAGACGGACCAGGTTAGAAGGTCCATGGCGGGTGAAGATCCTAGTGGCCCTAAGCGTGGAAGGCCAGCGTAGTTGTGCGGCGGCGAGGATGAAGTGTGTGGGCAGGTCCCGTGGCGCCCCACGGATGACTGCCGTGCATGTGGTGACTGCGGAGGCTGCGGTGGGCTCCCTGGGTGGGAGTCGGACAGGCTCGGCGGCTGGAGGAGTGTTGAGGGCTTCGGCGTATGTGACCCGCATAGGTGAGCATGGTGCAGCGGTGCGTGGAGAGAGCTCGCTGGGCTGAGCTGCTACCACAGGAGCGTCGGGTTATTATCTCCCAACGATCTAACAAGGGCGCTTCTATGAGTTGGTAAAGTTGCGTAGAATTTTGTTGCCCGGCGCCTAACTTCGTCCTCCACATATGGAAGTTCCTAGGCTTCGTGAAGCGACCTGGTAGGAAAATAGCGACCCACAGAATAGATAGTCCGTAGCCCTCTATTCTGTGCACGTTGAAGCCATGCCAACCAGCTGTCTGCGGCCATGCCCCAGATCTCGCAGGCATATAGCATCACGGGGATCACCAGCGCTCGGAAGAGGTATAACCTCAAGCGAAGTGGCATCGAGCTCGACCCCAGCATAGGATACAGGGAAGCGATAGCTCCCTGTACCCTTGCCGCTAAGTCTCTGATGTGTTGCCGAAAGGTTAGGCCTCTATCCAAAGTTACTCCAAGGTATCGGACAGAGTCCACTCCGTCCTTCGACCTCGGAAGCTGAAGTTGGGGCAGTCTGCGGGGGTGTGGCGATTTGTGAAAAGTATGGCGTGGCTTTTGTCCGGATTTACGGACATCCGCCAAGGCCTTCACCATTGCTGTGTGAGACGGAGGTGTCTCTGTATGGGGTTGAAGGCTCTGAGTATGTGTCTGACTTTGCAGAATAGAAGCACGTCGTCAGCGTATTGTGCCAGTACGACTCGCGGTTCTGTGGGGAGATCTGCCATAAAGACGTTGAATAAGGTGGGAGATAGTACAGAGCCTTTCTGGACTCCGCCTCTCCCTGGTTGACTCCCTTTGGCAGCCGGGCTGCCTTTCTATAGTTTTTCTAACAGACCAGAAATTTCTGAAACAATCGAGAGCTGGCTAGAACAAAGCCGAATTCCCGAGAAATCCGTCTTCTCCCGCCCACCATTTCGGCGAGCTTTCTTCTCCGCATTGCATTGCCGTGTCTTTGATCTCGTTGCCCGCGCCGCCTCGAATTAACAATGGCCTGGCGACATAACATATTTTTACGACAAATGAAAGGTGTAGCTTTAATTTTCTGAAAATGACATTCTGGGAATGTTTGCCTTACTAGGTCTGGTTTGAAAATAATTAATTTTGTTTATTATTAAAAGATTTATTTTATTTGGAAGAGAAAACCTTTACAAAATTCCAATTTTTGTTTACTGACGCCAAGCGATCAAACCTAAATGACATAACTTTAATATTAAGAACGTATCAATCAAATACAATCACTAGGTCTGCATTTCAAGTAAAATGTTTATTGTAGTTTTAACATTAAGTAATGAAATGCACGAGGACCGTTCAATAAAGAATAATCATAATTTTTTTTACGGTCATGATGTTTCGCACTAAAATTCAATCTTATTATATTCTGTTAGCTTAACGTGAAACAGACATGCCGTAGTAGTCTCATTGTTGGTACTCCTGGTTCCCTCCTGTGAGAACCAGGCCAGTTCAGACATGTTCAGTATCGCTACCGCTGTAATTCAGGTAACACGCGAGGAACAATATGCGGCTTTGAAATTCTGCTTTCGTCTCAACAAATCTTCAGTTGAGGCCTATACAATGCTAAGGAGGCCTATGGAGAGCCTGTTCTTCCCTACAGCACAGCTCGAACGTAGTTTAAAATGTTTAAAGAGGGGAGACAATCAGTTTCAAAGGAAGATGGTCATTCTGCTCCACTTACTGCTCTTACGGAAGAAAACATCAACACTGCTGCTGCCATTGTGTGAGAGGATCGACGAATTACCTTAAGATCACTTTCTGAAATACTGAACATTTCATTGGGTGCCACCTGCACGTTGGTGACAAAAACATTACACATGAGACGTGTTTGTGCGCGATGGGTTCTATGACTGTTGATTCCCGAACAAAAGGACATTCGTATGCAGGTCTGGATGCAGTTAAAGTTGATGCTAGAGGAAGATCCGAAGTTTCTTTCGAACGTAGTCACTGTAGATGAAACTTGGCTACATCATTTTGATCCTGAGAGCAAACAGCAAAGCTCAGTTTGGAAATCTCCTTCATCACCAACCCCCAGAAAGCAAAAGTGGTTGTTTCTGCTGGAAAAGTTATGGTCATCTCATTGTTTGATATTCTTGTAATGGTTTATCAGTATGTTGTACCTGCACACATATTAGTAACTGGACAATACTACAGGGATGTCCTGAAAACATTGCAAGCCTATATCAGGCGCAAAAGACCACATTTCCCTGAATCAGGCTAGATGATGCACCAGGATAATGCACTGCCGCATATTGTCCATGTTATTGCTAAATATCTTACAAAAATCAACGTGAAGTGCATCCTTCAGCCTTCCTATAGTCCGGATTTAGCCCCATGTGACTTTTTCTATTCCCTAACTTGAAGAAACGCCTTCGTGGGAGGCCTTATACATTATCAGAAGCATTGGTGAAGGCTGCGGAGGTAATTTTGAAGGATCTCTCAAAAAATGGTTTCCAGCCTGTCTTTAAAGACTGGCAAAACGTTGGGACAAGTACATCGCATTCTGGGGAGACTATTTTGAGAAGGACCATCAAAATTATGATGATGAGTATGGGTACGTTGTCAAAAAAAATTGTCATCATTCCTTTTTGAACAGCCCTCGTACAGCTAACACTTGTATTCATTCAGTAATTAAAAAATATTTTCCGATATGTTCACATTCTACTGACAATACATTTGTCAATGTAGCTTTCTGAAATGAAAATCAAATTAACCTAGAAACGACTAGCCAACATCGATTGTCTCATATTACCAGGCGGCCTTGGTCTAAATAGCTCTATATTCCAGAAAATAACATTACAAATAATTTTACTATTTTATTATAGTATAATCTAAAAAAGTAGTAAGTGTTTTTAATGATTAGGGTAAGTGTTGGATAAAACATTGTATGGTACAAGACTTATTTATACACTCGCGGAAATTAACAAACCTTCCAATCGTCGATAAAATACGTCTTGATTCACTACTAACAGAGATAACTGCTAAAACATTTGCCCATCGCTTAAGCCCTGGAACATTTAAAGTATGACTCTCTCATGATAACATCTACATGATATTGTAATCAAAGTGGAGATTATTAGGAAACAAAGGAGTCATTTTTGACATTTCAAGTGTACCATTTTAAGATCTATAGGCATCCCGGATAAAAGTGATTCATTTTAGAATTCAATGAAAACTGTATGTTCAAAGTTCGGATCGGGTCCTACGCCATAGGCAGACACACTCATGGCCAACCTCGATATTGGGAAAGGTCAGTTAATATATTCGTCCACATGGAATAATTACTCAGTATGTGTGTAACATCGAAACATTCATGTTATAGCGTGACTGCCCAGCCGCAGGTGACAGCTCGTCGTTACTATGGTTCAGTTCTGGATACATTTATAAAACATTAGCTATTTAAAATTGCAGGTAAGAGTAGGGCAAATTATCTCTCCAAAATCTCACTGGAAACACCTGTTTAACAAATTAAAAATTGTGGCTGTGATATGTTTTACGTACTTGAGGATTGTTTTAAAGGATGATTATTAAATAAACGTTACAGAACAAGATTTATAACTTTGAGCTGCATATATACAGAAAGGATAATGAATTATTATTAAAGGACGGACTTCTGTACCCTAAAAATTGAAAAATATGTATTTATGACCTAATAACAATAGCTTAGGAAAAACGGAAAAAGAAGTAGGAAAAAGGAGAAACCAGAAGGAAGGACGGAGAGAAAATGAAAATATAGCCGAAAGGGAAAGAACAGACGATGATACCGTCACTGTTAGGCATAACATTGTAATAATAACCCCGAAAGTCTTATTAAATGCATAATTAAGGGCGGATAGATACCATAATGTGAATTAAACAAAGTTATAATAAATATAGAGGATAATGTTTAAATATACAAGTGCACATACTAAACAGGCAATCCTGATATATATTATTGAAAGCAGGAGAGCCCAACGTATCATGAGAACGAGGAACATGTACACTTTCCCCTCACAGGTATTTGCTTTGTGTTTCTAGCCGACAAAGGTGGCATTGTCCGAGGATAGGCCCTCGGCGCCAGCCCTTGTCTTGGCCTGCATATGATACGTGACGAGAGAATCGACTCTGGAATTTAAGATACACATTTTCAAACATGCTTATGCATTAATTAGCTTGACTGTGGGAAAGAGAAAATCGCGTGGAATCCATACCTCATACACTAGAAATTGCTATTAAATTCAAGAGTAGGGATGAAACACAAACTATAAGGGACAAGCAACTGGTCACATGACCCATAAAGGGTCCAAAATTCGGCAAAAGGAAGGGGAAATTTGTGCAATGTCGACGTCCGGTGATTGCTAGGAAAAACACTCTGTTTCGGCGAGTGAAGGGGGCGACAAGTATTAAAAAGTTGATCAGAGTACGTGTTCGTGGATGGATGGAGTAACACACATTAGGTGGTTATCGAACACCCTGTGTTAGCGAATGAGAGACACTGCACACGTTACAACGTCATTAAGATTTCACCAAAGTCCGTTTTTTTTAATAATCCTCCGGAAATACTATGTGGTGCGAAGTAATTCACTGCCGACGTTCAGGAACAACGCGTATACAGACACATACAAGTCGTGTCATGCGCACAGCAACGGGTAAATCTCAAAACTCGCGCCTAATGTGCGAATAGCATCGTCAACAGTGGCGAGTGGAGAGGACTAATTGTAACAATAAACTTGACATTCAAAGGTCGTGGTGTCTTATATGTGTTAATACCCACACACTGTCAGAACGCACACACTCCCTGGAACTCAAAAGCGAGTATTCATGTACACCTACCCTGAGAAAAACCCCGACCTGTTGGAAACCTCCCATCCGTAGTCCTCACCTATCACATATTCTATCTTATGAGGTGTTGAGTGCCGGGAGGGCTCAACGAGGTGCTTAACGGGCAAGGACCGCCTCAATGAATAGAAGGAATAACAAAGGTAGAAGGAAGAAGAAGCATCTCCTGACTAGTCCAGTAGCCGGTATTCAAATATAAACAAACCAACTAGCGCTGACAAGTAGAAGTAAACAACTTATGTCCGATTTCACCAAACGATGTTAGGACTTAACACGTGTTTAGCAATAGTTAAATAAAATATTGCATTTAACCAACAACTGTTTAGCTTAACACTTGTGCTAAATCTCTTGTTAAACTAACAAATCAAGTTTCTGTTGTTAAGTCGTTAACAATTGCAAATAGTCAAGATGACGGCGCCAACTCAAATGTTGATGTCGATTTGCTATATTTAGACCGTCTAAATGGCATTCGTAATAGAGTACGGCCTATGAGGAGAAATTATTTTGAGAAAACAAGTTGCTATGAACATTACTGCGGAAGTACAAGGGAGGTTAGAACATACACTGAAAGGAATATGCTGATCTCGCCTTTGCTTCAAGTATTAATAACTTTGCGATTTTATAATTCACTGAATTATGTGTCCACCTCCCGTCTTGAAACGTTCAAGTCGCTCGTCACTTGTCCTTCTTCGCTCCTCGTTTTAAATTTACGTAATACTTAGAACATACGTCGAAAGGAATATGCCGATCTCGCCCTTGCTTAAACTATTTATAACTTTGCTATTTTATAATTCACTGAATTATGTGGATAATGCACTGTCCACCTCCCGTCTTGAAATGTTCAAGTCACACGTCACTTGTTCTTCTTCGTACCTCGTTTTAAATTTACGTAATACTGAGTTAGAACATACATCGAAAGGAATATGTCTATCTCGGCTTTGCTTCAAGTATTAATAACTTTGTTATTTTATAAATCACTGAATTATGTGGATAATACATTGTCCACCTCCCGTCTTGAAACGTTCAAATCACTCGTCAATTGTTTTTCGCTCTTCGATTTAAATTTATGCAATAATGAGTTAGAATATACATCGAAAGGAATATGACGATCTCGCCTTTGCTTCAAGTATTAATAACTTTGTGATTTTATAATTCACTGAATTATGTGGATAATACACTGTCCACCTCCCGTCTTGAAACGTTCAAGTCACTCGTCACTTGTCCTTCTTCGCTCCTCGTTTTAAATTTACGTAATACTGAGTTAGAACATACATCGAAAGGAATATGTCGATCTCGCCTTTGTTTCAAGTATTAATAACTTTGCTATTTTATAATTCACTGAATTATGTGAATAATACATTGTCCACCTCCCGTCTTGAAACGTTCAGGTCGCTCGTCACTAGTCCTTCTTCGCTCCTCGTTTTAAATTTACGTAATACTTACTTAGAATATACATTGAAAGGAATATGCCGATCTCGTCTTTGTTTCAAGTATTAATAACTATTGATTTTATAATTCACTGAATTAAGTGGATAATACACTGTCTACCTCTCGTCTTGAAACGTTCAGGTCACTCGTCACTTGTCCTTCTTCGCTCCTTGATTTAAATTTACGTAATACTGACGAAGTTGTAGCTTCCATAGTGAATAGTGAGAGAAAAAAAATTAAAACTGGCGAAGTGAACTTTTCAACAAGAATATGAAGCACTCAGATTCAGTAGCTGTCAACTCAATGTTGTTGAGAAATCCTGTTAAACACACGATAAGCACTCTCAATACCAGTTCTGTAATAGTGCTTAAAGATTTGTGGATCAGAAAATGTTAGGTGGAACATATCATGGCCCTGAAATGTGAAAGTGAACATCAGAAACAAAAGTTGTTAAGTCAGCCTTTTCGAGTTAGATGTTGTTAAGTCAAGTAGTTGTCGCATTAGCCAACTGGTGGTGCCACCCAAGCTCTTTGCTATCAGCTGTTGATATATTTTAGACATTAGACATTTTTAGACATTCCTCAAGTGCGTTTCAGAAGGTTTATCTGTACTTCGCAAAATCAGGGCCCTCTTTCATGCCTATCCATAGAATTTTTGGTAATACTGAGAACAAGAAACGATCAATGGATAAAGTCTTAGTGCCTTCCACATGGGTGAAACTGATCAAAGATTCACTACAAAATAAGCCCATTGATGTTGTCCACTGACCGATAACAGGGAACATGATGGCACTCCAGTAGTTGAAGCTTTGTACTTCAAAGATGCTCTCGACTATGTCTTGTAAGAAGTGTTCCTGAATTTACTTTAATCCGGAGTGTGTATTTCCAAAGAGGATGTGTACCAGAAGTTCGTCGTACAGTGTCTTCCTCAGTCTCGTCCTCAGTCTCTTTTGACGAGAGTAGTGAGGTTGCAAACCTTACACAAGACATGTGATAGTGCGAAAAACAAACCAGATAGGCTTCGGAAGATTAAGAAGACTGGAACATGTCACTCTGCCAGATGAAACAATGATATATGAAAGTGATGTAGCAGAGATGGAGTAATGTTTTGATGACATTGTTGTATGTCAATCCATGAAGTGCATACTGGATTTTTTTCTTTTGTAATTTAAGTCCTCCAACGTTAAGTCACCTCGGACGATGAATGAAATGGATGAGGTGATGTCCAAAAGAGTCCGGAGTCCTTTGAGCTTAGAGTTTCCCGACATTCGTCTAACACGATAAGGGAAAACCTCTTGAAAATCTTATCCTGGTAACTCACTCCAACCAAAATTCGAACCCGGAACCTGTTGAACTTGAGGCAGACACCCTACCATCTACGGTACCAAGGCTGGCTACATACTGAATTAGTCCATACTAGAGATGTATTTGTGAAAATCAAGAAATAGATTATCAATGGCTACATATTACCCGGGCTGTTCAATAAAGAGTGATCACAACTTTTTTCTCTTTGACAACGTACCTTTACTCATCCTCATAATTTTGATGCTCCTTCTCAAAATAGTCTCCCCTGAATGCGATGCACTTGTCCCAGCGTTTCTGCCAGTCTTCAAAAACATGCTGGAAACCACTTTTGAGAGATCCTTCAAAATCGCCTCCGCAGCTTTCACTACTGCCTCTGATGATGGATAATGACTCCCACGAAGGTGTTTCTTCAAATTAGGGAATAAAAAAAGTCACATGGGGATAAATCCGGACTATAGGGAGGTTGAGGGATGCACTTCACGTTTATTTTTGCAAGATATTCAGCAACAACATTGGCAATATGCGACCGCGCATTATCATGGTGCAGCATCCAGCCTGCTTCACGGGAATGTGGTCTTTTGGGCCTGATATGGACTTGCAATGTTTTCCGGGCGTCCCTGTAGTATTGTCCAGTTACTGATGTGTGTGCAGGTACAACATGCTGATAAACCATTTCATGAGTACCAAAGAATGAGATGAACATAATTTTCCCAGCAGAAGCAACCACTTTTACTTTTTGGAGGTTGGTAATGAAGGAGATTTCCACACTGAGCTTTGCTGTTTGCTCTCAGGATCAAAATGATGTAGCCAAGTTTCATCAGCAGTGATTACGTTTGAAAGAAACTCCGGATCTTCTTCTAACAGCAACTTTAATTGCTTATTACCTCCATTACAGCGTTAGGCGATACTGAGCATGTCTGATCCTGACTGTGTTCTCACAGGCGGGGACCAGGAGTACCAACAATGAAACTTCTACGTCGTGTGTGTTTCAGGTTAAGCTAACAGAATATATGATTGAATTGTATTGCGAAAAATTATGACAGTAAAAAAATTATGATAGTTCTTTATTAAACGGCCGTGGTATAATACTGTACAATGGAAAAACTCTAACACTTAGAATCAGCAGCTGTTAGGTCAAGTGACTTAACAACTTTTCATCCATTTTAAATTAAAATTTGTTAAGTCCTTATAGTAAAATATCATGTCACATATGCTACTTATGTCAAACCGTGAGAAACACTTCAGCACAGTACTTTGTACCTCCAAACGGACACATCACATAAAATTCTTTCATTATTATTACCATTTTGGTATTTAAAATTACTCCAGAGTGTAATGTAGAATAATATCAATTGCTGAGTAAGGTAGACTTACCCCTGTTAATCCACCTACCGTAAAAAGGAAAATAAAACCTAAAGAATACTGCAATAATCATTATTGCTCGTATATCGACATTTATTCCAACTATGAATATGTGATGAGCTCACTTTGAGCAGTGACTCTTGCACTGACTTAGCAACTTCTGCTTCTGACCACTGCATATACCCTGGAAGTCTTTTACACATTTTTGTATTTGTACCAGTTTTTCCGCTACGAAGTGAAGTAAGCGGCAAAAGCTTTTGCTCTTACCTGTACATGTGTGATGGATAAAACGTCCATCAGAGTGAAAGATAACGTGTGATGAAGGAAATGCTACGTGTACTG
Source organism: Mantis religiosa (assembly GCA_030765055.1). Taxonomy (NCBI): domain Eukaryota; kingdom Metazoa; phylum Arthropoda; class Insecta; order Mantodea; family Mantidae; genus Mantis; species Mantis religiosa. The sequence continues at coordinate 267,183,508 of CM060947.1, forward strand.
TCTCGGAGTTTCTCTCAATCTGAGTTACTAGTGACGTATCAGAAACCTGACCGCTGCAGCAGCATCCGAGAACAATGGTAGCACTTGTGGATCTTCATCTGTCTGCCTATTGTGTTACAGAACACAGCATCAAATTACAACATCAAATTACTATTATCGTGTAATTTCTACATCAAATGCAACAAACGTTGTATGACTCTATTGATATTAACATGACCTTCTCTATTCATATACCTATTTTATATGCTTTCTACGTATTATTACTACAAGTAAACGAAATTTACAGTTCGATACTTAAACTTTATTAAACTGCAGTGCTTTGAGGTCTTTTGTAGCCCACTCATGTGTGCCTGTGCAAGCCATAACTCAACAATAGACGATTAGAGCGTACACATCTCACATCATCAGGATATTTTAAAAAATGTTATAACCACAAATGTATAACTGGATATAACACAAATATACACAGAGACAAAACACTATCTGTACTCGCAACACTGAACAAAAGGTGTTTTCAGTGAATTAAATGGCAGGCCAGGAGATGGCGTGAGTATGGAAAATTAATTGAACAAGGAAACGTAACTACTTAACTTGATGATCAAACTGTATAGATCTGTGCTTCTTAAGACGCCAGATTTCCATTTTTAGGGCTGGTATCCAAGAGGAGCTGAACTGAAATCCAGCTTCAGGATTAAGCATACTCCTCCTGGAGGAAATGACCAAAGCATCCTCAACTATCCGCTCCCAGTAACTGTTGCATTTTGCCAAGATGGTCCTCCCCCAAAAGTTGGCTCTACGCTCTGCCAGCACAGACTTCTCAGGTTGCATTAAACGTGTGCTCCGTTCATGTTCGTTTATTCTGGTAGCGAAGGTCCTTCCATTGTAGCAGAATTCTCGCCAAATACATCAGTACCATCCATAAGTCACCACCGAAAACTAAACATCTCTTGAAACCGGTGAAAGACACACTGGACTACCAAGTTCCGAGAATGTACCGCATTCCCTGTGACTGTGGGTCACCGTATATAGGACAAACCCAAAGGAGCTAACAGATATTCACCTTTCAGGATAAGAGAAAACCTCCAACGTTAAGTCATATCGGACGATGAATCAAATGATGTTCAAATGAGTACAGGGTACATAGAGCTTAGGGTTTCTACACATTCACCTTTCAGGATAAGGGGAAATCTCCAACGTTAAGTCATATCGGACGATGAATGAAATGATGTTCAAATAAGTACAGGGTACATAGAGCTTAGAGTTACCAGACTTTCATCTTTCAGGATAAGAGAAAACCTCCAACGTTAAGTCATATCGGACGATGAATGAAATTATCTTCAAATGAGTACAGAGTACATAGAGCTTAGAGTTACCAGACATTCATCTTTCAGAATAAGAGAAAACCTCCAACGTTAAGTCATATCGGACGATGAATGAAATGATGTTCAAATGAGTACAGAGTACATAGAGCTTAGAGTTACCAGACATTCATCTTTCAGGATAAGAGAAAGCCTCCAACGTTAAGTCATATCGGACGATGAATGAAATGATGTTCAAATGAGTACAGAGTACATAGAGCTTAGAGTTACCAGACATTCATCTTTCAGGATAAGAGAAAACCTCCAACGTTAAGTCATATCGGACGATGAATGAAATTATGTTCAAATGAGTACAGAGTACATAGAGCTTAGAGTTACCAGACATTCATCTTTCAGGATAAGAGAAAACCTCCAACGTTAAGTCATATCGGACGATGAATGAAATGATGTTCAAATAAGTACAGGGTACATAGAGCTTAGAGTTACCAGACATTCATCTTTCAGGATAAGAGAAAACCCCTAACGTTAAGTCATATCGGACGATGAATGAAATGATGTTCAAATGAGTACAGGGTACGTAGAGCTTAGAGTTACCAGACATTCATCTTTCAGGATAAGAGAAAACCTCTAACGTTAAGTCATATCAGACGATGAATGAAATGATGTTCAAATGAGTACAGGGTACATAGAGCTTAGAGTTATCAGACATTCATCTTTCAGTATAAGGGAATACTTCCAACGTTAAGTCATATCGGACGATAAATGAAATGATGTTCAAATGAGTACAGGGTACATACAGCTTAGAGTTATCAGACATTCATCTTTCAGTATAAGGGAATACCTCCAACGTTAAGTCAGATCGAACGATAAATGAAATGATGTTCAAATGAGTACAGGGTACATAGAGATTAGAGTTATCAGACATTCATCTTTCAGTATAAGGGAATACTTCCAACGTTAAGTCATATCGGACGATGAATGAAATGATGTTCAAATGAGTACAGGGTACATAGAGCTTAGAGTTACCAGACATTCATCTTTCAGGATAAGAGAAAACCTCCAACGTTAAGTCATATCGGACGATGAATGAAATGTTGTTCAAATGAGTACAGCGTACATAGAGCTTAGAGTTATCAGACATTCATATTTCAGGATAAGAGAAAGCAGTGGGAAAGGAGCTAATATCCCTGACCGAGATTAGAACTCGGGAACCTTTGAACGTCGGTTAGAAAGGCTACATAGGGCGTCATTCATTTATTTCAAAAGAAGTTGTTTTATGTAAACCATTTTTTCTCGATATTTGTTGTTACTGATTTGAATTTTGAATTAATTATGCCTTTCCTAATTAGGAAGTTGTTAGTCATTTGTTTTCGTGCAAATAAGATGAACTTTCAGACTTTCATGTTGTTAGCGGTTTTAAAAAATTTGTCTGTCACATAAAGGCTGCTGTATCTCTGCGTTATAATTGGATATACGTAAGAAAGCGCTCCTGGAATTATTTTTCTCTTTTAAAGTGAACTAGGGGAATAAATGTTTGTAAGGATAGTATTTTAACAGAAAGGCTTACATATCCGCGCGGATATTTTTCTGGTGTTGCTTTTTGCTGTTGTTTGTCCTCTAAAAATGTTGTTCCGGTGGAAGTTTGATATCAAAATTTTAGGAGGGATGTTTTTTAACCTTTAGTATAAATCAGAACGTGAATTGGTTTGCAAATGTTTGTTGTTCGTCCGAAACCAAGGTCTGCAGGTTGACGTGATCGGTGAAGCAGTTTTTGTGTTGTGTAATCAGGGAGCGGGTGTACATGACATGGTGATCCTGTGCAAGTTAACCGCAATTAATGCTATGATCACTAATTAGAACATGGCTAAGACACGTGGTGACAAGCCCCGCCGGCTAATTTGTACTGTACCCCTGATGTCACATTGATAGAGTCTCAAGAATTAGCAACAGGGAAATGTGTTCTGATAAAAGGATCCTCTGAACTGCATTACTGAAAAATGAAAATCGGTTAAGTGGCAGCCTTACTGTTTAAGTTCAGTACCTTCCAAGCTAAGTGTTAAAGAGCTCTTCACTTACGTAGAAGATGTCACCACGTGAACTTTTCTCTTGTAAAAACGAATGTCTTTTGCAAGAAACGTCTTTATTCATTTAATAAATGAAGTGTTTGAAGTTGTCAGAATGTAGAATTAAACTGTTTCTAAATATAACTTTAGCTATTAAAGTATCCATAACTTAACGTAATAATAATAATGAGAAGTATAGGATGTCGTGTGTCTAGTAAATAGTTATGTGGAGAAGGATCTAAATTATAAATTGTAAAATTTTAATTTTTTATTTGCATATGAAACTGAATTTTACTGAGTCATTTTCTAAATTCTCAGAATTATTTTCACTTTCAGATCTGACATATCTGCATTGATAGAAGTAATGAAGAAGATATACCATGAGAATGAGTTGTGTATGAAACTACCAGGTAACAAAATAACTAAATCTATATCGAGTAAGGCTATATCGATGCTATTTTACAGGAGATATCAAGTTGTGGGTTACATTCACCAGTTATTAATAATAAAGAAATCTCAGGGCTACTGTGTGTAGATGAACTAGTAGTTGGGTCCATATCAAGTGGAGGGCTGAGAAGAGGAAACGAAGCAGCCAATTCTTGTTGAAATAAATGAGATTTGAAAGTAAATGAAAACCAAACAAAACTATGATCTTCAAAAAAGGATACAGATTGCGTAAGGATAAAAAATGGGAGGTCAATAGAACAGAAATAGAGGTCTTAAGGTGGGGACAAGTTTGAGTTAGATGTTTGATGGAAAAATGTCTGTGGCAGAAGGTAAAATGGCCATGAGGGTGATAGGAATATGTCACAGTAAACTGCAGATATAAATGTCAAATAGTTGGAGAGGATTTATACGGCAATAGTAGAAAATAAAATGTTACATTGATCAGAGGTATGGGGAGTAGATGAGGCTTAGAGGGTGCATAGATCCTTTTGTATGTGTACGAGAGCTGTTCAATAAAGAATGATCACAATTTGTTTGAAAACGTACCTTTACTCATCCTCATAATTTTGATGATCCTTCTCATAATAGTCTCCCCTGAACGCGATGCCCATGTCTCTGCGTTTCTGCTAGTGCTAAAAGACATGCTGGAAACCATTTCTTGAGATATCCTTCAAAATTGCCTCCGCAGCCTTCACCACTGTTTCTGATGTTGGATAATGCCTCCCACGAAGGCCTTTTCTTCAAGTTTGGGAATAGAAAAGAGTCACGTGGGGCTAAATCTGGACTATAGGGAGGGTGAGGGATTTACTTCACGTTGATTTTTGCAAAATATTCAGTAACAACATTGGCAATATGCGGCCGCGCATTATCGTAGTGCAGCATCCAGCCTGCTTCAAAGAAATGTGGTCTTTTGCGTCCGATATGTACTTGCAATGTTTTCAGGACATCCCTGTAGTATTGTCCAGTTTCTGATGTGTGTGCAGGTCCAACATGCTGATAAACCATTCCATGAATATCAAAGAATGAGATGACCATAACTTTCCCAGCAGAAGCAACCACTATTTCTTTGGGGGCCGGGGGGGGGGGGGTTGGTGATGAAGGAGATTTCCACACTGAGCTTTGCTGTTTGCTCTCAGTATCAACATGCTGTAGCCAAGTTTCATCAACAGTGCATGCGCGCATGCAACACGCAGAGGATCTAGTTGTTGAACTTTATGCTAGGTGTGTTGGGGTTCCGCAGAAGCACTCCGGTTAGCAACGGTTATGTGATTGCTGACATCCAGAAGACGCGCACAGTTCAGGGATATGTGCAGGGTCCAAGCATAGCCAAGGCCCTGCAAGGATCGCTGGGTGTCAATGTATGCAGTGTTAGTGTCAACGTGCTAGTATTTTCGCGCTGGTGGAATGATTACCATGGATTTATCTTTGTTAATAGAAACTTCTCAGATAACGTAAGAGTAAAAGGGGAACTGCCGGGCCTCCAGGTAGGGTGCTAAGCACCAATGAATGCATCACTTCAACCAATGGAATTCGTAGGAAACAGAAATGACAGATATATCCTCACTCCACGTGGAGTAATCAGTGCGTTATCTGATAGGTATCTATTACCAGAGATAAATCCATGATAAATGAACAGCGCCATTATACAATGAGTGTTCAGCTCTTCTTGAAAACCGGCCTTAAAATGTAAATAAGTCGGCTTAAGAAGGACAGATCTATACAACTTGAGCATAAAGTTACGTAGTTACGTTTCTTTGACCGAATTAATTTTCTATACTCACGGCATCTCCTGACCTGGCATTTAATTTACTGAAAACAGTATTTTGTTCACTGATGCAAGTATTGGTAGTGTTTTGTCTTTTTTATATTTGTGTTATATCCAGTGATGCATTTGTTGTTATAGCATTTATTAAAATTTCCTGATGATGGGAGAGATGTGTGCTGTAATCGTCTCTTAACCTGACTTGTTTCCCGAGAACATCTCCAACATATTCGTCGCCAGGAAAAATTCAGTTATATGAATTTCTGCATCACTGAATATAGGAGATGTATTTATCTTACATAATTGTAAAGATGTTAAAAACTTTTTCGCTAAAAAGCGAAATGTCCCGTATAGACAGTCATAAGCTATTGGAAGCAGTAACCTAATTCTATTCCATTTCATTTACAAATGGCAATCAAGTTTAATAGTGTTTCTGAACATAATGCTATTGATATACATTCAAAATTAGTTTAATGATGTGTCAAAGTTCATTATTGTCCAAAATCAGGAATCACATCTAGTTTATATTAGTCATTTTTCGCTACAAACAAATAAAACTTAATTTATTAATGTATTAGTGATATTATAGGAATTTTCCATGCGCTAACGATTGTGCTCGATGACCTGAATAATCGTTATGCACTTGTTGCAAAACAATACATTAATTCATTCGGAAAATTCTCATTGTCAATTACTGCTACAATACTAACAATGAAACAGCCGTTTCAAAGTACATTAAAAATCGCTCAGTTACCGCACGTTCGCAAACACAGATATACATTCCATTAGTTACGGCTTTTAATTTGCAGGCTTATCGGTAGAGGGCTGCACATTTGTAATTTTACGTTCTGTAACACGTACATAGCAGACGTTCAGCTTAAAACTGGGATATGTAACGTGCGTGCGTGTGTCTGTGTGTGCGCGCACATGTGCAGCATAACTCAAGAATGATAACGTGGTTCAATACGAAACATAATTATTAATTTCAGAAAGAGTCTATTGAAACAAAAAATATTCTTTACGTGTAGAAATTCTCAAGCTTTTAATATTGTGACTTTGTGGATTCGTGAAATGAAAAGTCCAATTGCACCACTAAAAAATGTTCTTTATTTCTACCGAATTACAATCGGAACATTTGCCGATTACACAGTTACGTACACAACTACAATTCACCAGTCAGTCCGTTACAGTTCCACTTTGCGTTCACAATTACGTACACTCTTCCGATGCACGTCTGAACTTCTGAATCTGAACTTCTGATTGATGTTGTCCTGTATAGTGTCTTGTAGTTGCTTGGTCAGAAATGAAATGGTGTCGGTAAGCGTTCGAAAGGAGGAGGTAGCTTGCTCTTGGTGTGATGCGAGGTTGTCCGTAGTCTGCTGGTGTGAAGTCACGAGTTTGTCGTTGAGGTCAGTTACTCTAGCATAAGTGGCGTCGTGTCTTGAGTTGCTGGCGGCGAGTGAGTCCTCCAAGTTCCCCAGGCGAAGACCAATATTCAGAACCTCAGAGTGGAGGTCCTGAACTTCGGCTGTAGGAGTCCCTTGGATGGCGGCGGCGCGTAGCTTTGGCAGGTGGTCTTCGATAGAATGAAGCCGGCGGTTGACTTTCTGGACTTCATTCTTGAGGCAGTCCAGCGCTGGGCTCCAGTAGGCTGTGCTGCTGGAGTGAGCCGTTGGAGGTGTGATGAGGTTGGAGTCCTGGCGCGGGCGAGGGGGGCACTGCGCCTGTCCTGTAAAGTGGCCGTAGCCTTTGCAGGTGGCGCAGTACCGGTGGCGGCGTCGAAGATCGTGCTGCTGGCATTCCCCGGTGAGAGTCGCGGCACCACAGTAATGGCACCGTAGGGTTGCAGAGCAGGTGGCGGCTACATGCCCGTACCTGTAGCATCGACGACAAGGTGCTGGGCGCTCGGAGCGGCTTGCCTCAATTTTGAGACACTGTCCTAATAAGGGCAGGCCCATCCTCAAGGCCGCGCTCATGTCGGCTTCGTCCTCAAGCTGCAGGCGGACTAAGGGTGTGGTGCGGCCTCTTAAGGTGATGCGGCTGGCCCTCAGGGCCAAGGGCCACTGCTGTTGGGCAGCGGCGAGAATGAACCTGCATGGCAGGTCACGAGGCACACCTGTTACGACTACGGACGCAATCCGAGGCGGCCGAGCTAGCTCGGCGGGTGGCGGTGTTGTGGTTCTCGTAGCGGGGTCTGCTGCTGCTGTGGCGTAGGTTGCTGCTGAGGTGACGTCTGGGGTGTACATTTGGGTGGCGCGCGAGTTGCTGGAACTGTGTGGCGGTGTCAGCTGGCGACGAGAGACTGCGTCTGGTGATCTGTGAGGCCTCCTTAGAGTGGGACTGGCCCAGAGTCGCCCGGTAAGCCTGGCGGACGGCTCCCCCTCACCTGCCGGTACCGGTAGTGAGGCTGGAGTGGACGCCCGAGAGCCGGCCGGAGAGGGCTGCGGCGGGAGCGGCTCTGCTGCCTGACGCTTCGCTGCAGCAGAGTTCTTCTTCGTCTTCTTCCCCATAATGCTGCGTCGACGGTTTCCCTAAGGTGAGGTGTGCTCATCTGTGTCCGAGATTGGCGACCGTACCTGCGAAATGAGACCCGAATAAGAGCCGTGAGCCACCGAGGAATGAGTCACTCGATCCTTTATAGGGATATCCCTGTTTCTCGAAGTCTCTGGTTTCAGTGAATAACCGCGAAGGTTCCAGACGCCAGGGGAAGGGGGAAGAGGCGGCCAGCGACCAGTGACACTTCCCCAATCATCCCTTCAGTTAGTGACTGAGATAAATGGGTGGGCGCGGCCCGGATGCCTCTGGTCCCCTACTGCTGCTGCCGGCCGATTCTATAGGGAGTTCCGACCTTCGGGTGACAATACTCTAAGGCTCGGTTACATAAAAGATAACCCTGGATAGCAATAAAAACGTTTTGGGATTAAAAATAATGAATATACATGTATTTCCATCTGCTAAATTAAAAAATCACCATAAAATGATAGATTAGTAATTTTTTGTGTAATTTACGTCCTCCAACGTTAAGTCATAACGAACGATAATGGAATGGGTGAAATGATGCTCAAATGAGCCCAGGGTCCTTAGAACTTAAAGTTACCTGACATTCGTCTTTCAGGATTAGGGAAAACCCCGGAAAAAACGTTATCCAGGTAACTCACCCTGACAGAGATTCGAACTCGGGACCTCTTGAGCGTGAGGTAGACATGATACCACCACGCTACTGAGGCAGGCTAGCTCTTATTTTGAAGATAAAGTGACATTTCATTTTTATAGTTAAGATTTTAAATTTGGGAGAGTTTATTAGCAAGTTGGCACACCTGTGAAGTAACATCACAGAGAATTCCAGCAAGTACCACGCTAAAATCCTGTTGAGATGCTCGTCGAATATATGAGTGAAACATCAGGAGGATTTTCATCCTGTAGACCACGGCCCACAAGCCCGGGAAATAAAGTCTGTTTAGTTAACGTGTGTGCAGTTCCCACTCAAAGGGACCTCAAGGGACCTGACCCTCCCGCTCACTAATGACCGTCATAAATCTATCTCCACACTTCAGAAATGGAACACTGTCGTTGACGACCAATAGCAACCCTGATTTACTCGAGGTGACAGTCGCATGTCTACTCCACGTGGAGTCTCAGTTCCAAAGTTCCAACTTCCAGTTGATCTGTTTCATTACGTGCAGAAATTCGTTGTGTGTCACGAAGTGGAGACCGTGGCAGTGGTAAATTCAAATGAAGTAGTAGATAAATTTCAGTCACGTGAAAATAATCAAAGGGAAGACAATAGTGTGAATAACTGGGCCGAGTTATGTTACTGGAGAAGCCTCAAAAAACAAAGCTAAACGGGAACTGTTTCTAAGCAAATTCAAGCGTTTGTTTTGAACACATATAAATATTTGCTGACAAATAATCTTGGCAAGGGGTCATACAATGAACCTGATGATAAATTATGGGTATTCACAGAAATACAGTAAGAAATATTGTGACGAAAGGAATACCAAAGACCCAGATCAAGTGTGAAAACAAAAGGAAACGTTTCTCTAAAGTAGATAATTTCACATGCGATTTAATTCGTCCAGAAATTTATAGATTCTATGCAAAAGAGAGAGCGCCCACCTTAGACGAATTGGTTGCACTTTTGCAAGAAATTTGTGATTTTCCTTATGGGCGCTGCACTTTGCGCGGTCTCCTAAAGGAGCTGGGTTTCAAATACCGCACTTTGAATGATTTAAGGGTTATTATGGAATCCAGTAGAATTGTAGCTTGGCGATATATATCGTCAAAACTAAGAAAGTTTTACAGTAATGGACATAAGATAATTTATTTAGACGAAACCTAGTACGATACCAATGACGTATCGAGAAAGGTGGCAACCTTGCAGAAAGGTCTGCGAGGAGGCGGGCCGGGGTTGTACAACGATTATAAGGGTTCATCAAAGGCAGCGGCCGACTGCACATGAGTTAACTAAACAGACTTTACATGCTATTGGATCAGAGAGAAAATTTGGAAATTAAGTGATGCAAAAGTTAGGGAAGGCATTTTTGTCGGACCACAAATAAGAGAACTTGTGAAGGATCCTGCATTTGTCCAAATTTTGGAGGGGAAAGAAAAGGAAGCTTGGGAAGCCTTCAAGGGTGTTGTTCATGGATTTTTAGGCAAAAAAAGAGATGACAACTACAAGCATTTGGTGTCAGTGCTCCTGCAAAAATACCGTAACCTTGGATACAACATGTCCCTTAAGATCCATGTTCTCCACTCCCACGTAGACTTTTTCCCTCCTAGTTGTGGAGCTGTTAGTGATGAACATGGGGAGAGATTCCATCAGGACATTTCTGTTATGGTACAAAGATATCAGGGCTGTTGGAATGAAGTAATGCTTGCGGGTTACTGTTGGTCTGCGGAACTCCATCACAAGAGGCAAGCTAAAAGACGACGAATCATGATTCTCTTCAGACACGACTATCTGCGAAGTATTTCTCCAGCAATTTAGAACTCTTAGCATGTAATTACCAGTTAAAAACTCAAATGCACTTTCATTGTTGTTAGCATGTATGTAATTAAAATGTATCCTTTTCTCTCAATCCGTTAATATGTAATACTTCCACCTTGCGTATATCATAGAAACTAGAGCTAATAAAAAATTTCCATTATCATAATTGTTTTTCTCAACCCAAAATTAGTAGCAATTGCCTCATGAAAGGCTCGAAACATTCCAAAATTATTTTTTGTTGCTCAGTGTAATCTAAGTTCAAGCTTATGAAAATGATCTTCAGTCAAGCTGAACTTTGAATTTTGGTTGAATAAACGTTGATCTAAGTTCACGACCTCTTGATCTAAGATCCAACCAAACTTGCGAATTTTCTCCAGTTAACTTGATTGAACTTAGATCAGCAGAATTTACATAAGAAATAAGTAGTGCAGCTTTAAATAAATAGTAAATAAATCAGTTTTCTGATTACTTGCATAAATTATTAGCCTGTTTATTTCACAAATTTATGTTAAAGATGCATTATTTTTGTTCATAACCTATACATTTTTATTATTTTCAGAATTCAGATCACGCTAATATCTCTGTTTTACACTGGACAACAATAAAATGAGTTTTGAATGTTTCGAGCACTTCATGAGGCAATTGCTACTAATTTTGGGTTGAGAAAAACAAATGACAATGAAAAATTGTATTAGCTCTAATTCCTATGATATACACAAGGTGGAAGTGTTACATATTAACGGATTCAGAGAAGAGCATACATTTTAAGTACATACATGCTAACAACAATGAAAGTACATTTGAATTTTTAACTGGTAATTACATGCTAAGAGTTCTAAATTGCTGGAAAAATACTTCGCAGATAGTCGTGTCTGAAGAGAATCATGACTTCGTCGTCTTTTAGCTTGCCTCTTGTGATGGAGTTTCGCAGACCAACAGTAATCCGCAAGCATTACTTCATTCCAACGGTCCTGATATCTTTGTTCCATAACAGAAATGTCCTGATGGAATCTCTCCCCATGTTCATCACTAACAGCTCCACAACTAGGAGGGAAAAAGTCTAGGTGGGAGTGGAGAAAATGGATCTTAAGGGACATGTTGTATCCAAGGTTACGGTATTTTTGCAGGACCACTGTCACCAAATGACTGTAGTTGTCATCCACGGTATTTTGACGGGTGTGCCAACTCACAAAAAAAAATTTCCCCTAAATTTAAAATCTTCACTCTAAAAAACGAAATGTTATTTTATCTTCAAAACAAGAGCCAAACTATTATTTTTATGGTGATTTTATAATACATAAAAATACATGTAAATTCACTATTTTTAACACCGAAAAATTTTCATTATTGCCCAGTGCTATTAGAATTTTAAATTTGAAAAGTCTATTCGTGTTTTCCAACATAGAGGAAATCCCATCTCAGAACTAAATGACAGAAAATTGAAAATGAGATTTCACTATCAAAGCATTTAGTTGAAGAACTGGAACATAAGCTACATGCACAGTTAAGAACACAGACCCTGAGGAATTATGTACTCAATCCAATATTTATGATCCTGCTCACATTACCGTTCTATACAACTGAAATCTTCCAAATGGTGATTGGGGATATACGAAGGCTGTTCAATAAAGAATGGTCATCAGTTTTACAGTCATAATTTTTCGCACCAAAATGCAGTCTTATTATATTCTGTTACCTTAATTTGAAACAAACACGCTGTAGTAGTTTCATTGTTGGTACTCCTGGTTCCCACCTGTGAGAACCAGGCAAGTTCAGACATGTTCAGTATCGCCTACCGCTGAAATGTAGGTGACACGCAAGGAACAATATGCGGCTTTGAAATTCTGCTTTCGTCTCAACAAATCTTCAGTTGAGGCCTATACAATGTTACAGGAGGCCTATGGAGAGTCTGTTCTTCCCTACAGCACAGCTCGAAGTTGGTTTAAAATTTTTAAAGAGGGGAGACAATCAATTTCAAAGGAAGGTGGACCCGGTGCTCTTACGGAAGAAAACATCAACACTGCTGCTGCCATTGTGAGAGAGGATCGACGAATTACCCTAAGATCACTTTCTGAAATACTGAACATTTCATTGGGTGCCACCCACACGTTGGTGACAGAAACATTACACATGAGACGTGTTTGTGCGTGATGGGTTCCAAGACTGTTGATTCCGGAACAAAAGGGCATTCGCATGCAGTTAAAGTTGATGTTAGAGCAAGATCCGGAGTTTCATCACTGCTGATGAAACTTGACTACATCATTTTGATTCTGGGAGCGAACTGCAGAGCTCAGTGTGGAAATCTCCTTCATCCCCAACCCCCCAAAAAGCAAAAGTGGTTGCTTCTGCTGGGAAAGTTATGGTCATCTCATTGTTTGATATTCATGGAATGTTTATCAGCATGTTGTACCTGCACACACATCAGTAACTGGACAATACTACAGGGATCTCCTGAAAATATTACAAGTCCATATCAGGCACAAAAGACCACATTTCCGTGAAACAGGCTGGATGCTGCACCACGATAATGCGCGGCCGTATATTGCCAATGTTGTTGCTGAATATCATCAAACATCAACGTGAAGTACATCCCTACCCTCCCTATAGTCCGGATTTAACCCCATGTGACCTTTTCTATTCTCTAACTTGAAGAAACGCCGTCGTGGGAGGCATTATCCATCGTCAGAAGCAGTGGTGAAGGCTGCGGAGGTGATTTTGAAGGATCTCTCAAAAAATGGTTTCCAGCATGTCTTTGAAGACTGCCAGAAACGCTGGGACAAGTACATTGCATTCAGGGGAGACTATTTTGAGAAAGACCATCAAAGTTATGAGGTTAAGTAGAGGTACGATGCCAAAAGAAATTGTCATCATTCTTTATTGAACTGCCCTCGTATTTAATATAAATAAAGGAACTGCGTCTAGAACAATACTCAAAGTTACAAGGGATATTGCTGCTTTAAGATCTCGTTTCATCAGAACGACTATGGAAAGGGATGAAATAAGAAGGGTTATGCAATATTTAAAGTTAGCGGAACGCATTTTGCTTTTGATTGAAGTCGGATTTTTACATTCAAATATAATAATTTGTAACTTAAAATTTCACTTATCTTCCATTTTTGTTAATATTTTCCAGCTCCCGGTATTACAAACAGCTGAAAATGGAAAAGATGTACATTGGGCATACAATGGAGATAAAGTAAGCGAAATTATTAATTCTGATAAATACTGTTTCAATGCGGAGTAAATTCTTATACTGTTTATTTAAAATAAAATTATTTCTAGGACAAAGTGCGCCTCGGTAGCGTGGTGGTAGAGTGTTTGCCTCACGTTCAAGAGGTCCCGAGTTCTGGTCTCGGTCAGGGTGAGTTACCTGGATAAGGTTTTTGCCCGGGTCTTCCCTTATCCTCATAGACGAATGTCAGGTAACTTTAAGCTCCATGGACCCTGGATTCATTTGAGTATCATTTCGTCAGTATCATGCATCGTCCGATATGACTTAACGTTGGACGACGTAAATTACAAAAAAAAAAAAAAAAAAAAACAATATTAAATGTAGGACAGATAACCACAAAGCGAAAGATTGTTATGTCTAGATTGGCTGCTCTATGCACTTAAAGGAAACAGAGTCCAATAATTTCGATAATTCTCGAATCCTTTCGATACAACACGAAAGATGCACCATGTTTGGCGATGTTGCCGCATTTGTTTTTGTGATCTCGGATCAGTACTGAACGACGTTCATCTGATCTAAGATCAGCATTTTACAACCCACGCGGGTTCTTCGATAATAAATGAACTGCAGTTAGCGATTTTTATGTGACCGGGTCTTAAAATGGCTATCAGAATTTTGATTAAATTGGAGTTAAAGATATGTACATAAATAAATTTGATAGCTTGAACTTTCTGCAAGTTTCCACTCTGACTACCATAAACCGGGTGACAACTAAAATCAGAGTATGACCTCCCAGTATGACCGTACTATACTGAAGATCAGTTTTGATGGCCATTATCACTGGACAGTCTGATGAAACAGGTTCTTTGATTCCAGAAGTGTGTGGCTATGTCTGTGGTTAGGCATCCAGCGGTCTGCTTTGATCTAATACCATCATTAACAGGTAAACGTTGTGCATAATGATGTATTTCTTGCCGCAACCAAATAGCTTCTTCAACAGATTTGTTCTGGATTAATATTCTGTGCCATTAGCTGCACAACATCCATATACGTGTTAGAGCCACTTTCTCTATTTTCACCAAGTTTCGAAATTATTATATTATCATCAAAAATACATATTTAATAACTTGCTGAAAACAAAGAGTACAGAGGCGGCCAAATCGTTAGGTTAAGCTGAATTTTAGTCATAAAAATTAAGATATTTCAAGCTAACTCCGAATTAATAGCAATATTGGATGTAACAATGACTGAATGATACATTAGAATCATTCAGAGATATTCTATGATGATTTGTGGGATGTTTTGTACGAATATGTTGGTATAACTGCTAAGAGTACAGTTTTGTTGTTGTGTGTATTTCAAAAGTGTTCACGGAAATTTATTGCAGATTTCAAAGGTTTATCATTAGAACTCTTGGCTTTATTCTGTCAATAGACTTCTTTTGTTTTATACTAATGCTTTTAAAGTTCTATGCATGCAGTGAAAGCATAGAGATCCTGTGAGATTTAATGTTAAAGGAAGTTGGAGGTTATGGGGAAGAAAAGTGACTTATCACATAGGAAAATTTGTATTAGAAGAAGAATAAAAGCAAAAGGACGATATACGCAAAATGAAATAGCACAGAGACTCGAAATATCACAGAATTCTGTAAGCAGAATCAAACAAATGGACGAAAAAGATAAGATATATCAGACACAGCGAAGCGGGAATTGCGGTAGAAAAAGTAACTTGAGCCGTAGAAGTGTAAGAAACGTTGTGGGTAAAGCACGTAGAGACCAAAAAGCCACTAGTAGAGGCTTGAGGAATAGTTTAGTAGCTATAGGCTTAGAAGTATCAGCAAGAACTATCAGGAGAACCCTGTTCAATCGCGGTTTGAAGTCTCGAAGAGCTAGAAAGAAAGCTAAGCTCACAGCAGTTAGGGCAAGAAAGAGACTCGACTGGACTAAGGGACTTAAACATTGATCTTCTGATGACTGGCAAAAGGTAATTAAGTTGATACCCTGTGTTACTCTTTCTCACAAAGATAATTTAATTTAATAACCAGATTCAGTTAAGCATAACCCTCATAGACTATACATAGATGATATATGCGATTACTTATTAAGTATGTTGTTGACCAATAGCTGCCATTATTATGGATTTCTCTATCATGGTGTGCTTTAGTGATGAATTCAAGTCTAATGTTGCTGACGAAAGCACTCACTATGTCCGGAGGACACCTGAAGCAGAGTTTCATCCTCAGTGGGTGCAAGCAACTGTGAAACACCCTACAAAGATGATGGTCTGGAGCATTATGTCTGTCCATGTTAGTGGAATATTGTACATTATTGTTGTTGCTGTAGTTGTCAAATGCTAGGCCTTGACAATGAAGCCATTAGCTCTCTTAATCTCCAATCTTTCTGTGTAGTGGGTCCGGCAGGTACGACTTCACAGGTTAAAAGATGTTCTTCAGTCATTTACTCTTCTTTGTTGTCAAATGCTAGGCTTTGGCAATGAAGCCATTAGCTCTCTTGCTCTCCAATATTTCTGTGTAGTGGGTCCGGCAGGTAGGGCTTCACAGGTTAGAAGATGTTCTTCAGTCATTTCCTCTTCTTTGTTATCAAACGCTAGGCTTTGTCAATGAAGGCTTTAGCTCTCTTGTTCTCCAATATTTCTGTGTAGTGGGTCCGGCAGGTAGGACTTCAGAGGTTAGACGATGTTCTTTAGTCATTTCCTCTTCTTTGTTGTCAAATCCTAGGCTTTGTCAATGAAGCCATTAGCTCTCTTGCTCTCCAATATTTCTGTGTAGTGGACCCGACAGGTAGTACTTCACAGGTTAAAATATGTTCTTCAGTCATTTCCTCTTCTTTGTTGTCAAATGTTAGGCTTTGGCAATGAAGCCATTAGCTCTCTTGCTCTCCAATATTTCTGTGTAGTGGGTCCGGCAGGTAGGACTTCACAGGTTAGAAGATGTTCTTCAGTCATTTCCTCTTGTTTGTTGTCGAATGCTAGGCTTTGGCAATGAAGCCATTAGCTCTGTTGCTCTCCCATATTTCTGTGTAGTGGGTCCGGCAGGTAGGGCTTCACAGGTTAGAAGATGTTCTTCAGTCATTTCCTCTTGTTTGTTGTCGAATGCTAGGCTTTGGCAATGAAGCCATTAGCTCTGTTGCTCTCCCATATTTCTGTGTAGTGGGTCCGGCAGGTAGGGCTTCA
Organism: Mantis religiosa; assembly: GCA_030765055.1. Taxonomy (NCBI): domain Eukaryota; kingdom Metazoa; phylum Arthropoda; class Insecta; order Mantodea; family Mantidae; genus Mantis; species Mantis religiosa. The sequence goes on from CM060947.1 coordinate 267,200,453, forward strand.
CAGGTTAGAAGATGTTCTTCAGTCATTTCCTCTTCTTTGTTGTCGAATGCTAGGCTTTGGCAATGAAGCCATTAGCTCTGTTGCTCTCCCATATTTCTGTGTAGTGGATCCGGCAGGTAGGGCTTCACAGGTTAGAAGAAGTTCTTCAGTCATTTCCTCTTCTTTGATGCACAGAGGACAATTTGGACTTGTATAAATTCCTATTCTGTGTCAGTGTTTGCCCAAAGAATTGTGTTCCGTAAGTAATCTAAAAATTTGCTACTGCAGCTTTACGTGGGATTTCTGGAACAGTTTCTGGATTCTTAATTATAATGTTCCATTTTTTATCTCTGGCTTTGTTAGATATTGATTGGCTTTATTTGTTTTTAATATTTGCTTGTGATTAGTCCTTTTATGGATGTAAAGGTTAAGTTTTTACTATTGTTCTGAATTAAATTTGCACTTCTTCTGGCAAGAAAATCAGCTTATTCATTTCCAACAATTCCACAATATGCAGGTATCCACTGTAATATAATTCTTTTCTGTAGTTTTTTAAGTTGTTGGATCATTTTGTGACATTCTTTAATTTGGATTGACCTCATTTTATATGAACCTATTGCACACAATGCTGCTTTAGAATCAGAAAGTATGACAGCATTTTTGAATTTATCTATTCTGTATAGAAGGTGTTGGAGTGAAATATGAATAGCCGTTACTTCTGCATCAAAATTTGTTGTCTGGTATCCTGCTGGTTGATAGAATGAGAACAGTGCACACTTAATTCCTGCTCCTGAGTTGTTGTCCAAGTTAGATCCATCTGTGTAGCTATGTAACTATTCTCCAGCTGGGTATCTATTGTTCACAGTGATTGTACATTGTTGATGATATTATGAGACAAGAACTGTACCTAGGAGCTCTTCAAACTCGACTTCTGCCACAGATAAGGGATTGTTCCGACATAACTCTGCATCTTTATACACGATGGTACTTGGTATCACAAAGTCAAGAAAATAACACAATACTTACGGGATTTGGATATTTTAGTGCTTCCATGGCCAGAGAATGGTCCTGATATGAACCAGAAAGGGAATTTATGGTCCAATGAGAAGAAGAAGATTAAGAAATCCCAAATTAAAGCTAAATTCCAACTTATCGAGACAGTTATAAATATCTGGCATAATTATGTGGATATTAAAAATAAGTACAAACCATTGGTTCAGGATTTGTCTAACTGAATAACAATGTTAACATCAAACAAAAGAATGTATACAACGTATTGAGTCAAGTTTCTGTGATATATATCTGAGAGTGCATGTATTTATCTTAAGTAAATAAAGAAAGTTTTCAGAGCGTTAGTCGAATAATTTGGCCACCTCTGTCCTTTATAAAATAGTCATTTAAATTTGTTTTTCCAAGGAAACGACATGAAGATAACAATTAAAATAAAATTTACTCATTTTTCTGACAAAAGTGCTCTAATGTTTTGCTTAAAATATCAGACGTATCTTTTGTATACCTCGATAAAATTCAAATCTTGTTAAAACACCACATGGATATCAAATTAAATTGCCTGTGGACTTAAACGTTCTCAGATGTTCTTCTTAATTGATTTCAACTTTATAATTGATATACATTTCTCAAATGCGCTGTCATTTTTTTCCATTGGCTTGCAGAAAATACATCTAGGACCATTACCTCGTCACCTATTTAATAAAATATATTTCGATTAACACAAAGTAAACAGAATAATAAGAATATTTATATACACGAGGGTGGTTTCAAACGTTACCGAACTCAACATAAAGATAGCAGCACCCGTTAACGAATTTGGTTGTTCATTTGTTGACAGTTACTCACCAAAGTTTCGGCCATTTTGAACGCTCAGTTGTTATGCAACAGTCGTTTGAGTGAGCTGATGTGAGTGTTTTTATGAAAATAGGTAAAATCCAGTATTGAGCTGGCATTAAATATTTCTTTTTGAAAGCAAATACGCCTACGCAAGAGAAAGATGTATTGGATTCTGTGTCAGAGCACCCTGCACCATCATTTACCACAGTGAAATTTTGGACAGCTGAATTTAAACGTGGCCGTAAGAGCTTGAGGGACGATGAACGTTCGGGACGTTCAAAACTACAACTACCATCGAAAACATTCATTCATTTTCCGATATGACTTAAAGTTGTAGGTTTTCTCTTATCCTGAAAGATGAATATCTGGTAACTCTAAGCTCTATGTACCCTGTACTTATTTGAACACCATTTCATTCATCGTCCGACATGACTTAACGTTGGAGGTTTTCTCTTATCCTGAAAGATGAATGTCTGGTAACTCTAAGCTTTATGTACCCTGTACTCATTTGAACATCATTTCATTCATCGTCCGATATGACTTAACGTTGGAGGTTTTCTCTTACCCTGAAAGATGAATGTCTGGTAACTCTAAGCTCTATGTACCCTGTACTTATTTGAACACCATTTCATTCATCGTCCGATATGACTTAACGTTGGAGGTTTTCCCTTATCCTGAAAGATGAATGTCTGGTAACTCTAAGCTCTATGTACCATGTACTCATTTGAACATCATTTCATTCATCGTCCGATATGACTTAACGTTGGAGTTTTTCTCTTATCCTGAAAGATGAATATCTGGTAAGTCTAAGCTCTATGTACTCTATGCTCATTTGAACATCACTTCATTCATCGTCCGATATGACTTAACGTTGGAGGTTTTCTCTTACCCTGAAAGATGAATGTCTGCTAACTCTAAGCTCTATGTACTCTGTGCTCATTTGAACATCACTTCATTCATCGTCCGATATGACTTAACGTTGGAGGTTTTATCTTATCCTGAAAGATGAATGTCTGGTAACTCTAAGCTCTATGTACCCTGTACTCATTTGTACATCATTTCATTCATCGTCCGATATGACTTAACGTTGGAGGTTTTCTCTTATCCTGAAAGATGAATGTCTGGTAACTCTAAGCTCTATGTACCCTGTACTCATTTGTACATCATTTCATTCATCGTCCGATATGACTTAACGTTGGAGGTTTTCTCTTATCCTGAAAGATGAATATCTGGTAAGTCTAAGCTCTATGTACCCTGTACTCATTTGAACATCATTTCATTCATCATCCGATATGACTTAACGTTGGAGGTTTTCTCTTATCCTGAAAGATGAATGTCTGGTAACTCTAAGCTCTATGTACCCTGTACTCATTTGTACATCATTTCATTCATCGTCCGATATGACTTAACGTTGGAGGTTTTCTCTTATCCTGAAAGATGAATATCTGGTAAGTCTAAGCTCTATGTACCCTGTACTCATTTGAACATCATTTCATTCATCGTCCGATATGACTTAACGTTGGAGGTTTTCTCTTATCCTGAAAGATGAATGTCTGGTAACTCTAAGCTCTATGTACCCTGTACTCATTTGTACATCATTTCATTTATCGTCCGATATGACTTAACGTTGGAGGTTTTCTCTTATCCTGAAAGATGAATATCTGGTAAGTCTAAGCTCTATGTACCCTGTACTCATTTGTACATCATTTCATTCATCGTCCGATATGACTTAACGTTGGAGGTTTTCTCTTATCCTCAAAGATGAATGTCTGGTAAGTCTATGCTCAATGTACTCTGTGCTCATCTGAACATTATTTCATTCATCGTCCGATATGACTTAACGTTGGAGGTTTTCTCTTATCCTCAAAGATGAATGTCTGGTAAGTCTAAGCTCAATGTACTCTGTGCTCATCTGAACATTATTTCATTCATCGTCCGATATGACTTAACGTTGGAGGTTTTCTCTTATCCTCAAAGATGAATGTCTGGTAAGTCTAAGCTCAATGTACTCTGTGCTCATCTGAACATTATTTCATTCATCGTCCGATATGACTTAACGTTGGAGGTTTTCTCTTACCCTCAAAGATGAATGTCTGGTAAGTCTAAGCTCAATGTACTCTGTACTCATTTGAACATCATTTCATTCATCGTCCGATATGACTTAACGTTGGAGGTTTTCCCTTACCCTCAAAGATGAATGTCTGGTAAGTCTAAGCTCAATGTACTCTGTGCTCATCTGAACATTATTTCATTCATCGTCCGATATGACTTAACGTTGGAGGTTTTCCCTTACCCTCAAAGATGAATGTCTGGTAAGTCTAAGCTCAATGTACTCTGTACTCATTTGAACATCATTTCATTCATCGTCCGATATGACTTAACGTTGGAGGTTTTCTCTTACCCTCAAAGATGAATGTCTGCTAACTCTAAGCTCTATGTACTCTGTGCTCATTTGAACATCATTTCATTCATCGTCCGATATGACTTAGAGTTCGAGGAAGGTAAGGGACTATAATTCCACGTGTTTTTATAGGATATGGTTTAATCTGTTAAGGGTGGTTCGTTATTCAAACAGTAGTGAGAAAATTCTCCAAAGTACTTAAAGACATGTGGAAAAATAATTATTTGACAGAGTTTGTGTGTTTTAGTAAGATGTGCTTCTTCTGTGTGTTAAAATTTTATTTCGTAAGGTTTGCCAGTTATTGAAGTGTTTTAGAGAGAAGAGAAGTTCTTTTTATGTTACCATAAATTTCGAGATATAGATATCATTTTGCTTGAAAATATTAACTCGTGTTTGTTTGTAATTCTTTAGAAAATAGAAATTTTTGAAAGTATTGAATATCAAGATTCTTTTCGGAGTTGGGGATGATTATGACTTATGACTAACTGACTTATGTCTGAGTTGTACATCTAACGGTGCTTGCCCAAAAAAAAGCACTACCACATGGAATATATGGAAGAAATGTTGAAGTTACGGCTGTCCTAGGAAAGAGAATTTCATTAGAAACACTATTTTTTTCTGAATCATTAAGTACAGGAAATGGTTAGCAATAGTTTCCACGTGTTATCAAAACATGCATTTCTGACGAAATCTTTGTGTAAGGTTATCCTTTGAACTGGAACGGTTCGACAAGGAACTTAGTTTTAAGTACGTGGTGCAGAAAGTAAGAACGTGAGATACAGAAATTCCACAATTTTTCGATTAAACGAACAGCAATAAAACAAAAGCTACTAGAGACATCTATCGGCTAGCTACCCAAGCAGAAGATGTTGAAGACAGTTTAGGAAGTGTGTTGTTTACTCATTAGAGGGAAAGTATATCGTTAATCAAAGGCTCTGCCTCTGTCACAATCGATACCAGAGAACAATGGAGAACATCACTCTACGAGTTATTACGAGATTATAACAGGCTTTGATTAAATCCGCGGGCGACTCGACATTTTATTTATATTTGAGGGCAAATGCTCCAAGGCCGGAATTAAAACCTTTTGAAACGCTGCACATTATAAAAAGCGCATTGGCCTTTTTTATTCGCTTTATTTGGAGTTAGCGATAATGAGGTAATCAGCTAATTTGAATGCGCTCGTCTGATAACGCGTGCAAATAAAAAGTGCGTTACGGTCCTTTTTAGAGTAACTAATTAAATAAGCGCAACTTTGTTACGCAATGGTTTCCGCATTCTTTTTCCACCACGTTTTGTTTGGTATTTGAGAGCAAAACATTTGGCGACATAATTTGTCCTATGCTGTGTCAAAAGTTACAATAACATTTTGTTAAATGGAACATAACGTGCGATAGACTTATTACGAGTTTTCCGTCATAAACCGGGCAAGTATAACTTCACAACAAAGTGAAATTTGGCAACAATGTATAACTATCAAACAATGTCTGTGTCACACTTAACTTAATGTGTACTTTTAAATGGACATTTCGGATATATACGAGGGTGGTCTGAAAAGTTTCGGACCACAACATGAAGATGGCAGCACTCGTAAATCAAAGCTAGAGAACTTCGGAGCAGAGCGGCGGCCGGTGCCCATTCAGAGCCAAGCCAGAGCGAAGCCAGAGTGGGACCGAAGCGGGAAAGCAACACAAATGGATCCCAGCCAGAGTCAGGCCAGGGTGAACACAGAGTGAAGCCAAAGTGAGGCCAGAGCGAAGCCAGAGTGGGACCGAAGCGGGAAAGCAACACAAATGGATCCCAGCCAGAGTCAGGCCAGGGTGAACCCAGAGTGAAGCCAAAGTGAGGCCGGAGCGAAGCCAGAGCGAAGCCAGAGAGGGACCGAAGCGGGAAAGCAACACAAATGGATCCCAGCCAGAGTCAAGCCAGGGTGAACCCAGAGTGAAGCCAAAGTGACGCCAGAGCAAAGCCAGAGAGGGACCGAAGCGGGAAAGCAATCCAACTGGATCCCAGCCAGAGTCAGGCCAGGGTGAACCCAGAGTGAAGCCAAAGTGAGGCCAGAGCGAAGCCAGGTGGGACCGAAGCGGGAAAGCAGCCCAACTGGATCCCAGCCAGAGTCAGGCCAGGGTGAACCCAGAGTGAAGCCAAAGTGAGGCCGGAGCGAAGCCAGAGAGGGACCGAAGCGGGAAAGCAATCCAACTGGATCCCAGCCAGAGTCAGGCCAGGGTGAACCCAGAGTGAAGCCAAAGTGAGGCCGGAGCGAAGCCAGAGAGGGACCGAAGCGGGAAAGCAATCCAACTGGATCCCAGCCAGAATCAGGCCAGGGTGAACACAGAGTGAAGCCAAAGTGACGCCAGAGCGAAGCCAGAGAGGGACCGAAGCGGGAAAGCAACACAAATGGATCCCAGCCAGAGTCAGGCCAGGGTGAACCCAGAGTGAAGCCAAAGTGAGGCCAGAGCGAAGCCAGAGAGGGACCGAAGCGGGAAAGCAATCCAGCTGGATCCCAGCCAGAGTCAGGCCAGGGTGAACCCAGAGTGAAGCCAAAGTGAGGCGCGAGTGAAGCCAGAGCGGGACCGAAGCGGGAAAGCAATCCAACTGGATTCCAGCCAGAGTCAAGCCAGGGTGAACACAGAGTGAAGCCAAAGTGAGGCGCGAGTGAAGCCAGGTGGGACCGAAGCGGGAAAGCAACCCAACCAGATCCCAGCCAGAGTCAAGCCAGGGTGAACCCAGAGTGAAGCCAAAGTGAGGCGCGAGTGAAGCCACACTGGGACCGGAGCGGGAACGCAAAACAATCAGATCCCAGCAGAGTAAAGCCAGGGTGAACCCAGAGTGAAGCCAGAGCGGGACCGAAGCGGGAAAGCAGCCCAACTGTATCCCAGCCAGAGTCAAGCCAGAGTGAACACAGAGTGAAGCCAAAGTGAGGCCAGAGCGAAGAAAGCGGGACCGAAGCGGGAAAGCAATCCAACTGGATCCCAGCCAGAGTCAGGCCAGGGTGAACACAGAGTGAAGCCAAAGTGAGGCCAGAGCGAAGACAGAGTGGGACTGAAGCGGGAAAGCAGCCCAACTGGATCCCAGCCAGAGTGAAGCCAGGGTGAACCCAGAGTGAAGCCAAAGTGAGGCCAGAGCAAAGCCAGAGAGGGACCGAAGCGGGAAACCAATCCAACTGGATCCCAGCCAGAGTCAAGCCAGGGTGAACACAGAGTGAAGCCAAAGTGAGGCCAGAGCAAAGCCAGAGAGGGACCGAAGCGGGAAACCAATCCAACTGGATCCCAGCCAGAGTCAAGCCAGGGTGAACCCAGAGTGAAGCCAAAGTGACGCCAGAGCGAAGCCAGAGTGGGACCGAAGCGGGAAAGCAATCCAACTGGATCCCAGCCAGAGTCAGGCCAGGGTGAACACAGAGTGAAGATAAAGTGACGCCAGAGCGAAGCCAGAGAGGGACCGAAGCGGGAAAGCAATCCAACTGGATCCCAGCCAGAGCCAGGCCAGGGTGAACACAGAGTGAAGCCAAAGTGACGCCAGAGCGAAGCCAGAGAGGGACCGAAGCGGGACAGCAATCCAACTGGATCCCAGCCAGAGTCAGGCCAGGGTGAACCCAGAGTGAAGCCAAAGTGAGGCCAGAGCGAAGCCAGAGAGGGACCGAAGCGGGAAAGCAATCAACTGGATCCCAGCCAGAGTCAAGCCAGGGTGAACCCAGAGTGAAGTCAAAGTGAGGCCAGAGCAAAGCCAGAGTGGGACCGAAGCGGGAAAGCAAACCAACTGGATCCCAGCCAGAGTCAAGCCAGGGTGAACCCAGAGTGAAGCCAAAGTGAGGCCAGAGCGAAGCCAGAGTGGGACCGAAGCGAGAAAGCAGCCCAACTGGATCCCAGCCAGAGTCAGGCCAGGGTGAACACAGAGTAAAGCCAAAGTGACGCTAGAGCGAAGCCAGAGAGGGACCGAAGCGGGACAGCAATCCAACTGGATCCCAGCCAGAGTCAGGCCAGGGTGAACACAGAGTGAAGCCAAAGTGAGGCCAGAGCGAAGACAGAGTGGGACCGAAGCGGGAAAGCAGCCCAACTGGATCCCAGCCCGAGTCAAGCCAGGGTGAACCCAGAGTGAAGCCAAAGTGAGGCCAGAGCGAAGCCAGAGTGGGACCGAAGCGGGAAAGCAATCCAACTGGATCCCAGCCAGAATCAAGCCAGGGTGAACCCAGAGTGAAGCCAAAGTGAGGCCAGAGCGAAGCCAGAGTGGGACCGAAGCGGGAAAGCAATCCAACTGGATCCCAGCCCGAGTCAAGCCAGGGTGAACACAGAGTGAAGCCAAAGTGACGCCAGAGCGAAGCCAGAGTGGGACCGAAGCGGGAAAGCAATCCAACTGGATCCCAGCCCGAGTCAAGCCAGGGTGAACCCAGAGTGAAGCCAAAGTGAGGCCAGAGCGAAGCCAGAGTGGGACCGAAGCGGGAAAGCAATCCAACTGGATCCCAGCCCGAGTCAAGCCAGGGTGAACACAGAGTGAAGCCAAAGTGAGGCCAGAGCGAAGCCAGAGTGGGACCGAAGCGGGAAAGCAATCCAACTGGATCCCAGCCCGAGTCAAGCCAGGGTGAACACAGAGTGAAGCCAAAGTGACGCCAGAGCGAAGACAGAGTGGGACCGAAGCGGGAAAGCAATCCAACTGGATCCCAGCCCGAGTCAAGCCAGGGTGAACACAGAGTGAAGCCAAAGTGACGCCAGAGCGAAGACAGAGTGGGACCGAAGCGGGAAAGCAATCCAACTGGATCCCAGCCAGAGTCAGGCCAGGGTGAACCCAGAGTGAAGCCAAAGTGACGCCAGAGCAAAGCCAGAGAAGGACCGAAGCGGGAAAGCAATCCAACTGGATCCCAGCCAGAATCAAGCCAGGGTGAACCCAGAGTGAAGCCAAAGTGAGGCCAGAGCGAAGCCAGAGAGGGACCGAAGCGGGACAGCAATCCAACTGGATCCCAGCCAGAGTCAAGCCAGGGTGAACCCAGAGTGAAGCCAAAGTGACGCCAGAGCGAAGCCAGAGTGGGACCGAAGCGGGAAACCAATCCAACTGGATCCCAGCCAGAGTCAAGCCAGGGTGAACACAGAGTGAAGCCAAAGTGAGGCCAGAGCAAAGCCAGAGAGGGACCGAAGCGGGAAACCAATCCAACTGGATCCCAGCCAGAGTCAGGCCAGGGTGAACACAGAGTGAAGCCAAAGTGAGGCCAGAGCGAAGCCAGAGTGGGACCGAAGCGGAAAAGCAACACAAATGGATCCCAGCCAGAGTCAGGCCAGGGTGAACACAGAGTGAAGCCAAAGTGAGGCCAGAGCTGAGCCAGAGAGGGACCGAAGCGGGAAAGCAATCCAACTGGATACCAGCCAGAGTCAGGCCAGGGTGAACCCAGAGTGAAGCCAAAGTGAGGCCAGAGCAAAGCCAGAGAGGGACCGAAGCGGGAAAGCAATCCAACTGCATCCCAGCCAGAGTCAGGCCAGGGTGAACCCAGAGTGAAGCCAAAGTGACGCAAGAGCGAAGCCAGAGTGGGACCGAAGCGGAAAGCAACACAAATGGATCCCAGCCAGAGTCAGGCCAGGGTGAACACAGAGTGAAGCCAAATTGAGGCCAGAGCGAAGCCAGAGTGGGACCGAAGCGGGAAAGCAATCCAACTGCATCCCAGCCAGAGCCAGGCCAGGGTGAACCCAGAGTGAAGCCAAAGTGAGGCCAGAGCGAAGCCAGAGTGGGACCGAAGCGGAAAAGCAACACAAATGGATCCCAGCCAGAGTCAGGCCAGGGTGAACACAGAGTGAAGCCAAAGTGAGGCCAGAGCGAAGCCAGAGAGGGACCGAAGCGGGAAAGCAATCCAACTGGATCCCAGCCAGAGTCAAGCCAGGGTGAACCCAGAGTGAAGCCAAAGTGAGGCCAGAGCGAAGCCAGAGTGGGGCCGAAGCGGGAAAGCAACACAAATGGATCCCAGCCAGAGTCAAGCCAGGGTGAACACAGAGTGAAGCCAAAGTGAGGCCAGAGCGAAGCCAGAGAGGGACCGAAGCGGGAAAGCAATCCAACTGGATCCCAGCCAGAGTCAGGCCAGGGCGAACCCAGAGTGAAGCCAAAGTGAGGCCAGAGCGAAGCCAGAGTGGGACCGAAGCGGGAAAGCAACACAAATGGATCCCAGCCAGAGTCAGGCCAGGGTGAACCCAGAGTGAAGCCAAAGGGAGGCCAGAGCGAAGCCAGAGTGGGACCGAAGCGGGAAAGCAACACAAATGGATCCCAGCCAGAGTCAGGCCAGGGTGAACCCAGAGTGAAGCCAAAGTGACGTTAGAGCGAAGCCAGAGAGGGACCGAAGCGGGAAAGCAATCCAACTGGACCCCAGCCAGAATCAAGCCAGGGTGAACCCAGAGTGAAGCCAAAGTGAGGCCAGAGCGAAGCCAGAGTGGGACCGAAGCGGGAAAGCAATCCAACTGGATCCCAGCCAGAGTCAGGCCAGGGTGAACCCAGAGTGAAGCCAAAGTGAGGCCAGAGCGAAGCCAGAGAGGGACCGAAGCGGGAAAGCAATCCAACTGGATCCCAGCCAGAGTCAGGCCAGGGTGAACCCAGAGTGAAGCCAAAGTGAGGCCAGAGCGAATCCAGAGAGGGACCGAAGCGGGAAAGCAATCCAACTGGATCCCAGCCAGAATCAAGCCAGGGTGAACCCAGAGTGAACCCAAAGTGAAGTCAGAGCAAAGCCAGAGAGGGACCGAAGCGGGAAAGCAATCCAACTGGATCCCAGCCAGAGTCAGGCCAGGGTGAACCCAGAGTGAAGCCAAAGTGACGCCAGAGTGAAGCCAGAGAGGGACCGAAGCGGGAAAGCAATCCAACTGGATCCCAGCCAGAGTCAGGCCAGGGTGAACACAGAGTGAAGCCAAAGTGACGCCAGAGCGTGAGCCAGAGTGGGGCCGAAGCGGGAAAGCAATCCAACTGGATCCCAGCCAGAGTCAGGCCAGGGTGAACACAGAGTGAAGCCAAAGTGACGCCAGAGCGAAGCCAGAGAGGGACCGAAGCGGGAAAGCAATCCAACTGGATCCCAGCCAGAGTCAGGCCAGGGTGAACCCAGAGTGAAGCCAAAGTGACGCCAGAGTGAAGCCAGAGTGGGACCGAAGCGGGAAAGCAATCCAACTGGATCCTAGCCAGAGTCAGGTCAGGGTGAACCCAGACTGAAGCCAAAGTGAGGCCAGAGCGAAGCCAGAGTGGGACCGAAGCGGGAAAGCAATCCAACTGGATCCCAGCCAGAGTCAGGCCAGGGTGAACCCAGACTGAAGCCAAAGTGACGCCAGAGTGAAGCCAGAGAGGGACCGAAGCGAGAAAGCAATCCAGCCAGAGTCAGGCCAGGGTGAACCCAGAGTGAAGCCAAAGTGAGGCCAGAGCGAAGCCAGAGAGGGACCGAAGCGGGAAAGCAATCCAACTGGATCCCAGCCAGAGTCAGGCCAGGGTGAACCCAGAGTGAAGCCAAAGTGACGCCAGAGCGAAGCCAGAGAGGGACCGAAGCGAGAAAGCAATCCAACTGGATCCCAGCCAGAGTCAGGCCAGGGTGAACCCAGAGTGAAGCCAAAGTGACGCCAGAGCGTGAGCCAGAGTAGGACCGAAGCGGGAAATCAACCCAGCCAGATCCCAGCCATAGTCAGTCCAGGGTGAACCCAGAGTGAAGCCAAAGTGAGGCCAGAGTGAAGCCAGAATGGGACCGAAGCGGGTCCTGAACCCAGTCAGAGCCAAGTCAGAGTCAAGCCAGGTTTAACTTATGGAACGAAGCTAGAGTGAGGCCATATTGCAACCAGAGTGGCACCGGAGTGGGACCGGAGCCCGGCCAGAGCCAAGTCATATTGAACTCAGTAAAAATGAAATGTGTAGTGTTTAACTGCCGCTTTTACTACACACGACACCGCAGGCGGTGACACTGATGATACACGAGATGAAGATGGAGTACCGCTGGAATGAGATGGCGGGGGAAGCCGGAGGTCTCGGAGAAAACCCGCCCAAGCGCCGTGTTGTCCACCACAAATCTCGCTTTGCGGTCGCCTAGGATCGAACCCGGGCCGCCTTGGTGAGAGCCAAGCGGTCTAACCACTAAGCCACGGCACGGCCGTAGTGAACCCAGATTAAAACCAGAGTGAGGCCACAGCGAAACTGGAAGGGAATCTAGAGCCAAGCCAGAGAATAAAGCTGGAGTGAAGCCAGAGCAAAACCAGTGCGGGACCGGAGCAGCGGCCGGAACCCAACCAGAGCGAAGATAGAGGCAAGCTAGAGCCAGGTCAGAAAATGAAGTTAGAGTGAGGGCAGAGCGATGGCAGAGCGGGACCGAAGCGGGGGCGGAGCCCAGCCATAGATAAATAAGCCAGAGTGAATCTAGGGTGAAGTCAGAGACAAACGAAGTGAAGAGGAAAGCCAAGCGAAGCAAAAAGCGAAGCCAAACAAATCGTTTATTTCCCTAGTTGAGGTTATCGGTTTCATTGCTATTTTGTTTCAGTTTTATAATAATTTATCTCTGACTATTGGCATGATTTTGTTTTTGAAAGGGCACTGACAACGATGAAGTTGAGAACCATTGTATATAACTCATTATCATCATCAACAATGAATTTAGACGAGGTCGTAGAAGCACCAAAGATGAATTTTGCTCTGGCCGTCCAATTGAGGACACCACACCATTGAAATAATCCACGATCTGGTTTTGCACGGCCACGGAATCATAATTCATAAGATTACTAAATCTTTAGGTATCTCAACTGAGCGAGTTTTGGATATCCTGTATGATAAATTGTCACTGGAAAAGTTGTGTGCAAGATAGGTGCCGCGATTGCTCACAGTCGAACAAAAGCGCATCTGGAAGAACAGTTCTACCGAGTGTCTGGCGATGTTTAATGGCAATCCACGAGACTTTTGCGCCTATTTGTGACATTAGAAGAAATTTGGATCGTTCACTACACACCAGAGTAAAAAAATGGACAAAGTTGTTGAACGTGTAACAAAGAACGCAAGGAGCATTGTGTCAGCTGGTGAGGTAATGGCCACAGTTTATTCCGGGGTTGCTTAAGGAATAATCTTCATATAACTGCTTGGAAAAATGTGGTATTTTAACTGGAGTCTATTATGCTTCATTGTTGGATCACTAGCGATATGAATTGACCGAAAAGAGACCGAGAATTAGAGTCAAAAAGGTGTTCTTTCACCAGGATAATGTACCATCACGTATATTAGCTAACGCAATGGCGAAGGTGCATGAGTTGGGCTTTTCATTGGTTCTTCATCCAGACTTGGCTCCAAGTGTCTTCTTCCTGTTCCCAAACTTGATAATTTGACTTGGTAGTAAGAAATGAACATCAAATACAGAAGTCATAGTCGCATTTTGCACACCTTGACCGAACCTATTTTTCCGTCGCGATGAAGAAGCTGAACATCGCTAGACCAAGGTATAGCCAGCAATGGAGAGTATGATAAGAAATTAGGTCAGATGCTCACGAAAAAAAAAAAAAAATCTTAATGTTTTACCAGATTTATCAAATGAACGCCGTAGCTCGAAAAATAAGCAGGTGGCAAATTTTTACATATTTAAGTTCAAACACACTAATGTTAAAAGGTATTAAACAAAAAGGCACCAAAATCTGTTAAGGGGATTCAGCACCGAAAACCCCAAATCGAGCAATTTTAAACCAATCTTTCTGTTCTCTTTACAAAGCGCCACACCCGCGCTGACTGCCCCAACTTCCACTTTAGAGGCCTAAGGATAGAGTGGACTAATTCCATCAAGTACCTGGGCGTTCAACTTGATAGAGGACTAACTTTCCGTGGACAGATCAGGGAAGTATCGGCACGGGTACAGGGGGCTATTGCCTCTCTGTACCCAATGCTGGGTTCGCGCTCGATGCCAGTCCGCTTAAAGCTACACCTCTTTCGAGCGCTGATAATCCCACTTATGTTGTACGCCTGTGAAATCTGGGGTATGGCTGCAGATAGCTGGATAGCATACCTTCAGCGTGCACAGAATAGAGGACTCCGATCCATCCATTCTGTGAGTCGTTCTTTCCTCACGAAGCTTCTCTTCTCCCATACGTGGAGGACGAAGTTAGGCGCCGGGCGACAAAATTCTACGCTCAAATTCCAGCTTATAGAAGCGCCCTGGTTCGGTTTCTAGGAGGCTACGACGCTACGAGCGCCGCTTCAGGCGTTACCGGGTACCCCGTATGGCATGCGGGCACGCGAGGTAACAAAGGAGTTAATCCATACAGCAGCATAAACTAAACTTCAAAATCTCCAAATGAGCAGTTTGGCTACAAAATTTACCCCACTTTAGCAAAAAATAAAACACCATGGTGTAAACAAAAAAGTGGTTTGGGATCCTGTACAAAATTAAAGAGGAGCAAAAAGCTACCTCAATAAATTTCCTCAACAGAATAATCCCACATCATCCTGTAACCATCTAAATTATCAACCTGCGCTCAGAACCAAAACCTGGGTGGGTACACAGAAAAAACCTTCTGGCTGTTAACAGCCTGTCAGTATTCGACTTGGACTTGGAACCTTTCTGAAATTTTAATCACTCTGATGAATAGTGGACACAGAATTCAAAATTTGGTTTTTATATCTTCAATAGTTTTTCAGTAATTCTGATTTTCAAATTTTGGTCAAAATTCACACCGCTCTACTTGATGAAAAAATTCAACAGTTTATTTTTTCTATTTCTAAAAATATTCAGATAGTTATGAAGAAAAGATCTGTCATATGAATTTCTTATACTGCCTTTAGTTACAGAGGGAATAAATAGGTATGAATCACACAAAAAACGCTAAAAATGATTAAACCTTAGACTTTTTATATCATTAACTTTAAAAATATAACGAATATTAAAAATTCATGTGATAGAAACCTTTGTTTGCTTTCTAAGAACACGTGTTAAAAATTTTAGAGGGACTGAATCAAAACTACATCGTGTGGAACATTTTTAATGACAAAAAATGTTGAAAAAACTATAACTGAGTAAATCAAATTTTAAAATCCAAAACATTTTCCTTCTCAGCTACATGCTTTGAAGGAGACTAAAACCCTCCAGATAGATAAGTTGGACTATTCTGCCTTGCTGAATGGTTAGACCGCTTGGCTCTCACCAAGGCGGCCTGGGTTCGATCCCAGGCGACCGCAAAGTGAGATTTGTGATGGACAACACGGCGCTGGGGCGGGTTTTCTCCGGGATCTCCGGTTTCCCCGCCATTTCATTCCACCGGTGCTCCATCTTCATCTCAAGTATCATCAGTGTCACCGCAAAAAAAAATATTGATTGGTGTAAAATTAAAAATAATAATTGAATTTGTTTGTTTATATAAATTGATAAAATGTATTTTATTTTTGTTTAAAGAATTTGGAGTAAATAATTTGTAAATTTTGTGATTGTTGTAATGTAAATTTTATGAATTATTTTTATATAAGTTTTTGATTAAATGTTTTGTAAGTTTTTAAGAAGGTTTTTATCAGTTGAAAAGGTAAATTGATAAGTTTTAAATGTACTGGTTACCAGTACATTAGGTATCGGTTTCCGGTATTGTAGTCTTATTTTGTAGTTGTAGCTGGTTGCCAGTTATTTGTATACTGGATTCCAGTAAATTTTTATTAGTTGAATCGTAAATTTTTAAATTGGTAGTTTTTGTATGTTTTAATTTTTTTCTTTTTAATTTTTGTTTTTTATTTTATTATCTGAAAAATGATTGTTTAAATTGTATTTTTGTATTTATGTGGTAGTTAATAAATTAGAATTTAGAAATCATGTCCCGGTATAAGAAATTAGGTACCGGGATTAGATTTTTAGATTTTATTTATTTATTTGTCACCGCCTGCGGTGCCGTATGTAGTAAAAGCGGGCGTCAAACACTACACATTTCATGCCTTGCTGAAGGAAGTAAGCGTAATTGGTGCTTCCCTTGGATAACTTTTAAAGATGCTAGTGAAATCTGTGTCCATTATGTCTGACTGCAGCTTGAGTGAGGCAAAAGAACCAAAATTGAATTCACTGATGGTTGATGTCAGAGCAACCTGAAGTGACTTCTTTGACACAAATATTTCTTTTGGGCAATTATTTCATATCATCTCATGTAAACTTCTATTTGAATTTGCTGTCTTACCCAATGTACAGCTCCTTAGGATTTCATCTGATGCCAGCCTTTGGTACAGAGGCATTAGTTTTCTTACCACATCAGGCCTCAAGTATGTTCCCATTGTTGTGTTATGCTTAGGTGTTTGTTCCCATGTATTGTTTAGTCTATTCATATGTATAAAGTCAACACTTGCCTCGGCCGTTTGCAGCACTTATTCGTGCTTTCGCAGTGCCTGGGCGACATTGACTCAAGGCCGAACTTGTGCTGGCTGCCTGTTGGGGAGCCTGCCCTGTCTTGCCTGCCTATTCGCAGTCTTGCTGGGCAACCACCGTAGATGCCTATGTAGGCTTCTCGGCAGTTGGCGCACTTTTTCTCCTCTCAGGGGTTCGGGCACCCTTTGACATGGTGGTCTCCGGCACAGCGTATACATGCTGTTTTCCTTTCACACGCATGGCTAGAGTGGTGGAAGCCCAAGCACTTGAAGCACTGGGCTGGCCCTTCTCTGCCATGGTACGGCTCCACCTTTATCTTGGTGTTATAGAGGTGTGTCACCTCGTCTATTTTAGGGAGGCCTTCTCCCTGCTTTTCCACTATTACGAGGAATGGTGGCATGGGGGCCCTTACGGGCTCCTTGCCTTCCTCGTGGATGGACCTGGTCAGTTGGACCACGGTACACGGCACTATGCCCTGTTCTTCCACCAGGCCAGCCTTTATATCTTCGGGTTAGTGTCTGAGTCGAGACCTCGGATAACTCTGCGCACCAGGTTTGGTCGCTGCAGCGAGAATGTATGGAACTCAATCCCCGACCCGCGAAGCACCTCCCTGGTGGCTTCATGGTCCTCCGGCGTCGTCGTCTTGATTACCACACGGTTTGGGAAACGGGTGGCCTGGAAGCCGGCCTGAAGCTTTGCCCTCAGTTCCCTCATAACCTTTATGTGGTTAGGGAAGAGATCGGACACAATCGGCGGGATTCTGGCCGCCTTTTGTGTGCGGGTGCTCCTGGCATCCGCGGGCGCTGCAGGGGTGCTGGGGGCAGCACCCTCCGACTTCGAACCGGAGGGCCTTTTGCGCCTTCCCTGCACGGTAGTGAACCCTTCGGTATCAGTGTCGCTCTCAGGTAAGGGAGCGGAGATACCCTGGAGAGGGGTGGTTGGATGCTGTGAACTCCCTGGTAAGGTGACCGGAGAGATGGGAACAGCTGTTCCCTGGTTCAGAAGGCGAGATGGCTTCTTAGAAGTTTTCTTTTTTAGTAGCTGTGTCTTCGCTTTTGCCTTCACCAGGTTTACTCGCGGGCCAGCTGAGGATTGGGAAGGTTGGTTTGGTTGACTCCCTTCGTCAGGTCTTACCTGGCGGCTGTTACTCGGCATTTCGTCTATGTCCTTTGCAGGTGCCATCCGGCACCCCACAGAAGGTCGGACGCCTAGCGATGCGCCAATTGGGACGGACACCGGGTCCCAACCTAAGTCGGGACCCTTGGCTTTGAAGTTGTGGGCCTGCAGTTTCGTCAGTCCGTCTGTCGGTCCCAAATACTTGTTGCCTCTGGACTGTGGCTCAGGAGTGACTGCAGAGGGAGTTGCTCGGCGAGCTAACTCCAGAAGGTCAGCTAGGAGTGGTGCTGGTCTCCTCTGTGGACTGCTGCTTCTGCGGAGGGCTGGAAGAAGGCACAGTGGCGCTGCTGCTGCTGCTTCTGCGGCGGGCTGCCAGTACAGAAAGGAGTCGAGTGGAGTTGTTTGAAAGAATGTTTTACCTATAACCTATATAACAATTATATGCACGTTTTGATGTATAAAATACCTTTATACATGTTAAATGACACACTAAAACTCATCAATTGTATATAAACAGTATGTAGTTTAACGAGAAACAGAGGAAAATCACGACAAAGTTAGAATCTCACACAAAAGCAAAAATATAAACATTATTATTTGCTTTCAATGTCTGTAGCCAGTGTTTTGTTTCCACGGTGCCACATATTGTAAGAAATAAGCGACACACAAAATTCCACCAGAAACTTTGCCCGCTAATTTCAAATGTATTAATTTAGTACATTCAAACGAACATTCTGTGATCCAAGGGCCGGCAAGCACGTGTGCACTGGCATTTAAATTGTCATGTGAGGGTATTTAAATGCCTGAAACTCAAAAACTTAGTTAGATTATGATACTATAAGGTTCAAAGTATTTCATTAACAAAAACATTATTTTTTCCCATATGTTCAGCCAATTTCGGTGCCGCATTCCCTTAAAGAAGTTTTGAAATTTTTGGAAGTAACGTGGAAAGTGCCATATTAACCTCAACCCTAGCTCAGGATTATTTAAATACGCATCTAAGTTTAATTATTGTTACCACAATCCTGAAGAATTTGACATAATAAATGACTGCAACATAAGCTTTTCTCTTTTCTCCAGTAAGTTTTGCGCAACTTCCATACGGCAAAACATGTCTAGGTATTTTAATGTTTCAGAAAAAGCTATAACAGAAATATCTGAATGTTCGCAAGTTTAGAGTTCTTTTGCGTCTTTTAGTTGTACCACTGGCTCTAAAATTGTAAGTGTTCAATAAGAACAGCAGTCTCCAGGTTCACTACCATTATAAAGCGATACTTTAATGCGCATCTCATCACGAACTTCGTCTATAAAACAATTGCAGAACAGATCTTGGGAAAGATTCATAATATCGCCGTTTTTTGGAATTTAATGACTCAACCATGTAGCTATGGAAATATTAAGAGTAATTTATATAGAACTGCCACATTTCTTTCATAATTGTTTCAAAACTAATTGTGCTAGCGACATCTTATTATATCAAAAGTGTAGAGAAATTTTGGGAGATTTTTTACCTCCATAGCAAGTGTCGAAAATGTCCTTCTCCTGCATAGGCCACAACTCAACAGGTCCTTCCATAAATATTAAAAGCAGAAGCATTATTAACAGTGAAGCATTCTTCATATTTGAGTTTGATTTATGAGTCACTATGTTTACACTCTAACTTCACTTACTTGTTGTATAGTTGAAACGTTTTCAAGATCATTCGATCTCATCCTCAGCTGTTTGCTGACTACATGAATCTTCCTCTTCTTCCACTACTACAGAGCTACGATCACTCTGCCATCTGGTGTTAGGGGCACTAAGTTTTAATACTTCATTTAATGCCGGGATTTCAAAATTTATAACTTTATCACGGTTTTTGTTTATGGATATTTTTCCCAAATATCCAATTCTATGGGTGTACTTAAAGATTTTAACAGTTTAATGTTGTAGCCAATGTTGTGGTTTTCTGTCCAAAAATGGTGTGAAACTGCAGATTTTTCTGTTTGTTTCAACTTAATGTTCCTTTGGTGTTCTTTTTGCCTGGTTAACAAGTTTCTCTTAGTTTTTCCTATGTAGCTTTTTTTCACAGGTTTCACAATTAATCTGATAAATTCCTGATTTCATATTGTTGGGGATTGTATTTTTCAGTGGTTTATTTAGCAGGTTCCTCAGACTGAATTTGTTTTGGGGTGCTAGTTTTAAGTTTAATCTTTTGAAGATTCGTTCAAATTTTCTAAAAGCCCATGGATGGTAGGTGAATTTTCTATATTGCCAATTTGTGTTTTTAAGTGGTGTGAGAGTGGTATTTTTTGATATTATCTTCAGTTTTTCTTTTCTCTTCATCATGTTCCTTATGATGGCTGGGTTGAATCCATTTAATACCGCTAGTCTTCAATGTGTTGTTGTTCTTTCAAAAATTCATCCTTACTCAGTGGGATGTTGTATAGCCGGTGAATTAGACTTCTAAAGGCAGCTAGTTGATGTGAAACTGGGTTGTATTCATTTTTCTTTATGTAATTATCTATGTGTGTGGGCTTCCTGTATATTCCAAAATCTACACCATGACGATGTCTAGTTATCTTGAGGTCCAAAAAGGGTAGGGTGTTGTCTCTTTCTACTTCCATAGTAAATTGGATGTGATTATCTTGCAGGTTTAGTAATTTTAGAGAATCTTCTCTAAGTTTTTCCGGAATGATAGCAAAAACATCATCAACATATCTCTGCCAAAATTTATAAATCTGTGGGAAGGCTTTTACTATGTGTGTTTCAAAATAGCTCATGGATAGGTCTGCTAAAATAGGCGAAAGTGGCCTCCCCATAGCTAATCCTCTTGATTGTCTGTAGAATTTTTGGTTAAACATGAAGTAATTATTGCTTATGCATAAATCTGTAAGATTGATAATGTCATCTATTTCTCTGGGGTCCGTTGCAGTCTGGGTTAGCCATTTTTTTGAGGAATGTAGGTATTTTTTCTACTGGAATGCTTGTAAAAAGTGCCTTAACGTCAAAAGAAACTAGTATGTGATTTTCCGGGTCCTTCCATGTTACTGGTTACTCGTTGGAGGACTCTGTTGTCAATTGCTTGAACCTCCTATGTGATGTGCTTCAGATCTTCCAATGTCTGAGGACGTGTGACGTAAACCCAGTCTTTTAAGTACAAGGGTGGGTCAAAAAGTAATGCCTCCTATTTCTTTGCCCTAAATATATAAGTTATGTGAAAACTTTGAATTTGGCGCAATTCTTCAAACCTCCTTCTCCTATCCCCTGCAGTAGTAACTACCTAAGTCAACAGGTGGCAGCACTGCATACTCTTGCAAATGACTGACATCGACATTGGTATTAGACAGTGTTCTGTGATTGAATTTTTGACTGCGGAAGGTGAAACGCCAATTCGCATTCACGAAAGGCTAAAACCTGTGTATGGTGATGCAAAGGTGGATGTCAGCACTGTTAGACGATGTGTTCGTCGCTGTAACGAAGCTGAAGGGCAAACACCATTGACAGATGAAAAGCGAAGCGGCAGGCTGGTGATTGCAGTGACACCATACAACATTCAGCAAGTCGATGACATCATTCGTGGTGATCACCGGGTAACATGTGAATTGTGTCGCGTTACCTCCCTCAGTAAAGGCAGAGTGATGACGATTATTCTACAACTGGGTTACTCAAAAGTTTGTTCACGTTGGGTACCAAGAATGTTAACCGCCCAAAACAAAGAAACAAGGAAAACAATAGCCCCCGAACACTTGCAACTCTTCAATCTGCAGGGAGAGGAGCTTCTGGAAAAAATTGTTACTGGATCAAAGAGACCTGAATCAAAGAGACAGTCAATGGAAGGACATCACACAACGTCACCGAAGAAAAAAAATTCAAAACAGCGGTCGGCAGGGAAAGTTATGGTGACAGTGTTTTGGGATGCAGATGGTGTGCTTATGATTGATTTTTTGTAGCAGGGATGCACAATAAATGCTGTCCAATACGTCAGAACTCTCAAAAAGCTGAAAGCACGTCTTCGCCGAGTTTGTCCAACAAAAACTATGGCGGATGTTCTTCTTTTGCATGACAATGCAAGACCACACACACCAGCCGTTACACCACTGCAGAAATTGAGAAATTGGGATGGCAGGTCTTACCTCACTGACCTGGCACCATCAGACTTTCATCGCCAATGTTGTAGTTTTCAAGCTATGTAGTCTACAAACCATTACAGATGTTCTACTTTTAGAAGGACAAAATGGTTTTAGAAAAGGATGATCCTGTACAGATGCTACCTTTACAGTTAAGCAGATAATAGAAAATACAAGACAATTTAATCTGGAAACACAAATAGCTTTTATTGATTATGAAAATGCGTTTTATTATGTAAATAGGAAAAAATTGTGGGAAATCATGACTCGAAGAGGCTACCCAAAGCATCTCATTAAAGTTCTAAAATCTATATATAAGGAAACAACAATCAGCATACATATTGGACATGGAATGTATAGTAAATGGATACATACAAATGAAGGTGTAAGACAGGGTCGCAGTTTGTCTCCTAACTTATTCATAATTTATATAGATGATCTGATTAGAGAGTGGATGTTTAAGATTAACGGAGGCATTCATCTTGCACCAAATTTTATTCTTAAGACGATGCTATTTGCGTATGACCAAATAATTATAAGTAAAACTGAAGACGAGCTGCACACTATTAGAACCAAAATAGTAATAGCTGATATTATCTTTGAGCAAGTTACGGGTTTTAAATATTTGGGAACATATGTCAGTTATAAATATGAAAATGATTTTAAAAATAAATTACCAATGTTTCAACAAATATGCGGCATAATAAATAGAAGCCTAAAAACTAAAACCAGAAAAGAAACACGGATGAAATTTTATAAAGTAATGGCTGTGCCTGCTTTTGTTTTTGGTTCTGAAACATGGACATTAACAAAAGCAGACAAAAACAAGATACAGTCTGCCGAAATGAGATTTTTAAGAGCAGTAAACGGATGTACTCTTTCAGATAAAATTCCAAATGAAAAATTAAGAGAAGATTTATAAATAAGTTCTTTAGGAGAAAAAATAATAAATTATAGAAATGAATGGAGAGAGCATATTGAGAGAATGCCGAGAGATAGGATCCCAAGAAGAGTTATAAACTATAAACCTAGAGGAAAGAGACATCCGGGAAGACCACGAAAACGATGGTCAGATGTTTTAAACCGGAACAGGCAGCATTGCCTAGCCCTTGGAGTGAAGAAGAAGAAGAAGAAGAAGAAGAGGAAGAGGAAGAGGAAGAAGAGGAAGAGGAAGAGGAAGAAGAGGACGAAGAAGAAGAAGAAGAAGAAGAAGAAGAAGAAGAAGAAGAAGAAGAAGAAGAAGAAGAAGAAGAAGAAGAAGAAGAAGAAGAAGAAGAAGAAGAAGAAGAAGAAGAAGAAGAAGAAGAAGAAGAAGAAGAAGAAGAAGAAGAAGAAGAAGAAGAAGAAGAAGAAGAAGAAGAAGAAGAAGAAGAAGAAGAAGAAGAAGAAGAAGAAGAAGAAGAAGAAGAAGAAGAAGAAGAAGAAGAAGAAGAAGAAGAAGAAGAAGAAGAAGAAGAAGAAGAAGAAGAAGAAGAAGAAGAAGAAGAAGAAGAAGAAGAAGAAGAAGAAGAAGAAGAAGAAGAAGAAGAAGAAGAAGAAGAAGAAGAAGAAGAAGAAGAAGAAGAAGAAGAAGAAGAAGAAGAAGAAGAAGAAGAAGAAGAAGAAGAAGAAGAAGAAGAAGAAGAAGAAGAAGAAGAAGAAGAAGAAGAAGAAGAAGAAGAAGAAGAAGAAGAAGAAGAAGAAGAAGAAGAAGAAGAAGAAGAAGAAGAAGAAGAAGAAGAAGAAGAAGAAGAAGAAGAAGAAGAAGAAGAAGAAGAAGAAGAAGAAGAAGAAGAAGAAGAAGAAGAAGAAGAAGAAGAATTGCAAACACCATATTCTCTCTGGTATGACCTTTGAATATCTGTAATTGGATTAGAAATCCAGTATTGCTTCACAAGGAAGAGTCGTTGATGTAATGAGTACTGCATTTTCACATTGACTAGAACAAAATGTGGAAAACAACTGCCAACACTAGCAATTAGGAATAAAAGACATTTGCGCATCTAGTGTCAAGGAATTAAAAATGAATTTCCAACGGAATAATTAAAGAAGGGAATGCATCATTTTTTATAAATAACTCTGTATATGTATATGCGATTTGATGAAACAAATGAAAAAGTTGTGAATCAATAATGTGAATTAACCTACTAAAGTAACACTTTGACATTAAGGATGGATAAATTTCCATTTTAACTACTGTATTAATAAAATACAATCACTAGATCTACATTTCAAGTATAATCTTTATTGTAGTTTTAACATTTAGTAATGAAATGTACAGCTACAACTTGTATTCATTCAGTAATTAACAAATATTTTCCTATATGTTCACATTCTACTGACAATACATTCGTCAATGTAGCTTTCTGAAATGAAAATCAAATTAACCTAGAAACGACTAGCCAACATCGATTGTCTCATATTAGCAGCCGGCCTTGGTCTAAATAGCTCTATATTCCAGAAAATAGCATTACAAATAATTTTACTATTTTATTATAGTTTAATTAAAAGGTAGTAAGCCTTTTTAATGATTAGGGTAAGTGTTGGATAAAACATTGTATGGTACAAGACTTATTTGTACACTCGTGGAAATTAACAAACCTTCCACTCGTCGATAAATAGAGCAATAAGTATTTGTACAAGAGCAAAGAATGTCTCAATCGAATGTTTTGGGAGATGTTTCAATATAAACGTAGGTGTATGTTGGAGATAGTAGAAGATATCGCAGTAACATCAATGAGGACAGAAAGCAGAGAGAATGGAAATGTGTAGGAATATGACAAGGAAGAATGACAGAGGCGCAGCTGCGTTATTTCATGAAATTACTCAGCATAACCGTAGCAGATAAATAACCGTAGTAATGGAAGCAGGTGCATGTTACTTCATACAGATACGAGATTATACAGCTCTGTAATGGCTCCTTCTTCGTCAACTGCTTCCCTGAAAAATGTCTACATTTTTTGTTTTTGTAACAAATCTACTATTGCGGGGCTGTTTAACACAACTTAGATTTCTTATAATACTTTATTGTTATTATTTATTAGACACTACCAAATTGCATGTCAGAGTTTTACGTGGGTGGTCTGAAAAGTTAGCCACCTCAACATGAAGATGGCAGCACTCGTAAACAAAATCTAGTGAATTTTGTTCTTCATTTGTTGGCAGTTACTCACCAAAGTTTCAGCCATTTTGGACGTTCAGTTGTTCTGTAACAGACGTTTGAGTTAGTTGATGTGAGTGTTATTATGAAAATAGACAAAATCGAGTACCGAGCTGTCATAAATATTGCACTTTGAAAGGCAATACGTCTACGCAAATCAAAGATGAGTTGGATTCTGTATATGGGGACCCTGTATCATCAATTACCACAGTGAAATTTTGGGCAGCTGAATTTTAACGTGACCGTAAAAGCTTGGGAGACTATGAACTTTCGGGACATCCAAAAACTGCGACTACCGACGAAAACTTCGCCAACGTTCACCAAATGGTGCTAGATGACCGCCGAATTACAGTGAGAGTGGTAGCGTAATATATGAACATGTCAGAAGAACGTGTTTGTCACATATTAAATCAACCGTGTGCTTACGTTGGACCAAAAACGTGTTCGAATAAACATTTCCAACGCACTGTTGGCTTAGGTTAGGGGCAATAAATCCGAGTTTTGGCACCGATCAATTAATGTACATGAAACTTGGATACATCATTATACGCCCGAAACAAAAATATAGTCCAAATAGTTGACCGTAAAGCGGAAACCAGCTCCGAAAGAAGCAAGAACTATTTTTTTCGGCTAGGAAACTCATGGAAACTTTTTTTTTTTTTTTTTTTGTAGTCATAGACATATTTTACTCGATTATCTTAAAAAAGAATAACCATTACGGGACCATATTACGCATCATTAATTGACAAAATAAGGAAGAGCTTGCGAAAAAACGACCACATTTGCAGAAATAGAAAATCCTGTTTCCCCAAGACATCGCGCCCTCTCACAACTCAGCGGTTGTAATGGCGAGAATCTACGAATTACGGTTTGAACTGTTTGACTCACCAGGTCTAGCCACAAGCGACTTCTCTTTCTACCCTCATCTGAAAATTGCGCCCGGATGACAGAGATTTTCGTCAAATGAAGAGCCAATCACCTTCGTGAACAATTATTTTGCAGACAGAAACACCAAGTACTATTTGGACGGGTTACAGAGATGGGAGCATCGCTGGGAGAAGTGTGTACAGTTACAAGGAGACTATGTTGAAAAACGTCAAGTACTATTTGAACGTTTTACAGAGATGGGAACATCGCTGGGAGAAGTGTGTACAGTTACAAGGAGACTATGTTGAAAAACGTCGAGTACTATTTGGACGTGTTACAGAGATGGGGACATCGCTGGGAGAAGTGTGTACAGTTACAAGGAGACTATGTTGAAAAACGTCGAGTACTATTTGGACGGGTTACAGAGATGGGAGCATCGCTGGGAGAAGTGTGTACAGTTAAAAGGAGACTACGTTGAAAAACGCCGAGTACTATTTGGACGTGTTACAGAGATGGGGACATCGCTGGGAGAAGTGTGTAGAGTTACAAGGAGACTACTTTGAAAAACGCCGAGTACTATTTGGACGGGTTACAGAGATGAGAACATCGCTGGGAGAAGTGTGTAGAGTTACAAGGAGACTACGTTGAAAGACGTCGAGTACTATTTGGACGTGTTACAGAGATGGGGACATCGCTGGGAGAAGTGTGTACAGTTACAAGGAGACTACGTTGAAAGACGTCGAGTACTATTTGGACGTGTTACAGAGATGGGGACATCGCTGGGAGAAGTGTGTAGAGTTACAAGGAGACTATTTTGAAAAACGTCGAGTACTATTTGGACGTGTTACAGAGATGAGAACATCGCTGGGAGAAGTGTGTAGAGTTACAAGGAGACTATTTTGAAAAATGTCGAGTCCTATTTGGACGGGTTACAGTGATGTGAACATCGCTGGGAGAAGTGTGTACAGTTACTACGAGACTATGTTGAAAAACGTCGAGTACTATTTGGACGGGTTACAGAGATGGGAACATCGCTGGGAGAAGTGTGTAGAGTTACAAGGAGACTATGTTGAAAAATGTCGAGTACTATTTGGACGGGTTACAGTGATGTGAACATCGCTGGGAGAAGTGTGTACAGTTACTACGAGACTATGTTGAAAAACGTCGAGTACTATTTGGACGGGTTACAGAGATGGGGACATCGCTGGGAGAAGTGTGTAGAGTTACAAGGAGACTATGTTGAAAAATGTCGAGTACTATTTGGACGGGTTACAGAGTTGGGAACATCGCTGGGAGAAGTGTGTAGAGTTACAAGGAGACTATGTTGAAAAACGTCGAGTACTATTTGGACGGGTTACAGAGATGAGAACATCGCTGGGAGAAGTGTGTAGAGTTACAAGGAGACTATGTTGAAAAACGCCGAGTACTATTTGGACGGGTTACAGAGATGGGAGCATCGCTGGGAGAAGTGTGTAGAGTTACAAGGAGACTATGTTGAAAAACGCCGAGTACTATTTGGACGGGTTACAGAGATGGTAGCATCGCTGGGAGAAGTGTGTAGAGTTACAAGGAGACTATGTTGAAAAACGCCGAGTACCATTTGGACGGGTTACAGAGATGAGAACATCGCTGGGAGAAGTGTGTACAGTTACAAGGAGACTATATTGAAAAACGTCGAATACTATTTGGACGGGTTACAGAGATGTGAACATCGCTGGGAGAAGTGTGTACAGTTACAAGGAGACTATGTTGAAAAACGTCGAGTACTATTTGGACGGGTTACAGAGATGAGAACATCGCTGGGAGAAGTGTGTAAAGTTACAAGGAGACTATGTTGAAACACGTCGAGTACTATTTGGACGGGTTACAGAGATGGGAGTATCGCTGGGAGAAGTGTGTACAGTTACAAGGAGACTATGTTGAAAAACGCCGAGTACTATTTTGGACGGGTTACAGAGATGGGAACATCGCTGAGAGAAGTGTGTACAGTTACAAGGAGACTATGTTGAAAAACGCCGAGTACTATTTGGACGGGTTACAGAGATGGGAACATCGCTGGGAGAAGTGTGTAGAGTTACAAGGAGACTATGTTGAAAAACGCCGAGTACTATTTGGACGGGTTACAGAGATGGGAACATCGCTGAGAGTAGTGTGTACAGTTACAAGGAGACTATGTTGAAAAACGCCGAGTACTATTCGGACGGGTTACAGAGATGGGAACATCGCTGGGACAAGTGTGTAGAGTTACAAGGAGACTATGTTGAAAAACACCGAGTACTATTTGGACGGGTTACAGAGATGGGAACATCGCTGGGAGAAGTGTGATGGGAATATCGCTGGGAGAAGTGTGTAGAGTTACAAGGAGACTATGTTGAAGAATAAAAAGATAAAAAATTCCGAAAGAATGTCTTGTATCTTTATTAGTTCGGAAACAGGTAAGACCTTCCTCGTATATTTGAAAGAGTTGTATCTGTGTTTATCTATAGTTAGATAGATTATTATTTGGATTCACGGGAACTTGGATTCCGGTGAAATATTAATATTCAATTCCTGTTTGCAATGTAAAGCTTCAGAGGTTTTGGAGAAAGGCATGTTAATGAGACATATTCCCCTTCTGTCTTTAACAGAGAGATATGTGACACAAAACGTGTCCTTAAAGCCATTACCACGCATGAGGGAATGTAAGGTTGTCATTAGGAAATCTGAATTTCCAACAGTTATCTTTGAATAAAGCATTTCTTGTCACCCATATGCGTTAACAATCTCCATTCAGCACCTCGCTTGGAGCTAATGACCGTGCAACGTCACCGCTGACAGTTGCTACTTTTTGTGATGTGACAGTGTTTTGTTTCAAGTGAGGAAGACGAATAACGCTAGCGTCAGATGTCTTAAGACGGTCACTAACGCTTGGCTACTGTAAAATAACAATATCGGAACGTAATATACAATTCAATAGTGTTAAATACTTGTGGCTGCAGCGGGAAACCCAATAACAAACATTTCGATAAATATAAGATCTTGATTTTCTCAAAAATGGCTCTAGTAGATAAGAGGTATATTCAATAAAGAATGATCATAATTTTTACGGTCATAGCTTTTGCATTAAACTTCAATCTTATTATATTCTGTTAGCTTAATGTGAATCAAACACGCCGTAGTCGTTTCATTGTTGGTACTCCTGTTTCCCGCCTGTGAGAACCAGGCAAGTTCAGACATGTTCAGTAACGCCTACCGCTGCAATGGATGTAACACGCGAGGAACAATATGGGGCTTTGAAATTCTCAACAAATCTTCAGTTGAGGCCTATACAATGTTACAGGAGGCCTATTGAGAGTCTGTTCTTCCCTCCAGCACAGCTCGAAAGTGGTTTAAAATATTTAAAGACGGGAGACAATCAATTTCAAAGGAGGGTGGAGTCGGTATTCCAGTTAGCGCTATTACGGAAGAAAACATCAATACTGCTGCTGCCATTGTGAGAGAGGATCGACGAATTACCTTAAGATCACTTTCTGAAATACTGAACATTTCATTGGGTGTCATCCACACGTTGGTGATAGAAGCATTACACATGAGACGTGTTTGTGCGCGATGTGCTCCAAGACTGTTGATTCCCGAACAAAAGGACATTCACATGTAGGTCTGCATGCAGTTAAAGTTGATGTTAGAGGAACATCCGGAGTTTATTTGAAACGTAATCACTGCTGATGAAACTTGGCTACATCATTTTGATCCTGATAGCAAACAGCAAAGCTCAGTGTGGAAATCTCCTTCATGACCAACCCCTCAAAAAAGCAAAAGTTGTTTCTTCTGCTGGGAAAGTTATTATCATCTCATTCTTTGATATTCATGGAATGGTTTATCGGCATGTTGTAGCTGCACATACAACAATAACTGGACAATACTACAGGGATGTCCTGAAAACATTGCAAGTCCATATCAGGTGAAAAAGACCACATTTCCGTGAAGCAGGCTGGATACTGCACCACGATAATGCGCGGCCGCATATTGCCAATGTTGATGCTGTATACCTTGTAAACATCAACGTGAAGTACAGCCCTCACCCTCCCTAGAGTCCGGATTTTGCCCCATCTGGCCTTTTTCTATTCCCTAACTTGAAGAAACGCCTTCGTGGGAAGCATTATCCGCCATCAGAAGCAGTGGTGAAGGCTGCTGAGGCGATTTTGAAGGATCTCTCAAAAATGGTTTCCAGCATGTCTTTGAACACTGGCAGAAACTCTGGCACAAGTGCATCGCATTCAGGAGAGAATATTTTGAGAAGACCATCAAAATTATGAGGATGAGTAAAGGTACGTTGTCAAAAAATTTTTGATCATTCTTTTTTGAACAGCTCTCGTATGATCGAAATGCATTTTTTGGACGCCCCGAACTTACATCGTTTCCCAGACTTTTACGGCCACGTTTAAATACAGCATCCCAAAATTTCCCTGTGTTAATGATGGTGCAGGGTCCCCATACACAAAATGCAGCTCAACTTTGATTTGTGTAGGCGTATTGAATTCAAAAACAAATATTTAATGACAGCTTGATACTCGATTCTGTCCGTTTTTATAAAAACACTCACATTAACTCACTTAAACGACTGTTACATGACATTTGAGAGTCCAAAATGGCTGAAACTTTGGCGAGTTACTGTAATCAGATCTTCGTGGTGAGGTAGGAAGCTTTTCAGACCACCTTCGTACATTTGTATTTGCAAAGGTTCATGTTAGGTACTGAGAGTTTCGTTTAGACAAGAGATTGTAAATTACACTTTGAAACATATGGATTGAAAGCTAATACTGAATATCTATCTGAATAAAGCAAAAATAAACGTTCCTGCCAACTATCCCAACGAGTAATTAAATATATGAAAGTCTTTTAACATTTGTGATCAGTTCTTCATAAGCTTGGAATAGTAAGGCAGATATTTGCAGTGGTAACACACTGAAATTGCAACGCCAAACTTGCTGGAGTTTCTTTGTTTATAGAGAAGTCAGTGTGCTATTATTCTAATGCATGCGATTGCCAATTGTTCATAGTTTCAGCCACCGCCACCTATAGCGCTAGCTGTACCTGAACACAAATGCTAAATTTCTGTCACAAGAAACCCGCTCTCAGTTCATTAGCTTTCTGTGGGCGAAACATGTAACTTAGCTATCTAATGTTACGTCAATATGTGACAGTTTGTGGCAGGTAGAGAAAACGTCGCCGACAGTAGCGGACCCAGCACATACATTTGGCATTCATTTTAACATATAGACGTTAATTGGTTCAATTATTTATATATCCCTACAATTTGTTATAAAATTATTGTCTTTAGTAGTCAGTAATTCCCATATTGGTCGTAAAAAGTACAAACAAGATATTCTGGATTATGGCACATTTATACATCTTCCTTCATGTTAAAAGATTTGCTTCGTATCTTCCAGCTTCTTTGATTCATTTCTTTGAACATTTCCGGAATTTCTCTGGCACGAGACGTAGCTATTGTTCCTGGATTTAGCCAATACCAAGTTTCAGAATTCCGATAGGTTCAACAGAAACCGGGCAAGAGAAACTATTAATGGGCAGTCAAGAAGACACGTAGTGGACAACTGCTGCATCGTGTGACATTTCTCAAGAAAGTACTTGAGGCGACATCTGTTGTAGCCGCAAGACAGACAATTAAGTTGAGCTACGTGACTACAGAAATGTGTTTTCGTGAGTTTACACGTTGCTTATTGTTCCTGTGATAATCTACAGTTAAAGCTTAAGGTCTACCAACTATCAAAACCATAATGTGGCCTTTCTGCTATTAAAATCGGTCTTACTCGAGTGATGTCCTCTGCTCATGGACAAAATATACTTAGGAACAATACTCCTTTATATACCTCAAAATAAACATTATCTTATTGTAGTTACAAGGGAATACAGAAGACTTTAGGTGATAGTCAAATGTTTTATATACATGACTTTCTCTACTCTTGTACAAACACTTATTGCTCTATCTACTTCAAGATAAACATTATCTTATTGTCCTTACAAGGGAATACAGTAGACTTTAAGTGATAGTCAAATGTTTTATATACATGACTTTCTCTACTCTTGTACAAACACTTATTGCTCTATCTACTTCAAGATAAGCATTATCTTATTGTAGTTACAAGGGAATACAGTAGACTTTAAGTGATAGTCAAATGTTTTATATGCATGACTTTCTCTACTCTTGTACAAACACTTATTGCTCTATCTACTTCAAGATAAGCATTATCAAATTGTAGTTACAAGGGAATGCAGTAGACTTTAAGTGATAGTCAAATGTTTTATATACATGACTTTCTCTACTCTTGTACAAACACTTATTGCTCTATCTACTTCAAGATAAGCATTATCTTATTGTAGTTACAAGGGAACACAGTAGACTTTAAGTGATATTCAAATGTTTTATATACATGACTTTGTCTACTCTTGTACAAACACTTATTGTTCCATCTACTTCAAGATAAACATTGTCTTATTGTAGTTACAAGGGAATACAGTAGACTTTAAGTTATAGTCAAATGTTTTATATACATGACTTTCTCTACTCTTGTACAAACACTTATTGTTCTATCTACTTCAAGATAAACATTGTCTTATTGTAGTTACAAGGGAATACAGTAGACTTTAAGTTATAGTCAAATGTTTTATATACATGACTTTCTCTACTCTTATACAAACACTTACTGCTCTATCTACTTCAAGATAAACATTATCTTATTGTAGTTACAAGGGAATACAGTAGACTTTAAGTGATAGTCAAATGTTTTATATACATGACTTTCTCTACTCTTGTACAAACACTTATTGCTCTATCTACTTCAAGATAAACATTATCTTATTGTAGTTACAAGGGAATACAGTAGACTTTAAGTGATAGTCAAATGTTTTATATACATGACTTTCTCTACTCTTGTACAAACACTTATTGCTCTCTACTTTAAGATAAACATTATCTTATGGTAGTTACAAGGGAATACAGTAGACTTTAAGTGATAGTCTAATATTTTATCTGCATGACTTTCTCTACTCTTATACAAATACTTATTGCTCTATCTACTTCAAGATAAATATTATTTTTTTGTAGATACAAGGGTATACAGTGGACTGTAGGTGATAGTCAAATGTTTTGTAATTTACGGTCTTTGTAATTACATTCTCTTTGTGTGTCCAAGAGGAAATAAAAGAAATACGGTTATAAGGACTCCTAATTTTAGGAAGGAATATTTCAGAATTGTTACAAATTAAAGGGAACAGCTCGGAAATGCTTTAGACACAAATTGTGTCCTTTGTACGTAGTAAAATTTTGTTTTATCTCGTAAGGTGTATGAGTTATTAAAATGGCATTCAGCATGAAGGGGTTAGGGAATATGCTCAGAAAATTCAACTTTTACATTCCATTTCTCCTAAAAATATATTTAGCGTGATATTTTTATATGAGGTACGTCCAGAAACTAAGTTCTGTTTGGTAATAAAATTTAATTCTGTTTAGATACAAGAAACTTATTTATTGCACAAAATTCTACAACTCTTAAACTACTTTTCCACATAATTGCCGAAATTTGTCAGGCATTTGTCATAGCGAGGCACAAGTTTTTGTATACCTTCTTCATAGAAGTTTGCTGCCTGTGTCCTCAACCAGTCGGAGACATTTTCTTTCAGCTCTTCATCATTGTTGAAGTGTTGACCGCCAAGGAAAGATTTGAGATGAAAGTCGCTTGGAGTAAGGTCAGGGCTGTACGGGGGTGGTCAAACACGTCCCAGCCAAATCCCTATAGGACGTTTTTAGTCGCATTTGCAGTGTGTGGTCGTGCGTTATCGTGAAGAAACACAACACCTTTTGACAGCAATTTTGATAAAGTGCAATTGGTTTCACTTTCCTAGCATTCAGAAAACGAATCACAGATCTGATTTCACAAGTGGCGGGATTTTCAATCAACACCGACATTGTAAACAAGCACAACAAAGCGTGCGTGACTGACAGTGATCTCACAATGGCGTACGTTTCTTCCCCTTGATACAGATCGTCCACCGCGCATTTGCGGAACTGCGATTGCAGCGCTGCAGCGGAGATAAATTGAAACAAAACTTACTTTCTGGAGTCTCTTGTATATATATATATATATATATATATATATATATTAGATCTATTTTAGTTAAATCTAGATTTTGTATAAGAGTTCCGTGTAACTTTTATATTGAGTATTGAAGGGATTTTTTGAAGATGTTTGTGTGGAATCCGTGGCGGACACGAAGCCTAAGTAGCTCTTTTGTCTTTTGAACGAATGTTTTATTTGAATTAAGCTGTCCACAGCATAGAGACAGACCTGGAACATGGACCTGGGATCAAGGGTTCTCGAAACTTATACCAAATGAAATTTCGGTATATAATTCTGGGTTATAATATACACGACTTCCCTTACTTACTAACGTCATAGAGAAGGCAGAAATAAAGTACCTTAAAGTTGGGAAAGGTTGGATAAGGCTCCACGTGTTATCAGCAGACATAACGACGGACCGCGTGCCGCTAATTGTTTGCTCGCCCCGGGATCTTTTCTATCCAAACACATTGTATGCATTAGTTACCCTCGGGAATTCCTAACTTGTTAGTATAACCACTCCAGGATAATCTATGTTAATTACGGCTCCTAACTTCGCAACTGGAAATGGTATCGAGTTCCCAAAGCATTCTTCAGCCAATCCTAAATTAAAGATGGAACATCGCATACGTGAATTTTGAAACAGTTATTTGAAATGCATTTGTCAAAACTGACCAACATGGAAGTAGCATGTTAAGAAAAAAGTGCAATCCATAAAACTGTATATTTACCATGCGAATATTTTACTTATTGCTACAGTAAGGGGACATCTAAGTTCGAGCACTGTTCAATAAAGAATTCATTATCCAATTATTCAATAAAAATGATAACATTTTTTAACAACGTACCTTTTCTTATCCTCATAATGTTGATAGTCATTCTCAAAATAGTATCCCCAGAATGCGATGCACTTATCCCAGCGTTTCTGCCGGTCTTCAAAGACATGCTGGAAACCATTTTTGAAAGATCCTTCAAAATCGCCTCCGCAGGCTTCACCACTGCTTCTGATAATGGTTAATGCCTTCCACGAACTCGTTTCTTCAAGTTAGCGAATAGAAAAAAGTCACATGTGGCTAAATCCGGACTATAGGGAGGGTGAGGGTTGTACTTCGCCATGATTTTTGTAAGATATTCGGCAAAAACATTGGCAATACGCGGCCGCGCATTATGGTGATGCAGCATCCAGCTTACTTCACGGAAATGTGGTCTTTTGCTCCTGATATGGACTTTCAATGTGTTCAGGATATTCCTGTAGTATTGTCCAGTTACTGATCTGTGTGGAGATACAACATGCTGATAAACCATTCCATGAATATCAAAGAATGAAATGACCATAACTTTCCCAGCAGAAGCAACCACTACTGCTCTTTTGGGGGCTGGTGATGAAGGAGATTTCCACACTGAGCTTTGCTGTTTGCACTCAGGATCAAAATGATATAGCCATGTTTCATCAGCAGTGATTACGTTTGAAAGAAACTCCGGATGCTCCTCTAACATCAACTTTAACTGCATGCAGACCTGCATGTGAACGTTCTTTTGTTCGGGAATCAAGTCTTGGAACCCATCGCACACAAACACATCTCATGTGTAATGTTTCTGTCACCAACGTGTGGGTGGCACCCAATGAAATCTCCAGTATTTCAGAAAAGTGATGTTAAGGTAATTCGTCGATCCTCTCTCACAATGACAGCAGCAGTGTTGATGTATTCTTCCGTAAAAGCGATAACTGGAGCATCGGGTCCACCTTCCTTTGAAATTGATTGTCTCCCCTCTTTAAACATTTTAAACCACCTTCGAGCTGTGCTGTAGGGAAGAACAGACTCTCCATAGGCCTCCTGTAACATTGTATAGACCTCAACTGAAGATTTGTTGGGACGAAAGCAGAATTTCAAAGCAGCATGTTGTATCTCGCGTGTTACCTCCATTGCAGCTGTAGGCGATACTGAACATGTCTGAACTTACCTTGTTCTCAGAGGCGGAAACCAGGAGTACCAACAATGAGACTACTACGGCGTATTTGTTTCACATTAAGGTAACAGAATATAATAAGGTGGAATTTTAGTGCGAAAAATTATTCACATAAGAAAATTATGCTCAATCTTTATTGAACAGCCTCGTAATTAGCTGGGAAGCCTGTTCCCTGCATCGCATAATTATGGGCAGCACTTTGGCAAAGCGCTAGTGTGTAACAGTAGAAGGAAATAGCTGTATACAAACTATTGAGCAGTTTAATGGGGTTTTTTAAAGTCCCCTATTGTGTAAAAGAAAGAAACTGGGAAGAGAATATCGGTTGTAGTGTGAAAGAAGCGAAAACAAGATGTCTGGAGAAAGAGAGACAAAACGGGAAGGGAATTTTTCTTGGAGCTACAAGACGTCAATGGAGCTATAAAACTGCCTGTAAAAAAGTTTCCTCGCGAATGCATTAAACCGTGCGAGAACACATCAATTGCATCATTCCTTTAACAAGGCTACTCAACTACTGACCTTCTTTCACTTCCCTGCTTCAAGTGTGCATCGCTCTCAACTGTTTTCAAAATATGCAAATAGAGTGCGTTTCCTTATTTCACCGGGACATGCATCTCACTTACGACGACGACAATGAACTGTTCTAGAAAATCGAATAGAAATTTAATCAGTTTGTACAAATTTCAAATACGAGAGCTGTTCAATAAGGAATGGTCATAATTTTTTAAGGTCATAATTTTTTGCAATAAAATACAATCGTACTATATTCTGTAAGCCTAACGTGAAACAAACATGCCGTAGTAGTTTCATTGTTGGTACTTCTGGTTCCCATCTGTGAGAACCAGACAAGTTCAGACATGTTCAGTATCGCCTACCACTGCAATGGAGGTAATGCGCGAGTAAATTCTGCTTTCGTCTCAACAAATCTTCAGTTGATGCCTATACAATGTTACAGGAGGCCTATGGAGAGTCTGTTCTTCCCTACAGCACAGCTCGAAGATGGTTTAAAATGTTTAAAGAGGGGAGACAATCAATTTCAGAGGAAGGTGGACCCGGTGCTCCAGTTACTGCTCTCACGGAAGAAAACATCAACACTGCTGCTGCTATTGTGAGAGAGGATCGACGAATTACCTTAAGATCACTTTCTGTAATACTGAACATTTCATTGGGTGTCATCCACACGTTGGTGACAGAAACATTACACATAAGACGTATTTGTACGTGTTTTGTTCCAAGACCGCTGATTCCCGAACAAATGAACATTCGCATGTAGGCCTACATGAAGTTAAAGAGGTCCAGCGTAGTCACGGTCTTTAGAGCTTCTGTCTCCAGCGTTCCGCCGTGTAGAATGTTGCCTGGACGAGTCCCGCCTTAGATGTTTATGTGCTTATATTATATGTGTGAAACTAAAGAAAACAGGTAGGAAAATAAACGGAAACAATAAAAGACGCTTAAATAAGGAAGGGAAAGAAAAATGATGTTAGAGAAAGATCCGGAGTTTCTTTCAAATGTAATCACTGCTGATGCAACTTGGCTACATCATTTTGATTCCGAGAGCAAACAGCAAAACTCACTGTGGAAATCTCCATCATCACGAACCCCCAAAAAGCAAAAGTAGTTGCTTCTGCTGAGGAAGTTATGGTCATCTCATTCTTTGATATTCATGGAATGGATTTGCTTTCGTTGAACTGTCGCTCCCAGGAACACACATTAGACACATCCATGGTACCATCACCACATGCCTCACTCAACTGTCTTGGTTTGTTTTCCCACGATGTTCTGTCTTCATCGAACTGTCACACCCAGGAACGTACATTAGACACATCCACGGTACCATTACCACATGCCTCACTTAACTGTCTTGGTTTGTTGTCGCACGATGTTCTGCCTTCATCGAACTGTCACACCAAGGAACGTACATTAGATACAACCATGGTACCATCACCACATGCCTCACTTAACTGTCTTGGTTTGTTGTCACACGATGTTCTGTCTTCATTGAACTGTCACGGCCCAAATGACCTTGATGTCGACGGGCCCTAAAACCCCACTCACTCACTCACTCACTTGAACTGTCACATCCAGGAACACACATTAGATACAACCATGGTACCATCACCACATGCCTCACTCAACAGTCTTGGTTTTTTGTCACATGATGTTATGTCTTCATTGAACTGTCACACCAAGGAACGTACATTAGATACAACCATGGTACCATCACCACATGCCTCACTTAACTGTCTTGGTTTGTTGTCACACGATGTTCTGTCTTCATTGAACTGTCACACCCAGGAACGTACATTAGACACATCCCAGGTACCATCACCACATGCCTCACTCAACAGTCTTGGTTTGTTGTCACACGATGTTCTGTCTTCATTGAACTGTCACACCCAGGAACGTACATTAGACACATCCCAGGTACCATCACCACATGTCTCACTCAACTGTCTTGGTTTGTTGTCACATGATGTTCTGTCTTCATTGAAATGTCACACCCAGGAACGTACATTGGACACATCCATGGTACCATCACCACATGCCTCACTTAACTGTCTTGGTTTGTTGTCACACAATGTTCTGTCTTCATTGAACTGTCACACCCAGGAACGTACATTAGACACATCCATGGTACCATCACCACATGCCTCACTAAACTGGCGAAGGATTTCAATAGGTGTTACACCACGAAAATGGAGAAAACGAATGATTGCACGCTGCTCTTGCAATGAATAAGTCGCCATTTTAAGTACAAAAATAGTCCTAAGTCTCGTCGCTGCCACCAGGGTTCTATGTACCGTACACTGGTGCCATCTCTGTCACGCATACACAAAGAGCGCACATGTATTTAAAATAAAACAGCAGAAGTTCCTTTCAGGCTGGATGCTGTACCACAATAATGCGTGGCCACATATTGCCAATGTTGTTGCTGAATATCTTGCAAAACTCAACGTAAAGTGCATTCCTCACGCACCCTATAGCCCGGATGTAGCCCCATGTGACTTTTTGCTATTCTCTAACTTGAAGAAACCGTCATCAGAAGCAGTGTTTTAGGCTGCGGAGGCGATTTTTAAGGATCTCTCAATAAATAGTTTCCAGCATGTCTTTGAAAACCGGCAGAAACGCTGGGACAAGTGCATCGCATTTAGGGATGACTATTTTGAGAAGGGCCATAAAAATTATGAGGGAAAATAAAGGTGCATTGTCAAAAAAGTTGTGGTCATTCTTTACAGTACAGCCCTCGTATTTTAATTTTAAAGTGAGTTAGTCTTTTTAAGGATGGTGGTAAGTATTGAATTACACTTATTTATGCACTCGGGAAAACTTACATATATACTGAGACAGTGAAGATGACATTCTACCATGTTTTAATACCGATTTTAATCTCGATGTTCCTCGCCTTGTTTTAATATTACACGTAGTCGATTTGTTGAAATCGAGATATTTAATTACAAGAGAGACGTAGCCGCAACTTGACCCCAGCCGCTAGGATTACTCCGGAAATAATCCGGGAAGCGAGCAAGAACACTGCCAAGTCGTTCCTTCTCCAGCTGGAATATGCAGATGTGAAAATTAAAAAGAAAAAGCTGGAATATTAATGGAACTGCTGAGATGAAGTCGTTTGGGCACAAGATCCTAAATGACTTTCGTATTACTGGGAAAAGGTCATCCCCTGTAGACAAACTTTGGTTAATTGTGTTGTTACCAAATAAACATCCGAACTGTCAGTCAGGCCTCAACAAGAGACTTCTAAGGGTACTGCGACATTTTGGATTTGTCTATTGTTAGAATTAATTGTTAAGCAGTAAACTTAAGTGACAATAAAGCTTTTAAACAGCTTGTCTTCAAAGTCTATTCTATTTGCTTAGGTACTGCTGCAGGATCATCTTGGGCGAGTTTTTGGGGCGGTATGGCAGGATGGATTGTTTTCCCTTTTAGGTACTGCTGTAGGATCATCTTGGGCGAGTTTTTGGGGCGGTATGGCAGGATGGATTGTTTTCCCTTTTAGGTACTGCTGTAGGATCATCTTGGGCAAGTTTTTGGGGCGGTATGGCAGGATGGATTGTTTTCCCTTTTAGGTACTGCTGTAGGATCATCTTGGGAGAGTTTTTGGGGCGGTATGGCAGGATGGATTGTTTTCCCTTTTAGGTACTGCTGTAGGATCATCTTGGGCAAGTTTTTGGGGCGGTATGGCAGGATGGATTGTTTTCCCTTTTAGGTACTGCTGTAGGATCATCTTGGGCGAGTTTTTGGGGCGGTATGGCAGGATGGATTGTTTTCCCTTTTAGGTACTGCTGTAGGATCATCTTGGGCGAGTTTTTGGGGCGGTATGGCAGGATGGATTGTTTTCCCTTTTAGGTACTGCTGTAGGATCATCTTGGGCAAGTTTTTGGGGCGGTATGGCAGGATGGATTGTTTTCCCTTTTAGGTACTGCTGTAGGATCATCTTGGGCGAGTTTTTGGTGCGGTATGGCAGGATGGATTGTTTTCCCTTTTAGGTACTGCTGTAGGATCATCTTGGGCAAGCTTTTGGTGCGGTATGGCAGGATGGATTGTTTTCCCTTTTAGGTACTGCTGTAGGATCATCTTGGGCAAGCTTTTGGTGCGGTATGGCAGGATGGATTGTTTTCCCTTTTAGGTACTGCTGTAGGATCATCTTGGGCGAGTTTTTGGGGCGGTATGGCAGGATGGATTGTTTTCCCTTTTAGGTACTGCTGTAGGATCATCTTGGGAGAGTTTTTGGTGCGGTATGGCAAGATGGATTGTTTTTCCTTTTAGGGTGAGGTATAACTGGCGCAGCAGATCAGGTCATGTGAAAATCCTAATAAGAGCTTGGGAGCGAGTTGCACTTACCGGATAAGCAGAACTCCAGTCGACTGCGAACCTCTACGGGAGTGTGAGTCACAGTCACAGATATTAAAATAACGCGTTTTGTTGTAAACACCAGAGTGACGCTGTACACTTCGTTCTGCTCTCGGGTTCATGGTTTTCCGAGTCCATTGTTGCTCGAGGCGGCGCGGGCGACTAGTTCAAAGAGGCGGACAGTGCAGTGTGTAGATAAAAGCTCGCCGAAACGGTCGGGTGAAGGAGACGGATTCTTCGATCGTTCGTCTTTGTTCTATCCGCGTCTCGATTGTTTGGGAACATTCCGGAATGTGAGTAATCTATAAAAGGGTGAGCCCGCCCGCCACAGTGAATCAGTTGTTGAATGAACTCGCGTGCATGAACAGCTGTGTGGGCTGTGGTCACTGTCCTTACAAGTTCTATTGTGTATGTCTCGTACCCATAGGAGAGGGGAACCGTCCCTTTCAGCCGCCGTGGTGCGAGCGCTGCGGACTCTTAGCACTCCTGGTACCTCTGACGTTACTAGAGGAACCTCGGGCCCAATATTCGAGCCCCTCCCTGAATGGGAGTTGTTTGGATTGGGTTGGACTCGAGAGGGTAGTGTTTTCCCGACACCCACAGGAAATTGGGTACCTCCGGCCAGGTTACGGCCACCCGGAGGGGGTAGAGCGTTGCGTCATAAGTCCCGGGTACTAGCCTGCAGAGTTAGTAGAACGTATGCTAAATCAGCAGGCGGCCCCACCGAGGTTTGTCGGTAGTCTTCTCTGCGGATTTTTTTTTTTTTTTTTTTTTTTTTTTTTTTTTTGTAATTTACGCCTTCCAATGTTAAGTCATATAGGACAATGGATGAAATTGGTGAAATGATGCTCAAATGAGTCCGGGGTCCCTGGAGCTTAGAGTTACCCGACATTAGCCCATCAGGATAAAGGAAAACCTCGGAAAAAGCCTTATCCAGGTAACTCACCCTGACCGAGTTTCAAACTCGGAACCTCTTGAACGTGAGGCAGACATGCTACTATCTACGCTAGCATATTTGTGTTGTATCCAGTGATACACTTGTGGTTATAACATTTAATTAACATTCTGATGATGAGAGAGATGCACGCTCTAATCGTCTTTTCACCTGACTGGTTTCCCTAGAAGATCTGTAATAAAACAGTAAAATTATTTATAATGTTATTTTCTGGAATATAGAGCTATTTAGACCAAGGCCGCCTGCTAATATGAGACAATCGATGTTGGCTAGTCGTTTCTAGGTTAATTTGATTTTTATTTCAGAAAGCTACATTGACGAATGTATTGTCAGTAGAATGTGAACATATAGCAAAATATTTGTTAATTACCTGACTCGGCGAACATCGTACCGCCAATAAAAGTTATATAA
Source organism: Mantis religiosa (assembly GCA_030765055.1). Taxonomy (NCBI): domain Eukaryota; kingdom Metazoa; phylum Arthropoda; class Insecta; order Mantodea; family Mantidae; genus Mantis; species Mantis religiosa. The sequence goes on from CM060947.1 coordinate 267,242,521, forward strand.
GTAAATAAAATAAATTCAGATTAGTTATTTATTCTGCAATTGGGAGTGAAGGTTAAATACAACATATATATATATATAAAATTTTACTTAACTTATCTATATAATAAATAAAACGAATACGGTTTAGAAGTTGTTTATTCTGCAGTTGGGGTTGCATAAGAAATATAATGTAAGGAAAATTAAGAGGACGGGAGGAGACTAGATCTGTAGATCACTTTCTTTAAGAAATTGCAGAAGAGCTTGGTATACAGGTTTGTGGCATAACAGTAATATGGTGTTGACGCTAGCGGGAAAAGGAACAGACTGCTGAAGTAGGCGGCGGAGGAAGGAAGAACGGTGGGCTCGGTAGCGAGAGCAACTGAACAGGAGATGATTGAGGTCAGCGGTTTCACCTGGGTCATCAGGACATACAGGGGAATCGATGAGACGTAGTCGGTGTAGATGCGCAGGGTAACATCCATGTCCAAGTCACATTCTAATGATGAAAGTGAGATGTCGACGTGCAATTCTGAAGCTGGAGAACCAAGGGGTCGTGGATAGATGCGTCTGAACGGCGGCGTAGTGTTTGCCTTTGATGGACTGCGAACGAATCCAGGCGTCATTCCAGCGGCAATAGGCGTCACGATGAAGGACCGGGAAGAAATCCGTGTAGGGCAGTTGGATGCCTTGGAAGGTGCCTTGGGTGACTCCCTCTTTTGCCAGGCGATCGGCGACTTCATTGTATAGAATTCCGACATGCCCTCTGATCCAAAGGAAGTGAATTTGATGTCCGGCTATGGTAGCGTTGTTCACCAACGTCAGTATCTCGTAAAGATGCAGTGCATATCTCTCGTCCAGCGGGGAGATGAGAGTCTCTGCAGCACACTCTGCGCATCGGTTAAGATCAGCAGTTTGGGGAATCCCTGAGAAATCCCATACTGCAAAGCGTCACGAATGGCCAGAACCTCCGCAGTGTAGTTGGAAGCCCCCATAGGTAGGCGGTATCGAGTCAGGGCATTATTAGAAGGACAGACGCATGCATAACCTACTCCATAAGCAGATTTAGAACCGTCGGTGTAGATCGTGGTGAAATCTGGCCATGTAACCTGCAAGAAATGAGAGAGGGCGACGTTCACATCAGGGCTCCGGAAGATAATGCACCAAAATATTCAAGAAGTGTAAGTCATATGGATATTGAAACCCCGGAAGAGAGGGATTTTTCAAAATTAAGGAAAAGCGTGGTATAGATCCCGAAAACTCAGTAAGAGTAAGGGCAATCGTCGTAAAGCAGGAAAATCCGCGTTGAAGTAATTAGCAGCCAGATAGGGGTTGCAGTTGAAATATTGTGGTACGTAAATGTATAGAGATGATATTTTTCTGACGCGTGAACAATTGACGTATAAATGTCCATCAGAGAAACAGAAAAATTCCAAGTTGATTCCGTTAACTTCCAACGACTGCTCTTGAGATTTATTTATGGTCATCACAAAGGCCAAAAACACGGGGAATTGTAGATAAACACATTGGAATAATAGGAGTCACAAAGGAATTCAATGAATTTTTCTCAATTAAATTCACATTCACGAATTCACAAACCAAATTATAAAGAAGGTAACCAAGTTTTCACCAATATTTGATAACAATTATCTGTGGTCAAAAATTTATAGTGTCCTAGTGCGTGCGTAAGTTAATTCAGCGTCGATAACAAACGATAAACGCTATATGATAAAATATGGTAAGTGAAATATCTGTGAAGGCTTTGGCAAGGAGTGGAGTATCTTTGTATTTCGAAATGCTTTTGTTTGTTGAAAATAAAAGAACATGTACGTGTTCTGTAAAATTTTGCCTTTGTACTGTTACATTTAATTAATAAACCTGTCTATTATCATTTCCGTTTCTATTTTCTCACCTTTTAAACGTTCCTTGTACTTATACAAATATTTCAAAACTAAAATGAGTTATTCCGAAACTAACAAACGTCTATTCATATGTATTAATTAAAGAATACAAGTTGTAGCTGTACATTTCATTACTTAATGTTAAAGCTGCAATAAATATTGTACCTGAAATGTAGATCTAGCGATTTTATTTTATTGATAAGTAAAGTGATATTTCATGCATACTTAATATTAAAGTTTTCCTTTAGTAGGTCAATTTACATCATTAGGGTACAAGTTTACAAGTGTTGGATAAATATAATTAAGCACAAGGGCAAGTTTCTGAAGGTAAACGTGTTTACGGAGAAAGACTGTGAGACGTGACTTGTCCAGGACAATACGATTACCTCAGCTTTGCTGGTTGTGTCACGTGACCTCGTATTGAAGCTCTTAACGACTTCACATTCAAGAGAAAGTTCTCCTGCAGCAATTCTCTCTCTGAAAGGAACAAAGTGGAATAAAACTGACTTACTATGCCTGAATGGTGCAACTGATATCACTGCAGTTTCATCTCTTTCTCACTCTTTACTAGTCTTGCTTTCCCTTCTTTCCTATTGTCTCGCTGTCTCATGTTGTACCTCTCAATTCTAACTTTTGTAATGTTCCCCCCCCCCCGAGTGGAGGAAAAATGCCTTTACGCACTAACCCTGGGGGATCGAACCTCCAGCCCTCTCCACTAAAAAACCTCCATCCCACCGATGAGTATTCGGGAGAGGATGTTGAGGTGGTCCTTGCCCGTTAAGCCGCCTGCGGTGCTGTATGTAGTAAAAGCGGGCGCTAAACACTACACATTTCATTTCATTTGCCGTTAAGTACCTTGTTGGGCCCTCCCGGAACTCAACACCTCATATGATAAGATATGTGATGGATGAGGACTACGGATGGGAGGTTTCCAACAGCTCGGGGATTTTCTCAGGGTAGATCTGTATGAATTCTCTCTTTTGAGTTTCAGGGAGTGGGTGCGTCCGGACAGGGTATGCGTATTTTCACCCGGGCGTTGGAACACCCTATGGAAGCAGCTGAGAGCGGAAGACAGGGGAGGTCCGTGTTAGCCACGCCTCCCCCTCGTCCGTCTTATAGTGGTGACAGGGACGGCTGGGGGAAAAAAACATGATTGTGCGGTCTGTTTCTCTTTCACCTGTGTTCTGGAAATTACGGGATCTTTCATCTACTGGAACCTTCCTGTGGAAGCCAGAAGGCGGCGAAATTCCTATAAAAAGGGGCTGCCGGAGCGAAGTGAGTGAGTTAGTCAGTGTGTTAGTGAGTGAGGAGACAGTCAGTTCTTGGTGTAAGGACGCAGTGCTAGTGAGAAGACCGTACGTAATTACGAGTGCAAGTGAAATTGTAACGGACGAACTGGTGAATCGTAATTGTGTGCATTACGTAATTTTATGTAATTGGCAAGTGTTTAACTGTAAGTCGGTGGAAATAAAGAACATTTTTGAGTGGTGAAATTGGACTTTTCATTTCACGGACCCACAAAGTCACAGTATTATCATATAGAAGACACCACGGCCGTTGAATGTCAAGTTTATTGTTACAAGTAGTCCTCACCACTCGTCACCGTTGTCTTGGTTTTATTCGCACATTAGGCTCGAGATTTGAGATTCGCCCGTTGCTGTGCGCATGACACGACGAGTGTTGTATGTAACTGTGTACGCGTTGTTCCTGAACGTCGAGACCATTACTTCGCGCAACATAGTATTTACGGAGTATTATTCAACAACGGAGTTTGGTGAAATCTTAATGATGTTGTAACGTGTGCAGTTTCTATCATTCGCTAACACAGGGTATTCGACAACCACCTAATGTGTGTTACTCCGTCCATTCGCGAACACGGACTTTGATGAACTTTCAGTACTTATTGCCCCCTTCACTCGCCGAAACAGAGTGTTTTTCCTAGCAAACATCGGACGTCGCCATTGCACAAATTTCCCCTTCCTTTCGCCGAACTTTGGACACTTTAGGGGTCATGTGACCTGTTGCTTGTTCCTTATAGGTTATGTTTCATCCCTACTCATAAATTTAATAGCAATTTCTAGTGTCTCAGGCACGTATTCCACGCAACTTTCACCTTCCCACAGTGATATATATATATATATATATATATATATATATATATATATATATATATATATATATACGAGGGCTATCCAGAAAGTAGATTACGTTTTGGAATAAAAAGTAAACAAAGTATAGGAAACAAATTTTATTATATACAGATGAAAGCCACACTCAAATACTACTTTTCGACATAGTCACCATTCAAATTAAGGCATTTATCGTAGCGATGTACGAGCTTGGAAATTCCTTCGTCGAAAAATTCGGCCGCCTGCGCCTTCAACCACTTCGTTACCTCTACTTGCAGCTGTGCGTCGTCATCAAAACGCTGCATAGCCAGCCACTTCTTCATTGCTGGGAATAGGTGGAAGTCGCTCGGTGCCAGGTCGGGACTGTACGGCGGATGAGGAAACAACTCCCACTTAAAAGATTCAAGAACTTCACGAGTGACATTTGCCGTGTGGGGCCGGGCGTTGTCGTGAATCAACAAGATCTTAGAGCTCAACATTCCTCTGCGCTTGTTTTGAATGGCTCTTCTGAGTTTTTGGAGAGTTTGGCAATACCTTTGAGAGTTTATTGTAGTGCCTCTTTCCAGGAAGTCCACCAAAATCACACCTTTTCTGTCCCAAAAAACAGTCGCCATCATCTTCCTTGCCGACATTGTTTGCATGCATTTCTTGGGTTTTTGGGGAGAACTTGTGTGCCCCCACTGCATTGATTGCAATTTCGTTTCACAGTTCACGTGTTTCACTCATGTTTCGTCACCAGTAACGATGTGATCGAGTAAAGAGTCACCATCCTTATGGTAAACGTCCAAAAAGTTCAACGCTGCAGCCATTCGCTGATTTTTGTGGTCCTCTGTCAAGATTTTTGGAATCCATCTTGCACAAAACTTGTGGTAACCAAGCTTTTCGCTGATGATTTCGTGTAACAAACTTCGCGAAATTTGTGGAAAACTCAAAGAAAGTTCCGTTGTTGTGAACCTTCGATTTTCACGGACTTTAGCATCGACTTTTTCGACAAGTTCGGCAGTCACTATGCTGGGTCTCCCACTTCGATCTTCGTCGTGAACATTGGTTCGGCCATTTTTAAATCTGATGACCCACTGACGCACTCCACCTTCAGTGATAATGTTGTCCCCATACACTTCACAAAGCTGCCGATAGATTTCTATCGGTTTACAGTTTTTTGCAGTCAGAAACCTTATTACTGCACGCACCTCGCAGCTCGCGGGATTTTCAATTAACGCAGACATTTCAAACCGTCACAGTATCTGAACGGAGCACAGCACGAACCTCTCACTAGCACGGCTAGATGCCGACTGAGCTGCGCAACGCTCTGACCCCAAGATGGCCGCGCTAGCCCCGCCCCTAGCGGAAACAGACGAAAACGTAATCTACTTTCTGGATAGCCCTGGTATATATATATAGGGGTTGCCTGTTTAGTTTCTGCACTTGTATATTTAGTCATTCTCCTCTATATTTATTATAACTTTGTTTCATTCACATTGTGGTATCTGTTCGCCCTTAATTATGCATTTAATAAGACTTTCGGGGTTATTATGACAATGTTATGCCTAACAGGGACGGTATCAATGTGCAGGAGAGGATGTGCAGGAGTACCGCTATTGCACCTGCGGATTCAGGGTGAGGATATAATGGCCAGGTGGTAGCATCGACCAGGTGAGAATAGGCGCCAGGACATGATCATGACCAAGGACCTGCTCGTGCCCTTGGAATTTCAGGTGTGGGAATGTCTGGAAATTCGCTGTCTCTAGCTGGAGACTGGATCCTAAGAAGTACTAGGTCCATCACAGTCCTGAAACAAAGGACAAAGTCATTAGTGCTTGTAATCATGGTGTTCAGGGCCATACAGCTCCGAGCCCTACGTCATATTTAGTAAGTGTAATATCTGCACTTGCATTGCAAGTTGTCAGTCCTATAATACTCAGGATTCTAGAGCAATCCCTGTCCTACATTTTATACACAGTGTCAGTGATTGGTATTTAAGTGTAAGCTTATTGGAGCTCCTGACGACCACTGTTACTGCCGTTAACAACCGTCCCCCAGCGGTGGAAATTCAGGACCTCCACTCTCAGGTCCTTAACATAAACCAGCGCCTGGGTAACCTGGAGGAATCCTTAGCAGCTGCTGCCGCCCAATGGAGCACGACCAACGCTGCCCTCCAGGACATGCAAGACAGCCTGACCACGCTCTCCAGCCAACTCATGGACGGACTTACACCGCAAAAACAGATTGCAGAGTCAATCCACACCCAGCTCCAGGACAGCGCAGCCCATCATGCCGATCTTCAGTTCAAAATTGACCGCATCACCAACGCTTTCTGCGACAACGCACCCAACGACACATTAAGCTACTGCAAGGGCAAGCTTGAAAAGATTGTTGGATACATCACAGCACCCAACAAGAAGCTACACGTAGCCCCCGGCGAACACCAGGACCACATCACCCAGAGCATTTATGAGCTGAAGATGTCCCTGGCTCCAGAACACGGGGTCCCTCCGCCACAATTTCTGCCACATCGAGACTCCCGCACACGCATGACGCCACCGCCATCAGACCTGCAACGCCACTTCCGTCCCCGGCCATGAGCTGTCGACGGCCTTGGCCCTTCCGCATCACCGCAATCCAGTTCCCACGAGGACTTTAACGACTCCAGCTGATTACGCATATAATGATCACTACTGTACACAGGCCGCAGTCAGGGTACCCTGGATCATGGCTGCTACCTGACAACCACAAGCGGATTTTCCGCAAACCTAGTTTCTACCCACGAATAGCCGTTGCTTCGGCGGTACCGGCCATCAACTTCGCCACAACAGTCCAAACTAAATTAGCACCACAGGCCCCAATAAATAGAATCACCCCAGAACAACATCCCTCCCATGCCCCATCCTTATTCCTGCCCAAATACCCAATATACCCTCTTGTTGGTTTTTCCTATACCTTTATTCCCGTTTCCCGCCCCCCCCACCCAAAAAATAAATAAAAATAAACCGTGTAACATTTGCTTGTATAATTTGTACGTTTGGGGGGACCCTACCCCAGGTGTCTCACTTAGTCCCTCTTTTTATCCCAATCTTTCCCTTTCTCTTGGTGTACCTTCTTTCTTCCCGTAGGGGAGGGGATCCGTCCCTTTCAGCTGCCGTGGTGCGGGCGTTGCGGACCCTTAGCACTCGTGGTAGCTCTGACGTTACTAGAGGAAACTCAGGCCGAACTGTCGAGCCTCTCCCGTAGGGTAGTTGTTCGGATTGGGTCGGACTCAAGGGGGCAGTGGTTCCCGATACCCGTGGGAGATAAGGTACGTCTCCGGACGTGGTTGAGGGAAGCCATATATTCCCGCGTACTACATAGCTAGTAGAAGGTGTGCTAGATCACCAGGCGGCCCCCCCCCCCCCGATCGGTAGCCGTCCCACTTTGGTGTTGGCGCGCGTAAGTGCGTAACCAGTTCCATCCCGTCTTGAGCCTATAGGACCAGAGAGTGAGCTTGTTTGTCTCTAGGTCTTGCACCATGGAGAGCACCGTGGAGGCGCCCGGCGCCCTTTTGGGACAGCTCGGTAACCCCTGGTCGTCAGAGAGGGGTGTCAGTCTTTACTCTGTGTTTACTGCCCTTGTAGATACCCTCGCATATTTACACCTCTGGTGCTCTCCTCTTCAGCTAATTTTTCTATGACTTTCTGTTACTAATTTTCCTTCTTTTCTTCGATTACGTTCCTCACCTTATCGTGCACACACTCTCCTTCCTCTTCCTAAAAAACCTTTTCTCCACATTTCTTTCTACCCTCACTCTTTCTCCTTCTCCAATTCTTCCTCTGTAATTTCCCCCTCTCTTCTTTCCCTTTGCCTATTCCTCAGTCTCCACTCCATATCTCTACTCATTCACATCTCTCCACATCTGCTCCACTTAATCCCTCTTTCTGAGGCCTAAGAACGTTGAACGTATTTACTTTTAAACAATCAGAACGATACGAGGGTGGTTTGAAAAGTTTCCAGCCTCAACATGAAGATGCCAGCACTCGTAAATAAAAGTTATTGAATTTCGCTGTTCATCTGTTGACAGTTACTCACCAAAGTTTCAGCCATTTTGGACGCTCAGCTGTTATTAAACAGTCGTTTGAGTGAGTTGATGTAAGTGTTTTTATGAAAAAGGACAAAATCGAGTATCGAGCTGTCATTAAATATTTGTTCTTGAAAGGAATACGCCTACGCAAATCAAAGATGAGTTGGATTATGTATATGGGGACCCTGTACCATCATTTATCACAGTGAAATTTTGGGCAGCTGAATTTAAACGTGGCCGTAACAGCTTGGGAGACGATGAACGTTCCGGACGTCCAAAACTTGCAACTACCCACGAAAACATCGCCAAATTTCACCAAATGGTGCTAGACCACCGCCGAATTAAAGTGAGAGAGATAGCAGTCTATGAACATGCCAAAAGAACGTGTTTGTCACATATTAAATCAACATTTAGACATGAGAAAGCTGTCCGCGCGTTGGGTGCCGCATTTGCTCACGTTACACCAAAAACGTGTTCGAAAGAACATTTTCAAACTCTGTGGGCGCAGTTTATACGCAATAAATCCGAGTTTTGGCGCCGATTAATTACTGGAAATGAATTTTAGATACATCCTTATACGCCCTTAACAAAAGTGCAGACCAAACAGTTGACTGCAAAAGGGGAACGGCTGGGAAAGTGTTGGCGATTGCCTTTCGGAATAGTCCTGGAGTTATTTTAATCGATTATCTTCATAAAGAAAACAAAACATTACAGTAGCATACTACGCTCACTACTTGACAAGCTGAAGGTAGAACTTGTGGAAAAACGGCCACATTTGCAGAAAAAGAAAATCCTGTTTCACTAAGACAACGCACCGTCTCACACTCAGCGGTTGCAATGGCTAAAATCCACGAATTACGCTTTGAACTGCTTGACTCACCAGATCTAGCCCCAAGCGACTTCTACTTGTTCCGTCATCTGAAAATTGTTCTCGGAAGACAGAGATTTTCGTCAACCGAAGAGAAAATCAATTACGAGAACAATTATTTTTATTTTGCAGCGAAAAACGCCGAGTACTATGTGGACGGGTTACAGAGATAACAGACGGATCTTTTTTGCTGTGGTTATTATTATTATTATTATTATTATTATTATTATTATTATTATTATTATTATTATTATTATTATTATTATTATTATTATTATTATTATTATTATTATTATTATTATTATTATTATTATTATTATTATTATTATTATTATTATTATTATTATTATTATTATTATTATTATTATTATTATTATTATTATTATTATTATTATTATTATTATTATTATTATTATTATTATTATTATTATTATTATTATTATTATTATTATTATTATTATTATTATTATTATTATTATTATTATTATTATTATTATTATTATTATTATTATTATTATTATTATTATTATTATTATTATTATTATTATTATTATTATTATTATTATTATTATTATTATTATTATTATTATTATTATTATTATTATTATTATTATTATTATTATTATTATTATTATTATTATTATTATTATTATTATTATTATTATTATTATTATTATTATTATTATTATTATTATTATTATTATTATTATTATTATTATTATTATTATTATTATTATTATTATTATTATTATTATTATTATTATTATTATTATTATTATTATTATTATTATTATTATTATTATTATTATTATTATTATTATTATTATTATTATTATTATTATTATTATTATTATTATTATTATTATTATTATTATTATTATTATTATTATTATTATTATTATTATTATTATTATTATTATTATTATTATTATTATTATTATTATTATTATTATTATTATTATTATTATTATTATTATTATTATTATTATTATTATTATTATTATTATTATTATTATTATTATTATTATTATTATTATTATTATTATTATTATTATTATTATTATTATTATTATTATTATTATTATTATTATTATTATTATTATTATTATTATTATTATTATTATTATTATTATTATTATTATTCAGACACATCAAAACATGTATTTGAGGTATGAAGTTTTTGCGTGTTCCACTGTTTTTGACCTCCAAGTGTACCTAGGTGTAACAGCTGTAAACTCAATATCTTACTTTGCTCACACTCTGAAATAGCTACCTTTGTTTACTCCTGGCGTGAAATTGCGTTTAGCATACCTGTAAATGTATGAGGATGCGCGCGCAACGTTGAATGGGAGCATCTGTGCGCATGCGTCCGTATGATCGGAAAGTGTATCATCGCCTATGCTAATCTATGCATGTATTTATGTCATTGTGTTTATACAACATGGTTGTGTTATTAGCTTTAATTGTTAAATATTACTTTGATTGTTTCACAAATTATATCCTTACAGCTGGTAAACCTGCATAATGTAAGGTCTTTCAAGTCAGTTCAAGCTTTAAACCGCTATTAATATTATAATATATGACATGGGATAAAAACAAAAGATGGCACATGCTAGTCAAGCGATAGCATTTGTTTTCGCTTCTCTGTTTCCCCCCAGTTCATCGTTACCATGGTTACAATAAAGTTGTACAGAACATTACTAATTTTATTGTTCTGTGTAAGTTACAAACATGACTGAATAACTAAACGATAAAACACGGTTGATTTGATGCTGTTATTACAGCAAGCGGAGTTTTTCTCAAAGTTTGAAAGAATTTAGGAATCTTTAACAATTTATAACCAGGGCCATGTTCCATTCCTAGCCAGTGAGTTCCAGAAAATCTGTTGTTAATCAGAAGAAATCAATAAGGACACAGGGAAATTATCATGTCGTAGTATAAAGAAGTACATAAGTGGTCTGAAAAGTTTCCGACCTAATAAAGATATGACATTTTTTCAGACCTTTATATTTTATTTTTATTTTTCAATATAGTATCCTTGTAACTGTACTCACTTTTCCCAGCGATGCTCCCATCTCTGTAACCCGTCCAAATAGTACTCGGCGTTTCTCAACATAGTCTCCTTGTAACTCTACACACTTCTCCCAGCGATGTTCCCATCTCTGTAACCCGTCCAAATAGTACTCGCCGTTTTTCAACATAGTCTCCTTGTAACTCTACACACTTCTCCCAGCGATGTTCCCATCTCTGTAACCCGTCGAGATACTACTCGACGTTTTTGAACATAGACTCCTTGTAACTCTACACACTTCTCCCAGCGATGTTCACATCTCTGTAACACGTCCAAATAGTACTCGACGTTTTTCAACATAGCCTCCTTGTAACTGTACGCACTTCTCCCAGCGATGTTCCCATCTCTGTAACCCGTCCAAATAGTACTTGGCGTTTTTCAACATAGTCTCCTTGTAACTCTACACACTTCTCCCAGCGATGTTCTCATCTCTGTAACCCGTCCAAATAGTACTCGGCGTTTTTCAACATAGTCTCCTTGTAACTGTACACACTTCTCCCAGCGATGTTCACATTTCTGTAACCCGTCCAAATAGTACTCGCCGTTTTTCTCTACAAAATAATTGTTTACGAACGTGATTGCCTCTTCATTTGACGAAAATCTCTGTCCTCCAATCGCAATTTTCAGATGAGGGAACAAAAAGAAGTCGCTTGGGGCTAGATCTGGTGAGTCAAGCAGTTCAAACCGTAATTCCTGGAATTTCGCCATTGCAACCGCTGAGGTGTGAGACGGTGCGATGTCTTGGTGAAACAGGATTTCCTTTTTCTGTCAATGTGGCCGTTTTTCCGCAAGTTCTGCCTTCAGCTTATCAAGTAACGATGTGTAGTATGCTCCTGTAATGGATTTCCCTTTTTAAGATAATCGATTAAAATGACTCCATGAATATTCCAGAAAACAGTCAGAATGACTTTCCCAGCCAAAAAATAAAAAACAGTTTCTGTTTATTTTGGAATAAACAGAATTATATATCATATATGAATTTGTTGAACCTATAAACAGTTTTGCATTCCTTCGTTCCGAAACATACTAACACTTGCCGTTCTTTATTGATTATTAAATGATATGTATATATGATATATGTTTATTTTGGTCCCCACTTTGCAGCCCGGTGTTTGGACTATATTTTTGTTTCGGGTGTATATTGATGTATCCAGGTTTCATCTACAGTAATTAATCTGCGCCAAAACTTGGATTTATTGCGCCTAAACTGCCCCAACAGAGCGATGGAAATGTTCATTCGAACACGTTCTTGGTCTAACGTGAATAAACGCGGCACCCAACGCCCGGAAAGCTTTCTGATGTCTAAATGTTGATCTAATATGTGACAACCACGTTCCTTTGACACGTTGATAGCCTCTGATATCGCTCTCGCTTTAATTCGGCGCTTGTCTAGCACCATTTTTTGAACTTTGGCAATGTTTTCGTCGTTAATTGCAGTTTGTGGACGTCCTTAACGGTCATCGTCTCCCAAGCTCTTACGGCCACGTTTAAATTCAGCTGCCCAAAATGTCACTTTGGTAAATGATGGTGCAGAGTCCCCATACACAGAATCCAACTCATCTTTGATTTGTGTAGGCGTATTGCCTTTGAAAAGCAAATATTTAGTGACAGCTCCATACTCGATTTTTATAATTTTCATAAAAACACTTACATCAACTCATTCAAACGACTGTTACATAACAACTGAGTGTCCATAGTGGCTGAAACTTTAGTGTGTAACTGTCAACAGATGAACAACGAAATTGACTAGCTTTTGTTTAGGATTTCTGCCATCTTCATGTTGAGGCCTGGAACTTTTTAGGCCACCTCGTATATAGAAATATAATGTAGTGTCGTACAATATCATATGAGTAGTACTACGTTTGGACAGGTCTAAGGAAACATCCTGCTTTGTATCCACATAAACTGAAAGTGGCAAGAGATACAGATATTTTTTTATTTGTACTAATTGAAATTCAAGTTAATAATGATTAGTTGAATATATGAAACATAGTTTTGTTATAAGGTTTGAGTTATTATAGATTATTGTATAATTTGGACATAAAATGGCCCTTAAAGTTTAATTCAAGAAATTCTTCATGATTTGAAAGTTACTGTATGGCTTGGGTTCAATACACAATTTATCAATGGCTCTTATTTCTTCCAGGAAGACAACAATGGAATGAGGCACACTGTCACTGGAAACGGTGAGAAGCACTATTCATGCTGCATCTATATTGAAGAACCACATTATGAAACCATTTTCTTCAAGCTAGGTGGTACACAGCTCCACAATTACACAGTTACCTAGGCGATCGAGTCATTAGTTGACACGTTCCAACAGTGGCGGCTGGTGGATTAAATTATTGGTGGTGCACAAATGAAAAATAAAATACAGAGTAGTAATGACTCACCTATTTATACAGATTGTTTGCTCTACTCTCCTTAGACCTGGCAAATCTATCGATAACTTTTGCGTTGAAGTCGCTGATCTTCATAACAAAATCTCTCTCAGTTGAAAGCATTGCTAATGCTGACAATCGGTCCTGTGACATTGTGTTCCTAAGAAAAGTTTTTATTTTTTTAAACTTGAGAAACAGCATTCTGCTTCAGCGGTAGACATTGGCATAGTTAACAACACTCGGAGGAGTTTGACATATTCGCTGAATGTAGCACATCAATTGTTTTCCTTAATGAAGTCCATCAAGCACAAAGCGCCGGACATTCCACGAAATTCCTCTCGACTGTAAATTACAGTCAGTTCTCTGCGAATTTTTGTTCCAATGATAAAAGGATAGAACCTTATTGTTTCTCTAAGGGAATCCTCTGGAAATGTCTTAGAAATGTTCTTGATGAAACAAAGTCGAGGCTACCAGATGCCCCGTGAAGCTAAATCTGTCCTTTGCTTCTCTAACAATGTCACATACTTCAAGAGCTTCTTTTCTTTTCACGTCATGATCTTCTATTCTTCTACTCTTAATTGCAGTTTCTTCCTGTTCCTCGATATCCACGCTATTTCTTACCTTTTGCACTTCCCTTTCTAATGCGTTTAACTGGGCGATGGCAAACGTTGCATTGCAGTCTCGTTTCTGCAGCTGATTGTACAAAATATCCACATGTGGCATGATCTTTTAGAATAAAGACAGCCAGAATACAAAATTATAATCTTTCAAAGTTGCCATAAACCCAGAAGCATGAACAAGTGTGGCGTTGTTGTTTAACAGAGCTCTTTTCTGAATAACCTCCATGCATTTAATTAAATTCTCCCTGTGTTCGAAAAGCAGAGCACACAGAAGCTAAGCCTGAAGGTCACGCTATAGCCGTTGCTAAGAGTAGGAGGAGCTGGGTTTATAAACCTCCATTTAAGCAATGTATAAGAAGCCCCTCCCATCTCTTCACCTTCCCGCAACCCCCTCAGAGAGCCTACATTTGGGCGAAATCTTAGGTTAACTCTTCACTGCAAACCTGCGGCTCCTACAGCTAATCTCTGTTTATTTCGACTTCTGCGGTCATGGGCAGCTACAGACGATAAGCGTAATTGAAACATGTTTGTATATAAAACAATGCAAACAAGTACAGCTTTAATGTGCAAAATGCACCTTTTGTATATTCAGAATCATGGGTGTAGTGCAAACCTGAAACTTTATGGAGGAACCGCCCCTGCGTTCCAACTGAGTGGCCACAGCGATCTGCAGATCTCAATACATCCGACGTTTGGTTTTTGGTTTACCTAAAACAACAAATTCTCCTGATACATCCAACGGTCATGACAGCAAATGAAAGATGCTAGCTCACAAGAAACTGTTAATAATCCAAGATATCATCTGCAAAATGCTGTGCATGGAGCTGCAGAAAGAATGACGTACGTTAAACAAGAGAACGGAGACATTTCCCAAATCTGTTATAAAACTCCGTTGTTTGTGTATGGTAGTTTAACCAAAATTGAAGACATGCCCGGAAAAACGGGTTAACACACATTTTTTAAAAATGGAGAAAACAAGTGTTTTGTGAATGAGGATGAAAGAAATTGTTAAAATTATTTTATTTCTGAGAATATGAGTCTCAAGAATACAGTATATACTATCAGGGTTATCCTTAATAGAACCCAAAACATGACTTATCTAATAACAATAAAAATAAAATAATGAAAATAAAGTAAAAATCTTTGTCAGCTTTTACTTAAGTTTTATTCTATATACGTTTTACAAGTTTAGGTGAAACTAATATGTGTGTCTTTTGGCATATTTATACATGGTACACTTTGGATTATTCCACTTTTCTATAAGTATATCATTTTGGAAACTAGGTACAAGCTTTTAGCTGTAGTCAGGCTGATCAAAAAATGCTTCATCAGTAATATTCTCAGAAGCTGTGGTCTCAGATTTAAGAGTTTTATAGTAGTCATGACATTGGTGGGATATAATTCATCAGATCCTGTAAATTATTTAATTTTTCAGCATTTATAGATCTTGGACCATTGTATTTTGGAGGAAATGTCACATAAGTAAGGGATGGTTTGCCAGATATTATTTTCCTTCGAATGTCCAAAGTGTCGTAATCCTCAACCCCACCGTAAGTGTATTTAAAATATAACTTAAACGGGTGGTCTTTAAATACTTTCATGCATGTCACCTTGCTCAAGAGTACCTTTTGCCCAGATTCTGAAGCTGCTATTTTCTGTAATTTGTCGAGAAGCGGCTTTGCAGAGATGAACATGTTAGTTGTCATTTTGAAAACATGAAAAGGATTCTTTACAATGGTTTTTCTCACTAGCTCCATCCACTGATCTGGAACATAAATGTAAGCTGCTTGCCTCTTCTTTTTCTCTATAAGGCCGAAGTCACGATCACAAGGCAAAAATGTATGACCGGGTACTAGTTACGCCATTGTTTGTTTACATTCACAGTAGAGTTTACTAACATAACGCACTGTTGAAGCACCACGGTTTGTGGTAGTTATTACTTATGAAGTGGGCTAAATACTTGTCTATTTTCCATGTGTCGCTTTATTCTTATAACTAAAACTATGCCGGTTTCATAAAATATAATGATAGTTAAACTGAAAGGATACAATCATTTAAAACGTTTGTAGCTCTGTAGGTTATCCTTTTATGTTAGTTACCATGAGTGCCACTAGATGACAGGAACAGAGCTGAACAGGTTAACCTGTTTATGACATTATATGAAAAGAATATCACGAAACGCAAGAATTTCACCTCTCTCTATTTAGCGTAATATGATCGCTGGAGGATAGACCCCACCCTCTTCAACGTCTTTATGGCAGATTTTCCCACAGAACCACGAGTCGAAATGGCAAAATACGCTGACGACGTGTTTCTGTTCTGCAAGGACAAACACATTCTCAGAGCCTTCAACCCCATGCAGAGACACCTCCGTCTCATACAACAGTGGTGTAGGCGTTGGCGGATGTCCGTAAATCCGGACAAAAGCCACGCCATACTTTTCACAAAGCGCCACACCCCCGCAGACTGCCCCAACTTCAACTACCGAGGTCGAAGGATAGAGTGGACTAACTCTGTCCAGTACCTAGGAGTAAACTTGGACAGAGGTCTAACTTTTCGCCGACACATCAGGGACCTTTCGGCAAAGGTACCCAATGCTGGGGTCTACCTCGATGCCAGTCCGCATGAAGTTGTACCTCTTCCGAGCGCTGGTAATCCCGGTGATGCTATATGCCTGCGAGATCTGGGGCATGGCAGCAGACAGCTGTTTAGCATGGCTTCAACGTGCACAGAATAAAGGACTGCGGTCTATTTATTCTGTGGGACGTTATTTCCCTACCAGGTTGCTCCACGAAGCATCGGGTCTTCCATACGTGGAGGATGAAATTAGGCGCCGGGCTTCAATATTATACGCAAGTTTACAATCTCATAGAAGCGCCCTTGTCAGATCACTGGGAAATTATGACCCCACTAGACGCCGATCTAGACTGCATCGGGTCCCCCTATGGCATGCGGGCACCCTAGATAACACAGGAGCTAAACCTATCAGCAGCTAAAGCTGAGCTCCTCATAATTCTTCCAAACTGTTTGACATCTAAATTTCTCCCCAACTAAATTACAAAATATTTAAAAAAAAATGGGTGCTAAGTACTGCACCCTCTCCTTCAACCCGAAGGTACTTTGGTAACCTCAAAATTAACTCCCAATCAAAAACCTACATCACCTTCATCCTACATCTTTCAATAATAATCCTACCTGCGGTAAAACCCTTAATGGGTGGGCACGCAGCAAAAACCTTCTGGCTGTATGCAGCCAGCCAGCACGAGCGAGCGAGCGAGGATAGACCAACACAAGAAAAGATAGCTCTTTGTTGCAGCAAGAGAGGGCAGCACTTATGGCACTTTTTATTTTGACTGTTAGCCCGTTTTCCGGGCATGTCTTCAATTATTAAGAACCATTTCAGGAAAAATTAAAATTTCCGAAAACCTTTCTTGTGGCTTTAAGCGATATTTTCTTTTAGAATAATACTGTTCGCATGCGCGAAAAACCTAAAACATATTTCTATTGAAAATTTGGTAAGAAGTTTTTCTATACAACACAATACTGGCCTTCCCTGCCTACAACGTACACCATAGAAAAAGTAATAACACATAAATACATTATTAAATTTCTGAAGAATGCCTGCTTAATTAAACATGACTTTTACAAAATTGGAAGAGGATTTCCCGCACCTGCGGTGATGCTTCGAGGCGAGAAAGCAAAATTAACGAGAATATGCCGCGAATAAATAATGAGCGATGTAATATATTTTTTAAACCTTTTACACGATTTATTATGCAATTCGCAATTTACAGAATCATTAGCACTTCTGCATGCATATTGATGTGTATTTTCCGAAATAATTAGAATTTTCTGTGTAAATTGTTTGAGGAATTGAGTTTCGTATGCAATTTGCATAACACTAGTCGGAAATATTCACACAAAAATTGTGTTATTGATTATTTTGGGAAACTGTATTGCATGCAATTAGATCTTCAATACGTGCTTTCTTTTACATCTGCTTAGAATACGTCAAGCATTGCATTCTATATTAAACGGAAAAGTATTCATTTCGTAAAGAATTGATTGGTGATACAAATTACTGCTTTAAATTTTAATTTTAAAAGTTTATAATCTAAATATATAGTAGTAATCGACAGATAGAAGTTGTGTAAGATAATTGGAGCTGTTAGCGCCTTCTGGGATAAGAAGTGGTAGTTTGTGTAGTCGCTATGACAACCATTAACGTTATATAAACCACCTTGGCAAGAAAACAAATTGTTAAGTAGCTTTGACCACCTTCAACATTTTTTTAACAAATTGACAGTTGCCAACAATCACGCATAATCGCGTACATTGTTACCACCAGACAGAAACATTCAATGCCATTATCGGGATTTGAACAGTGGACTTCCTGGTCTCAGTCCGGTTGCTACTAAGCATTGAACTACCATGGCAGCATTCCAGTATGACATTAAATTCTCTAGCTAAGTAATAAGCTTCCCAGTGGAACACCGGATGTCGTCAACTACAATGAGATATGCACCCTCTCTAATAACTGCTTCAGTTCTAGGCAAGTTATCACAATTAGGTACCTTTGTGAAAATTTAATCTTCTTTTCACTCTAGACGTTTGCAGGCCAGCATTTGCATGGATAGAGTCAAAGTGAAAAATGCATTGTGACTTAACCCTGGAGCCTACTCTTATCCTGAAAGATGAAGGTCTGGTAACTCTAAGCTCTATGTACCCTGTACTCATTTGAACATCATTTCATTCATCGTCCGATATGACTTAACGTTGGAGGTTTTCTCTTATCCTGTAAGATGAATGTCTGGTAACTCTAAGCTCTATGTACCCTGTACCTATTTGAACATCATTTCATTCATCGTCCGATATGACTTAACGTTGGAGGTTTTCTCTTATCCTGAAAGATGAATGTCTGGTAGCTCTAAGCTCTATGTACCCTGTACCTATTTGAACATCATTTCTTCCATCGTCCGATATGACTTAACGTTGGAGGTTTTCTCTTATCCTGAAAGATGAATGTCTGGTAACTCTAAGCTCTATGTACATTTGTGCAAATAACCTGTGAACTCAAGCTCAAACCATAACACTAAGTCGTAGGCGATATAACCTGTATCTCTTGGACGATCATGTGGATTATTTT
The DNA here is from genome assembly GCA_030765055.1 of Mantis religiosa. Taxonomy (NCBI): domain Eukaryota; kingdom Metazoa; phylum Arthropoda; class Insecta; order Mantodea; family Mantidae; genus Mantis; species Mantis religiosa. Next base: position 267,261,664 of record CM060947.1, read on the forward strand.
CTTTTACAGATATTTCTGTCACAGCTCAGTATAAATGTTTGGACATATTTCCCCCCTCCTTTTGCAAGATTGAATGTACTCTTACAGTATAACCGTATTCCATACGTACTCTGGTGCTATGTGGTTTTTGTGGGCATCTTTCAAATGTTTCCCACACCTCTTACCGCTTTAGACATCTCCATAGTTACCTACCCATTGAAGCCTGCTATAGCAGTTTTGTGGTTGAATCCGAAAGTCAGCTGTCGACTCTAAACATTGTGATCGAATGGCTTTGATTAGGTGACCTAAGCTAATGACGTAGGACATAAATATGGTGAGGTAAATCTTGTTGCTTGTGTGTCATTGGGAAACCTTAGAGCCGAAGGGTGATGGAGTCCAAAGTTTGGTTGCTGTGGTCTTTACGCCCATCCCCTTTTGTCCTCAATACTCTGTTACAAGTGGCTGTTAGTGCCCTAATTGTGTCACCTGGGTGTGAACTTTCATGTTCGCTACCGATACAAGTATGCGGGACAAGCAGTGGCGGACAGTGTATTTATTTTAGCATTCAAAATTTTAACAAATAACCTAAGTTACTAATACTGGCAGTATGGGAGTCGTGAATGTCAGATATAAGTTCAAATTCATTCAAAAATGTTCTTCTCAGGCCAAGCTTTTTATTTTCTCAATGAAGTCCTTGTAGTAAGTAGGGGAAATGTGCCCATTCCTTGATTTGATAAGCAAATACATGTTTGAAACTTCCCTAATATACGATTCGTTTAAGAAAGATAAAAAAAAAACATTTGACTATCACTTAAAGTCTACTGTGTTCCATAAGGCCCAAAACTGAAGCGTGGAAAGTGACTCAAGTAAACTGCTGGACCTCCCTGTGCCACCACTCCTTACGTATGCCATGTGCAGACCGGTGGCCGCAGGGGTAAACAATCCTTGTATACAATGCTGTGTTATTATGCCTATATGTTCATTTTCAAGTACTTGCAGCTATACTACACACAAAGACTGCACGTAGAGCGGAGTTGATGCCATCGAACTCTCAAGCGTGTACAGCTATAGGCGTATTGATATTTCTCTTGTTAGATTCGTTTATACCAACACATACGCTACTTTCCATTTGGCGTCAGTTGTTAGCATCTTTCATATATTTTAACTTCGTTCCTCTCATTATGTACAAAATCTTAGCTAACAGAAGATATTGAAGATGTTGTTCCCCTTCAGGTAAGCACGTATTAGATGCATCGGGGAAACAAACTTAGGTTGGCACTTCTACTTTTGCACGATGCAATTCTGGCACAACAACAATAATGATAACAATAAAGATAATAATGATGATGATGATGATGATGATGATGATGATGATGATGATGATGATGATGATGATGATGATGATGATGATGATGATGATGATGATGATGATGATGGAGAAGGAGGAGAAGAAGCAGAAGGAGAAGGAGAAAGAGAAGAATGAGAAGAAAGAGAAGAAGGAAGAGGAGGAAAAGGAGAAGAAGACGGAGAGGAAAAAGAAGGAGAAAAAGGAAGAAGATGAGGAGGAAGAAGGAGAAGGTGAAAGAACAGGAGAAGAAGAGCAAGAAGAAAGAGAAGGAGAATATCAAGAAGAAAAAGAAGGAGGAGAAGAAGTAGAAGTAGAAGGAGCAGGAGGAGGAGAAGGATAATTAGAAGAGCAAGAACAAGCAGAATAGAACAAGAAGAGAAACAGAAAGAGAAAGAAAAGAGGAAGACGAATAGGAAGACGAAGAGGAGGATGAAGAGGAAGACGAAGAGAAAGACGAAGAGGAAGCCAAAGAGGAAGACGAAGAGGAAGAGCAGGAAAAGAAGGAGAAGAAGAGGACGGAGAGGAAAAAGAAGGAGAAAAACGAAGAAGATGATGAGGAAGAAGGTGAAGGTGAAGGAGAGGGAGAAGAACAAGAAGAAAGAGATGGAGAAGATCAAGAAGAACAAGAAGGAGAAGAAGGAGGACAAGAAAGAGAACCAGTAGTAGAAGGAGGAGGAGGAGGAGGAGGAGGAGGAGGAGGAGGAGGAGGATGAGGAGGAGGAGAAGGATAATAATAAGTAGAGCAAGAACAAGCAGAATAGAAGCAGAAAAAGAGAAAAAGAAGGAAAAGAGGACGAGGGGGACGAATAGGAAGACGAAGAGGAGGACGAAGAGGAAGACGAAGACGAGGACGAGGGTGAGGAGGAAGAGGAAGAGCAGGAAGAGGAGGAGGAGGAAGAGGACGAAGAGGAGGCAGAGGAACAGGAAGAGGAAGACGAGTAGGAAGACGAAGAGGAGGACGAATAGGAAGAGGAAGACGAAGACGAGGACGAGGATGAGGAGGAAGATGAGGAGGAAGAGGAGGAAGAGGAAGAGGAAGAGAAAGACGAAGGGGAAGACGAAAAAGAAGAGGAAGACGAGGACGAGGATGAGGAGGAAGATGAGGAGGAAGAGGAAGAGGAGGAAGAGGAGGAAGAGGAAGAGGAGGAAGAGGAAGAGGAGGAAGAGGAAGAGGAGGAAGAGGAAGAAGAAGTAGTAGCAGTGGTAGTAGAAGTAGTAGCTGTAGTAGTAGTAGTAGCTGTAGTAGTAGTAGTAGTAGTAGTAGTAGTAGTAGTAGTAGTAGTAGTAGTAGTAGTAGTAGTAGTAGTAGTAGTAGTAGTAGTAGTAGTAGTAGTAGTAAAAGTAGAAGTAGAAGTAGAAGAAGAAGAATACTAAGCGGAAACAAGATTCAAACTTGAGCGTTTGCTAAGGAGGTATGAAGTTTAGGTTGGTAATGCTGGTTTGTTCAACAAAGCCATATCTGTGTTGCTTGTTCTATTCAGTGTAAAGTCTTTTGTAAGGTCCGCGTTTCTATCAAAGAAGTAACTCGCGTCTCCTTAGTGCAGCAAATGTTCTGTAGAGCGTTTAATTAAGAACCGGCAAGGACGAATAAACTGCCACCAGAGCTGATTAAGGCGCTGGTCTTTGTCGCAAATGCTACTACTACCAGATAGGAAAGGAGCTTTCTAACCTCTACATTTGTTATCAGATCTTAATCTTTTTGACTTCCTTAACTATATACAGTGACGGAAATATTTCACTCGATTATTGTAAAGAGTGATTTATTATTACAAGAAAGAAACGTAATTTAAGTGTATGTTTTAACTTAATGACAAATGCCCTGTTGTAATGTGAGCATGCACACGAGAGGCTGTCGTAATGTTTTATCACCCGGTAGTCTTTATGCTATGGTGATGGAAATGTTACAGTGTCATCATTGATCTCTCGGGACATAATGTTGGTATTTTCTGTGATTTGAGTCCTTTTGTTTACAGTGAGTGCCAGAAGTGACTGAGGTGTAAGATGTAGAAAATGGAGGCTCGTAGTGTGATCAAGTCCCTACAAGGACAAAACTGCCCGGGAAACCCATGATGAGATAACGGCTGTTTATGGAAATGACTGCCCATCGTATGACACTATTGTGAGGTAGAAAAGGAATTTTCAAACTGGTCACATGTCCCTGACAGATGAGCCAAGAGCTGGTAGACCGTCAGCTGTCACAGTGAAGAAAGTGGAGTGTTTAATACTGGAAGACAGACGAGCAACGATCCAAATGATCATGAATGAGACACATCTTAGTTATGGTAGTGTGTGGACGAGCTGTACATGGTTAAGGTGTCTGCACGGTGAGTTCACGTTTTCTAACCTCTTTCCAAAAACAAACACGGCGTGACCTTTCAAGTTGATGTTGTTGGAACAGGATGAAGATGACTTTTTTGATCGTATGGTAACCATGGATAAATTCTGGATCTATCAGTATGATCCAGAGACAAAAACCATGAACATAGAATGGAAACATGCGGATTCCCCCCACCCAAAATGTCAAAGGTGCAAAAGTCAGCTAGGAAGGTCATGCTTTCAGTTTTCTGGGACTGTCGTGGAGACATCCTTACAGATTATCTTGCCAAGAGTCAAACCATTACTGGCAGATACTACTACAATCTTCTGGACAAGTTACGAGCATCTCTGATTAAGAAACGACGTGGTATACTCTCCAAAGTTGTTCGTCTTCTGTCTGACAATGCACCAGCTAATTCATCTCAAGTTGCAGTTGACAAAACAAAGGGATGTGGCTTAGAAAACTTACAGCATCCGCCATATTGGTGGGATCTAGCATCAAGTGACTTTCTCTTCTTCCCGGGAATGAGGAACACGTTGCATGGTTGCCGATTTGACAGCACAAATGACGTCATTAATGAAGTGGAAGAGTGGTTTAAAGCGAATTCTGCAGAGTTCTGCAATTAAGGTTTTCGGAAAGTCAAGAAACGCTGGGAAAAATGTGTAAATATCGACGATGTCTACGTAGAGAAGAACTAATAAGCACATATCAACACAAACTCTCTATCACATTTTTAAAGCGTGGTAATTAAAACATTACGACACCCCCTCGTATTCAACAACGGCCACTTAACCACACTTGTGAAAGGCAAATAGGCCAGCCTTCATAGAGTCCTAAGCGTAAAAATGTTGCGAAGGATAATGCAGGAATGACCGCCTCACCCAATTCAGCTGTCCCTTGAATCACCACAAAACAAAAGTCGGGCACTTTAAAACAGGTGTAAATTCGGGGCCTTGCAAGTAGAAAAACTGATATCTCATTAAACATGGGATGCCCAGTTAAAGCAGGAAAGGTAAGGTTGAAATCACCTCCTTCCACCTGCTGCGATAGAATCGCGCGCTTATAGTCGCGCTGCTGGAACAGTTACCATGACTTTATCTTTAACAGAAACCTATCAGATAACGCACTGATTATTCTTGTAAGAGTGAGAGGGGTACTGACGCGCCTCTCGGTCATGTCTAAGCACCAATAAACGCATCACTTCCGCCAATGAAATTCGCAGGAATAAAAAATGACAGATATACAGGATATTACAAACAGGTACGGCCAAACTTTCAGGAAACATTCCTCACACACAAAGAAAGAAAATATGTTATGTGGACATGTGACCGGAAACGCTAAATTTCCATGTTAGAACTCATTTTAGTATTTCTCTTAAATTGTAAATTCAAATCATTCGTGCAGACAATTGTCAAAATACCCCATTGTGGTTCATGCACGATGGAGCTCCTGCACATTTCAGTCGAAGTGTTCGTACGCTTCTCAACAACAGATTCGGTGACCAATAGATTGGTAGAGGCGGACCAATTCCATGGCCTCCACGCTCTCCTGACCTCAACCCTCTTGACTTTCATTTATGGCGGCATTTGAAACCTCTTGTCTACACAACCCAGGTACCAAATGTAGAGACTCTTCGTGCTCGTATTGTGGACGGCTGTGGTACAATACGCCATTCTCCAGGGCTGCATCAGCGCATCAGGGATTCCATGCGACGGAGGATGGATGCATGTAACCTCGCTAACGGAGGACATTTTGAACATTTCCTGTAACAAAGTGTTTGAAGTCACGCTGGTACGTTCTGTTGCTGTGTGTTTCCATTCCACGATTAATGTGATTTGAAGAGAAGAAATAAAATAAGCTCTAACATGGAAATTAAGCGTTTCCGGACACATGTCCGCGTAACATATTTTCTTTCTTTGTGTGTGAGGAATGTTTTCTGAAAGTTTGGCCGTACCTTTTTGTAACACCCTGTATGTTTACTCCACGTGGAGTAATAAGTGCGTTATTTGAGAGGTATCTATTACCAAAGATAAATCCATGGTAACGGTTCGAGCAGTGGGACTATACCTGTCGTACCAGAGTTCCAGTGGCGGGGCATCGCTATCATTCTGACGTATACACTCATAGTTTACTCCTTACTAATGTTTCTTAGGATGACTTTGGTGACACAAGTTATGTTTTACAAGATCTGCAATATGTGGAACAAAAGACGAAGTACACAGTCTCAAAAGATAAGCAAGGTGATCGTCTTTTATCTTGCTGCGATGCTCACTTTTAATATAGTTCATCTTTGAAAAGGTTTGCTCTCAGATAAACGAGGGGGACCCAAAAGAAACTGCATTGTTGACATAAAAACTTTATTGAAGAACCTTTTTACAAAATTACTTAAGTCACCTTCAAAACACTCTCCATTACATACGATGCACTTGTCAGGTCTCTTTTCTCACTGTTGGAAGCTTGTTTGGAACTCTTCAAGTTTGATATTGTCCAGTGCCCTTTGCGAAGCTGTTTTTACCGCCACCACATCGTCATAACTGATACTGAAATTAAGGTTGGCCATAAGTAAAGAATCATGATAGATGTCAAAGGAATGTTGGTTGTTTGTGACAATACGGACAAGGCCAGTTGAGTCCAGCACTTGTGGGGGAAAGCTGTTGTAACAAAAGCAATGTAAGAAAAAGTGTCAGAAGATTTCTAAAGGTGCTCACTTGATTTGTATGAATAGGGTATTCTTTAACCATTCATAATGGCGACAAAATAGCTACAAAGGGATCTTTGGTTGAAAATGAATTTTCAGAGTGAAAGTGATACACCCACGCGCATCTGTGCTCATTCAGAAGAGTCTTCGGCGTCAGGCCGATTATAGCGGTCATAGGCGTGAGGACGATTAGGGCGGTCCTCTTGTTCTGTCTTGGATATTTGTAGGTTCATATATACGTGAGGAACGAATAAAGTTTATGGAGTAATAAACATTCTGCCGTCAGTAACTCTAAACAGGGATATTGTTAACCCTTGGTCGGCAACTTCAATTTCGATGTTCTAAAAAAAGAAGCAGTGAATAAATAAGTTGGAAACGAGCATTCCAGGGTCATTAAATATCCTTCTCACACACATCCAGGAATACCCTGTTAGAAACCTCATTGTTTTACCCTGAGCTAAACAAAAGTGCTTCAAACTGTATTGTAAAGTGGAACATTATTCGCCACATATATTGTTGCTTCAAATTAGCGTCCACAACGTGGAATTGTGTGACACCCATAAAAAATATTGCATCACAACGCTCCCCTTTTAGCATCTCTATTTTCATTCGTGGAAATAGGAAAAAGTCGCACGGGGCAAGCTCCGTTGAATACGGAGCGTGGGGAACGACAAACCACCTCTGAGATGCCAAATAGTGGGTCACTCGTAAGGTCGTGTGAGCTGGAGCGTTTTCGTGATGCAGAAACTAGTCATCTGATTGACAAAGTTCCGCGTGTTTCCTCCTCACATTAAAACGTCCAAGTAAAAGTGTCGGTTAACAGTCTGTCCAGGGGGTACAAATTCCCGATGCAAAATTCCACGAATATCAAAAAAGACAATGATAATCGTCTTCACATTTCACCTCACTTGCCTTGCTCTTCTTTTTTTCTTTTGAGAGTGTTGGGTGTTCTCCACTCGTTTGACGCTTGCTTGGTTTCTGGGTCATGCACGTAACACCAACTCTCATCCCCGGTAATCACTTTGTTCAAGAAGTCTGGATCACGTGCAATTTCTGCTTTGTTGTCACACGATGTTCTGCCTTCACTGAACTGTCACACCCAGGAACGTACATTAGACACATCCATGGTACCATCACCACATGCCTCACTTAACTGTCTTGGTTTGTTGTCACACGATGTTCTGTCTTCATTGAACTGTCACACCCAGGAACGTGCATTAGACACATCCATGTTACCATCACCACATGCCTCACTTAACTGTCTTGGTTTGTTGTCACACGATGTTCTGTCTTCATTGAACTGTCACACCCAGGAACGTACATTAGACACATCCATGGTACCATCACCACATGCCTCACTTAACTGTCTTGGTTTGTTGTCACACGATATTCTGTCTTCATTGAACTGTCACACCCAGGAACGTACATTAGACACATCCATGGTACCATCACCACATGCCTCACTTAACTTCCTTGGTTTGTTGTCACACGATGTTCTGTCTTCATTGAACTGTCACACCCAGGAACGTGCATTAGACACATCCATGTTACCATCACCACATGCCTCACTTAACTGTCTTGGTTTGTTGTCACACGATGTTCTGTCTTCATTGAACTGTCACATCCAGGCACGTACATTAGACACATCCATGTTACCATCATCACCTACCTCACTTAACTGTCTTGGTTTGTTGTTACACGATGTTCTGTCTTCATTGAGCTGTCACACCCAGGAACGCACATTAGACACATCCATGGTACCATCACCACATGCCTCACTCAACTGTCTTGGTTTGTTGTCACACGATGTTCTCCCTTCATTGAACTGTCACACCCAGGAACGTACATTAGACACATCCATGTTACCATGACCACATGCCTCACTCAACTGTCTTGGTTTGTTGTCACACGATGTTCTGTCTTCATTGAACTGTCACATCCAGGCACGTACATTAGACACATCCATGTTACCATCATCACATACCTCACTTAACTGTCTTGGTTTGTTGTTACACGATGTTCTGTCTTCATTGAGCTGTCACACCCAGGAACGCACGTTAGACACATCCATGGTACCATCACCACATGCCTCACTCAACTGTCTTGGTTTGTTCTCACACGATGTTCTGCCTTCATTGAACTGTCACACACAGGAACGTACATTAGACACATATATGGTACCATCACTACATGCCTCACTTAACTGTCTTGGTTTGTTGTCACACGATGTTCTGTCTTCATTGAACTGTCACAACCAGGAACGTACATTAGACACATCCGTGGTACCATCACCACATACCTCACTCAACTGTCTTGGTTTGTTGTCACACGATGTTCTGTCTTCATTGAACTGTCACACCCAGGAACGTACATTAGACACATCCATGGTAACATCACCACATACCTCACTCAACTGTCTTGGTTTGTTGTCACACGATGTTCTGTCTTCATTGAACTGTCGTACCCAGGAACGTATATTAGACACATCCATGGTACCATCACCACATACCTCACTCAACTGTCTTGGTTTGTTGTCACACGATGTTCTGTCTTCATTGAACTGTCACACTCAGGAACGTATATTAGACACATCCATGGTACCATCACCACATACCTCACTCAACTGTCTTGGTTTGTTGTCACACGATGTTCTGTCTTCATTGAACTGTCACACCCAGGAACGTACATTAGACACATCCATGGTACCATCACCACATACCTCACTCAAATGTCTTGGTTTGTTGTCACACGATGTTCTGTCTTCATTGAACTGTAACACCCAGGAACGCACATTAGACACATCCATGGTACCATCACCACATACCTCACTCAACTGTCTTGGTTTGTTGTCACACAATGTTCTGTCTTCATTGAACTGTCGTACCCAGGAACGTACATTAGACACACTCATGCTACCATCACCACATAGTACCTTCCCTAGGAGTCCACGTGTGTGAAGGAAGCGTGGATGTATCAAAAACCAGCTACTACACTTTCAAAAATAAATATTCTAGCGTGAGTTATGTTGGTCAGTTACTCTCGTGACGTCGCGGAATGTCAGAATGCAGATGGACAAGTTTAGTACTCATTACGGGAGGTCTAGGACAATAAACCTGCGGGGTTACAACACTGCAATAAAGGCAATATTGTCTGCTTAGCTTACTTACATATACAACGTTCCTATGGAAACATGCGATCTTCAGATAATGCACGTATTCCCAGACACATAACTTTAGGTTCCAACTTAACATTATTAGAAGTAAATGACAGCTATTTTTTGTATCTCTTCTGTTTTACCAGATACGTAGATTTACTATTTGCAAAACTACACAAAAACTAAAATAAATCCTGTAGCTCTTCTGGCCCGAATACGACGCGTGTCCGTAAAATAAGGTCTCCAACTTTATTTAATATATAAAACATGTTTATTGTAAATGAATGTTACATTGAAAGAAAGGCAGAAATTAGAGCTATTTCTCGACATAATCACCATTGCGATCGTTGTACTTTTGCATGCGCTGTTGCAACTTTTGTATACCCTTGTCACAGCACTCTCCCGTCAAATTGCACAGGTAGCGCAACTTAGTAAACAGATGATAATCACTAGGTGCTAAGTCTGCACTGTCCCATCCGAACAGGGCCAGGAGATCAATGTGTACGAGCGTTGTCGTGAGGAAAAAATCACTCCCTTCGTCAGCATTCCCCTCGTTCGATTTTGAATGTCACGTCGCAACTTTTATAAAGTCTCACAGTAGCTAGCGGCGTTTATTGTTGTGCTGGTAGGCATACACTCACACAACAATACACCTTTTCTGTCCCACAAAATACTGGCCATCACTTTGCCGGTAGAAAATGTCTGAACTTTCGCGGCCTCGGCGAATTCTAATGCCGCCACTGACGAGAACGTTCTTTAGTTTCTGGTGTTGTGTAGTGCACCCAGGTTTCATCGCCAGTGACAATTGAATCCAACAATTCCTCGCCCTGTTCCACATAGCGCTCCGGGAATCGGTGGGTCGCTTCAACACGTTGCCGTTTATGGTCTCCGGTGAGCATTTTGGGGACCCACCTCGCACACACCTTGCGATAATACAAATGTTCGGTCAAAATCTTGTCAATCATAGTCTTACTGACTTCAGGGATAAGTTCGCACAGCTCGTCAACTGTCACACGCCGATCTTTAAGCATTTCTTGCTCCACTTTTGCAATTGTTTCGGCAGAAACCGAAGGCCGACCAGAACGCTGTTCGTCATGGACGTCTGTACGTCCGTCTTTGAACTCTCTGAGCCACTTTCGCAGTTTTTTGACGTCCATACACTGTGGCTCATAGACTTCGCATAACTGACGACGAATTTCCGTGGGAGTAGTGCTGCACGCAACTTGCAATTAGCGGCGGAAGTGATAGGAAGCTACATCACAAACGGTTGCCCAGCCAAGACTGATGGCTGCAATGGGTTCTTTGTGGTGGAGATTTGAAGTTGTGAAACCAAGCTACAGGACAGTGTTGCCGGATCTCGCGTAATAGCGTTCCTCACGGCTCCAGGGCCTTGGAGATATTATTTTACGGAAACTGTTCATATGTTCACTTTCTTCTCGGGCAGGAAGTCATGTGAATTGACGATTAGATATCGAAGTTTCATAAGTTTGCATCTCTCTCATAATCAGGATATTTATAAAATGTTATAACCGCAAATGAAATACTGGGTATAACACAAATATAAACAAATTCAAAACACAGACAAAATTCACATTACTGAACAGAAGACTGTTTGAAGTAAATTAAATGCCAGGTTAGGAGAAACGTAACTACTTGACTTGATGAAGCTGATTGATCTTTGCTTCTTAAATAGACAAATTTCCATTTTAAGGCATATTTCCAAAGGGAGCTAAACTGAAATTAAGCATGACGATTAAGCGTGCTCCTCTCGAAGGAAATGGTAAAAGTCTCCTTAATTATCCGCTTCTAGTAGGTGTTTCATTTTGCCAATATGGCTGTCTCCCGGAAATTGGCCCTATGGTCTTTATCAAGACAATGCTCTGCCAGCCCAGACTTCTCAGGTTACATTAAACCAATGCTCCGTTCATGTTCGTTTATTCTGATAGTGATGGTCCTTCCGGTTTGTCCTATATACGATGTCTCACATTCACAGGGAATGAGGTACACTCCCGAAAGTTGGCTCTATGCTCTGCCAGCCCAGACTTCTCAGGTTGTATTAAACGAATGCTCCGTTCATGTTCGTTTATTCTGGTAGCGATGGTACTTCCGGTTTGTCCTATATACAATGTCTCACATTCACAGAGAATGAGGTACACTCCCGAAAGTTGGCTCTATGCTCTCTCAGTCCAGACTTCTCAGGTTGTATTAAACGAATGCTCCGTTCATGTTCGTTTATTCTGGTGGTGATGGTCCTTCCGGTTTGTCCTATATACGGTGTCCCATATTCACAGGGAATGCGGTACACTCCCGAAAGTTGGCTCTGTGCTCTGTCAGTCCAGACTTCTCAGGTTGTATTAAACGAATGCTCCGTTCATGTTCGTTTATTCTGGTAGTGATGGTACTTCCGTTTTGTCCTATATACGATGTCTCACATTCACAGGGAATGCGGTACACTCCCGAAAGTTGGCTCTATGCTCTGTCAGTCCAGACTTCTCAGGTTGTATTAAACGAATGCTCCGTTCATGTTCGTTTATTCTGTTAGCGATGGTTCTTCCGGTTTGTCCTATATATGATGTCTCACATTCACAGGGAATGCGGCACACTCCCGAAAGTTGGCTCTATGCTCTGTCAGTCCAGACTTCTCAGGTGGCATTAAACGAATGCTCCGTTCATGTTCATTTATTCTGGTAGTGGTGGTCCTCCGGTTTGTTCTATATACGATGTCTCACATTCACAGGGAATGCGGTACACTCTCCAAAGTTGGCTCTATGCTCTGCCAGTCCAGACTTCTCAGGTTGTATTAAACGAATGCTCCGTTCATGTTCGTTTATTCTGGTAGCGATGGTCCTTCCGGTTTGTCCTATATACGATGTCCCACATTCACAGGGAATGCGGTACACTCCCGAAAGTTGGCTCTATGCTCTGTCAGTCCAGACTTCTCAGGTTGTATTAAACGAATGCTCCGTTCATGTTCGTTTATTCTGGTAGTGATGGTACTTCCGGTTTGTCCTATATACGATGTCTCACATTCACAGGGAATGCGGTACACTCCCGAAAGTTGGCTCTATGCTCTGTCAGTCCAGACTTCTCAGGTTGTATTAAACGTATGCTTCGTTCATGTTCGTTTATTCTGGTAGTGATGGTCCTTCCGGTTTGTCCTATATATGATGTCTCACATTCACAGGGAATGCGGTACACTCCCGAAAGTTGGCTCTATGTTCTGTCAGTCCAGACTTCTCAGATTGTATTAAACGAATGCTCCGTCCATGTTCGTTTATTCTAGCAGAGATGGTCCTTCCGGTTTGTTCTATATACGATGTCTCACATTCACCGGGAATGCGGTACACTCCTAAAAGTTGGATTTATGCTCTGTCAGTCCAGACTTCTCAGGTTGTATTGAACGAATGCTCCGTTCATGTTCGTTTATTCTAGCAGCGATGGTCCTTCCGGTTTGTCCTATATGCGATGTCTCACATTCACCGGGAATGCGGTACACTCCTAAAAGTTGGATTTATGCTCTGTCAGTCCAGACTTCTCAGGTTGTATTGAACGAATGCTCCGTTCATGTTTGTTTATTCTGGTAGTGATGGTCCTTCCGGTTTGTCCTATATATGATGTCTCACATTCACAGGGAATGCGGTACACTCCCGAAAGTTGGCTCTATGTTCTGTCAGTCCAGACTTCTCAGATTGTATTAAACGAATGCTCCGTCCATGTTCGTTTATTCTGGTAGCGACGGTCCTTCCGGTTTGTCTTATATACGATGTCTCACTTTCACAGGGAATGCGGTACACTCCCGAAAGTTGGCTCTATGCTCTGTCAGTTCAGACTTCTCAGGTTGTATTAAACGAATGCTCCGTTCATGTTCGTTTATTCTGGTAGTGATGGTACTTCCGGTTTGTCCTATATACGATGTCTCACATTCACAGGGAATGCGGTACACTCCCGAAAGTTGGCTCTATGCTCTGTCAGTCCAGACTTCTCAGGTTGTATTAAACGTATGCTTCGTTCATGTTCGTTTATTCTGGTAGTGATGGTACTTCCGGTTTGTCCTATATACGATGTCTCACATTCACAGGGAATGCGGTACACTCCCGAAAGTTGGCTCCATGCTCTGTCAGTCCAGACTTCTCAGGTTGTATTAAACGAATGCTCCGTTCATGTTCGTTTATTCTGGTAGTGATGGTACTTCCGGTTTGTCCTATATACGATGTCTCACATTCACAGGGAATGCGGTACACTCCCGAAAGTTGGCTCTATGCTCTGTCAGTCCAGACTTCTCAGGTTGTATTAAACGTATGCTTCGTTCATGTTCGTTTATTCTGGTAGTGATGGTACTTCCGGTTTGTCCTATATATGATGTCTCACATTCACAGGGAATGCGGTACACTCCCGAAAGTTGGCTCTATGCTCTGTCAGTCCAGACTTCTCAGGTTGTATTAAACGAATGCTCCGTTCATGTTCGTTTATTCTGGTAGTGATGGTCCTTCGGGTTTGTCCTATATACGATGTCTCCCATTCACAGGGAATGCGGTACACTCCCGAAAGTTGGCTCTATGCTCTGTCAGTCCAGACTTCTCAGGTTGTATTAAACGAATGCTCCGTTCATGTTCGTTTATTCTGGTAGCGATGGTACTTCCGGTTGGTCCTATATACGGTGTCTCACATTCACAGAGAATGCGGTACACTCCCGAAAGTTGGCTTTATGCTCTGTCCGTCCAGACTTCTCAGGTTACATTAAACGAATGCTCCGTTCATGTTTGTTTATTCTGGCAGCGACGGTACTTCCGGTTTGTCCTATATACGATGTCTCACATTCACAGGGAATGCGGTACACTCCCGAAAGTTGGCTCTATGCTCTGCCAGCCAAGACTTCTCAGGTTGCATTAAACGAATGCTCTGTTCATGTTCGTTTATTCTGGTAGCGATGGTCCTTCCTGTTTGTCCTATATACGATGTGTCACATTCACAGTGAATGCGGTACACTCCCGAAAGTTGGCTCTATGCTCTGCCAGTCCAGACTTCTCAGGTTGTATTAAACGAATGCTCCGCTCATGTTCATTTATTCTGGTAGTGATGATCCTTCCGGTTTGTCCTATATACGATGTCTCACATTCCCAGGGAATGCGGTACACTCCCGAAAGTTGGCTCTATGCTCTGTCAGTCCAGACTTCTCAGGTTGTATTAAACGAATGCTCCGTTCATGTTCGTTTATTCTGTTAGCGATGATCCTTCCGGTTTGTCCTATATACGATGTCTCACATTCACAGGGAATGCGGTACACTCCCGAAAGTTGGCCCTATGCTCTGTCAGTCCAGACTTCTCAGGTTGTATTAAACGAATGCTCCGTTCATGTTCGTTTATTCTGGTAGCGATGGTCCTTCCGGTTTGTCCTATATACGATGTCTCACATTCACAGGGAATGCGGTACACTCCCGAAAGTTGGCCCTATGCTCTGTCAGTCCAGACTTCTCAGGTTGTATTAAACGAATGCTCCGTTCATGTTCGTTTATTCTGGTAGCGATGATCCTTCCAGGTTGTCCTGTATACGGTGTCCCACATTCACAGGGAATGCGGTACATTCCCGAAACTTGGAGGTCCATTTTGTCTTTCACTGGTCTCAACAGATGTTTAATCTTCGGAGGTGGCTTGTGGATGGTCTTGATGTTGTATTTCGCGATAATTCTGCTGAATTCAGTCTTTTGTTCAGTAATGCATATTTTGATAGTATTCTGTCTTTGTTTATATTTGTTTTATATCCAGTAATTCATTTGTGGTTATAACATTTAATAAATATCCTGATGGGAGAGATATACACTCCTGAAGTGTCGATATCTAAAAATGTTTTCACCTGGATTGCTGCCCGCGAGGAAAGTGAGCATACAAAAACTATGGATAGAGTCACCATTAAAAAGTCAACGCCATGGCCGGGATTTGAACCACGGATCTCCTGGTTTCCGTCCAGTCACTCTAACCCATTAAGCTACCATGGCCAACGTGCCGTCTTGACATTAAATTCTCCAATTGATTCATAAATTTCCCCGGTAAACCTCTAGAGGATCTGGCATTCGAGATTCACCGTTTGTGGCAACTTACTATCGCAAGTACTTGAGTCCCAGGCTTCATCATTTAACTCTTATTGCTTTAGTTAATTGTGGAGAAATTGGTTAATTTCCATTAATTAACTAAAATACAAAAACTAGTTCAGAATGAAGAGGAAGTCGCAGATCATTCGTAGAAATTTTAAAGTATTTCCCCAAGCAGGATACTTTATAATGTTTACTTTTGCTGTTCTAGTCATTCTCAAATATAAATGGAATTTTTTTTTACAAAATATGCACCATAATTTAATTTACTTGTGAACAAAGTTTGATAGCCGTAGAGCTAACCCAACACTTGTCCTGGACGACATTTTTAAGGCTCTACGCTGTGTAAAATGCCTCTCGATGCGCCCACATGTTTAAATATAGAGAACTTACAAACAATTTGATTTTAAAATACGCCTTAAGATAGCATTAATCTACCATAGTCTATTTTAACAACCTTTTTTATGAATCTCCTAGATGGCAGTAATCTTTGTCGTTTCCTTGATATACTTCCTGTATAATGGCGCGAAATGTTTGTTTATGTTTCCTTGCGTTGTTCAAGTGTTTTAGAAGTGTTACTTAGCGTTTAAAGTTATTATTGTTTTGTTTTCTTCTCTCTGTATTATATTTCTTATACTCAACTGTCCATTTGTGTCCAAACTTACACCGTAAGTTGTGATCCAGGTTTATTTCAGTAAATCTACCTGGAACATCTATGTTTTGTCAAATTAAAGAGGTAAATGGAAACGCACTATGAAAGAGTAGAGCCAGAATGAAAAATTCAATGCATAATGAGAACTCCTAAGTGGTTTAGCGGGAGAAACACGAGTCAATTGGAGAATTTAATGTCATGTTGGAACGTTAACCATAGTAGCTCAATGGTTAGAGCGGCTGGACGCAAACAGAAGATCCGTGGTTCAAACGCCGGTTATCACATTCAATTTTTCAGTCTGGCTCTACCCTTTCTTACAGAGGTTAAGGTACGTGTATTCTTGTTTATGATACTGCATTATTACACTGTTTTAGAATACCAAACATAAAGGGTACTAGAGCCGCTTTGTGTAAATTAATAAATAAGGGCAGATGGGGAAGACAAATAAATCAGAAGGTAAGTGAGACTATAGCACTGCAAAACAAACACTTAAGCCTTTCTAAATATGAGGTACAATGCAGTACCTATATAACACAGGAGGATGTAGATGAGAGCAAATATATTATTTTAGATTTTGGCTAGTTGAAACAATCGATAAAAGTTTTATCATTCCCACATTGTTTTCACAAACGTATGAACGTGGTGATGCTTGACACCTCTGGTTTTATTCAATTAGAAGTTAAATGTGAAAATATACTACTATTCCAATAAATACATCTAAAACCTAAGGCTCAACGAGCTTCTAGAAGGGAAGAAGATGTAAGTTACAGTGCTGGAGCGTTCTAATACGAGGGCCGTTCAGAAAGTAACTTCCGATCGGTCACAGTGCGGGTAGTGGGGGGAGTAGCGACGGCATCTGTGCATTCACGCACTCAGTAGGTCAGTCGGCATCAAGCCGTGGTCGAGTGAACGTCGTATCTGCGCTAGTTTAGTGTTTGTGGCCGTTTGAAATGTGTGCTGCAATAGAAACCCCCCCCCCCCCAAATGTGATGTGCGTGCTGTTATAAGGTTTTTGACAGCCAAAGGATATTCTGCAGCAGCTATTCATCGTGAGCTTTGTGCCTTGTACGGACCAAGAGTTATGAGTGAAGGAGTGGTCCGTGAATGGGTACGTTTATTTAAAAGTGGACGAGAAAACGTTCATGATGAAGAGAGGAGTGGTAGACCATCATTGGTGACGGACGAACTCGTTCAGACAGTTGATGCAAAAGTTCGTGAAAACCGACGTTTCACAATGTCGGAGTTGTCTACTGATTTTCCACAGATTTCTAAGACTCTCTTGTACGAGATAGTGACAGCAAGATTGGGTTACGTAAGTTCTGTGCACGATGGGTGCCCAAAATTCTTATCGACCACCACAAAACTCAAAGAATGGCCTCTGCATTAAACTTTCTGTCACGTTATGCGGACGAAGGTGAACCATTGTTAAACAGAATCGTGACCGGGGACGAAAACTGGATTAAGTACAAGAACGCTGAGACAAAAGAACAATCAAAGATGTGGGCACATTCAAATTCGCCTACCAAACCAATAAAAGCCCGGCAAGATCTTTCTGCCTGAAAATTGATGGCAACGGTGTTTTGGGATGCAAAAGGGGTGTTGTTGGTTGAATTCATGGAACGTGGGACGACCACTAATCAAGACGTGTACTGTGAAACACTAAAAAAACTACGACGGGCTATACAGAACAAACGCCGTGGTATGCTGACTTCCGGTATCGTTTTTTTGCACGATAACACCCGTCCTCACTCTGCTCGCACGACAACAGCCCTTCTTGAGTCCTTCAAGTGGGACGTTGTCAACCATCCACCTTATAGCCCAGATCTGGCGCCAAGCCAGAGGTTACTTTCTGAACGGCCCTCGTATAAAGAAGTCAAGTATTTTTATGTAAACTGCATCTCACTTGCAAAGTTGTACTTTAACAATATAAATTAACTCTTTAATACTAAGGATACATAAAATGTCACTTTAACTACTGTATTAATAAAATACAAACACTAGGTCTACATTTCAAGTATAATATTTATTGTAGTTTTAACATTTAGTAATGAAATGTACAGCTACAACTTGTATTCATTCAGTAATTAACAAATATTTTCCTATATGTTCACATTCTACTGACAATACATTCGTCAATGCAGCTTTCTGAAATGAAAAACAAATTAACCTAGAAACGACTAGCCAACATCAATTGTCTCATATTAGCAGCCGGCCTTGGTCTAAATAACTCTATATTCCAGAAAATACGAGTGCTGTTCCATAAAGAATGATCATAATTTTTTTACGTTCATAATTTTTCGCACTAAAATTCAATCTTACTATATTCTGTTAGCATAATATGAAACAAACACGCCGCAGTAGTTTCATTGTTGGTACTTCTGGTTCCCGCCTGTGAGAACCAGGCAAGTTCAGACATTTTCAGTATTGTCTATCGCTGCAATGGAGGTAACACGCGAGGAACAATATGCGGCGTTCAAATTCTGTTTTCATCTCAACAAATCCTCAGTTGAGGCCTATAAAATGTTACAGGAGGCCTATGGAGAGTCTGTACTTCCCTACAGCACAGCTCGAAGGTGGCTTAAAATGTTTAAAGAGGGGAGACAATCGATTTGAAAGAAAGGTGGCCCCGCGGCTTCAGTTACAGCCCTTACGGAAGAAAACATCAACACTGCTGCTGCCATTGTGAGAGAGGATCGAAGAACTACCTTAAGATCACTTTCTGAAATACTGAACATTTTATTGGGTGCCACCCGCTCGTTGCTGACAGAAACATTACACATGAGACGTGTTTGTGCGCAATGGGTTACAAGATTGTTGATTCCCGAACAAAAGGACATTCACATTCAGGTCTACATGCCGTTAAAGTTGATGTTAGTGGAAGATCCGAATTTTCTTTCAGACGTAATCACTGCTGATGAAACTTGGCTACATTATTTTGATCCTGAGAGCAAACAGCAAAGCTCAGTGTGGAAATCTGCTTCATCACCAACCCCAAAATAGCAAGAGTGGTTGCTTCTGCTGGGAAAGTTATGGTCATCTCATTCTTTGATATTCATGGAATGGTTTATCAGCATGTTGTACCTGCACACACATCAGCAACTGGACAGTACTACACGGATGTCCTGAAAACATTGCAAGTCCATATCAGGTGCAAAAGACCACATTTCCGTGAATCAGGCTGGATGCTGCACCACGATAATGCGCGGCCGCATATTGCCAATGTTGTTGCTGAATATCTCGTAAAAAATCAACGTGAAGTGCATCCCTCACCCTCCCTATAGTCCGGATTTAGCCCCATGTGACCTTTTTCTATTCCCTAACTTGAAAAAACGCCTTCGTCGGAGACATTATTCATCATCAGAAGCAGTGGTGAAGGCTACTGTGGCGATTTTGGAGGATCTCTCAAAAATGGTTTCCAGCATTTCTTTGAAGACTGACAGAAACGCTGAGACAAGTGCATCGCATTCAGGGGAGACTATTTTGAGAAAGACTATCAACATTATGAGGATAAGTAAAGGTACGTTATAAAAAAAATGTGATCAATCTTTGTAATTGTGTCTTAACAAAGTAGGCTAGCAATACACAGCGCAACTACGCAAACCCTGTTTCCCGCATACAACTAGCAATAACTGAGTTTGATTCACCGGTGTATCCAATCTGGCAACCTTTGTTTACATTACCATAGCAACGACCGTCCGTTCTTACCCTTCGCGTTCCTTGTCTGATGACCTTTACGTATCTTCTTTTGCAAATCAGACTGTACTTCTAATGTTATCCCTTAATAATATAAATTAATCTACTAAAGTATTACTTTGATATTAAGTAAGGATAACGTTTCACTTTAGCTACTGTATCGATAAAATACAATTACTAGGTCTACATTCAAGTATAATATTTATTGTAGTTTTAACATTTAGTAATGAAATGTACAACTACAACTTGTATTCATTCAGTAATTAACAAATATTTTCCTATATGTTCACATTCTACTAACAATACATTCGTCAATGTAGCTTTCTGAAATGAAAATCAAATTAACCTAGAAACGACTAGCCAACATCGATTGTCTCATATTAGCAGCCGGCCTTGGTCTAAATAACTCTATATTCCAGAAAATAGCATTACAAATAATTTTACTGTTTTATGATAGTATATTTAAAATTTACTAAGGTTTTTTAATGATTAGGGTAAGTGTTGGATAAAACATTGTATGGTACAAGACCTTTTTGTACACTAGCGGAAATTAACAAACCTTCCACTCGTCGATAAAATACGTCTAAATCCACTACTAACATAAATAGCTAAAATATGTGGTTCCTGGTAGCAATAAAAGTCTGGGAAATGACTAATTCAAAGTGTATACTTGTTGTGCAGTAAGTAATCTGGGGTAGAATGCTCCAGTTAGGTAGAGAAAGTGAGCAGTGTGATTAGGCACGCCGATAAGCCTTGGTCCAGTCAACTAAATGGCGGACGGTAACCACAAGACGACCTCCACCCACATACATGTACCACAACCCCGGCGGGAAATTGTCCGTACCCTGTCTAACCCATTTCCTGACACTTGGAAACCAGGACAAACTACTTCTGAATTGCAACTCTCGCCCTTATATCATATATATGTACATCGCGTTCGTTTTCTGCACTACCACCCTCTTTTTGACACACGCAGGATTTCAAAGGTTATTCACAATATTCAAGAAACACTGGTAGCTGGAAAAAAGTAAATTTCGGTTAAGCAGGGAAATTACGTCGAACACGTTTCCATATATTCTTTGTTACTTATTTGAATGTTTCACTGCCGTTATTTTTCTGCAATAAAGGAGTACTCTGATCTTGCGACCCTACACAGATCAGATGATTTCAGATACACATAAGCAGTTTTAAAACATTTGACTATCACTTACAATCTTGTATTGCCATATTCCTTTGAAATATGTATAAAATTTTATGTGGATAAAATTTAAGTAAATATAAAATAATCGTTTGTCAGAATGCTTTATAAAAATTGAGCAGGAATGTTCAATAAAAAATGATCACAATTTTTTTGACAACGTTCCTTTACTCATCCTCATTATTTTGATAGTCCTTCTCAAAATAGCCTCCCGTGAATGCGATGCATTTGTCCTAGCCTTTCTGCCAGTCTTCAAAGACATGCTGGAAACCATTTTTTGAGAGATCCTTCAAAATCACTTCCACAGCCCTCACCACTACCTCTGATGATGGATGTCTCCCACGAAGGCGTTTCTTCAAGTTAGGGAACAGGAAAAAGTCACATGGGGCTAAATCCGGACTATAGGGAGGGTGAGGGATGCACTCCACGCTGTTTTTGCAAGATATTCAGCAACAGCATTGGCAATATGTGGCCACGCATTATCGTGGTGCAGCATCCAGCCTGCTTCATGTAAATGTAGTCTTTTGCGCCTGATATGAACTTGCAATGTTTTCAGGACATTCCTGTAGTATTGTCCAGTTACTGACGTGTGTGCAGCTACAACATGCTGATAAACCATTGCATGAATATCAAAGAATGAGATGACCACAACTTTCCCAGTAGAAACAATCAATTTTGCTTTTGGGGGTTGGTGAAGAAGGAGATTTCCACACTGAGCTTTGCTGTTTGCTCTCAGGATCAAAATGATGTAGCCAAGTTTCATCAGCAGTGATTACGTTCGAAAGAAACTCCGGGTCTTTTTCTAGCATCAACTTTAACTACATCCAGACCTGCATACAAATGTTCTTTTGTTCGGGAATCAACAGTCTTGGAACACATCGCACACAAACACGTCTCATGTGTAATGTTTCTGTCACCAACGTGTGGGTGGGACCCAATGGAATGTTCAGTATTTCAGAAAGTGATCTTAAGGTAATTCGTCGATCCTCTCTCACAATGGCAGCAGCAGTGTTGATGTTTTCTTCCGTAAGAACAGTAACTGGAGCACTGGGCCCACCTTCCTTTGAAGTTGATTGTCTCCCCTCTTTAAACATTTTAAATCACCTTCGAGCTGTGCTGTAGGGAAGAACAGACTCTCCATAGGCCTCCTGTAACATTGTATAGGCCTCAACTGAAGATTTGTTGAGACGAAAGCAGAATTTCAAAGCCGCGTATTGTTCCTCGCGTGTTACCTCCATTAGAGCGGCAGGTGAACAAGTGGCACTAACCCATGCAGTGACCATGACTTCTCTTTTGATTAATTTTACAAACTTTTACTGCTGATGCATGAATAACTATTGAAACAAATACGTAAAATATGAAGCTATTAACAGAGTAGCAAACAAATATATACAAAGTTAATAATTTGCAACTTAAAACTTCTCTCATCTTATAAGAAATGTTGATAATTCTTATAAATTCTTCAGTATCGCCATTTCATGTATACTTATACAGATCTTCAGCTTTCGTCATCGCTACGAACGCTAGATGCTCATATGTTCTTGTTATTACTACCAAAATCTTAAAATAAAACAAATTTGAAAACATAATCGACTGTCGGTAATTCCAAATTTATTACGCGATGTTTTTTTTTTAAATAAATATGTCTACCCAAACCATTAGATCTATCAGACCATTTAATTGTTTTATTAATTTAACTTCAGGATTTATTTCATGGTTAAGTGATCAAAAATGATCTGCTACGAAAATGATCTTTTGTTCTCGTTTCTAAATTACGTTTTTTGGTTTGTAATATAAACTTTATCACAATTTAAAGAATTAAATTGAAAAATACCATATAACTATTAGTATTTTTATAAAAGATAAAATTCCTAATCCTTGTTTCACGTAAGCTTGCCCAGTATCTCTTACTACTCACGTGACCTAATCACCTCTCATTGGCTGTCACGTTCTTAAATACCAAATTCGTAAGTCTAGATTGCCCTAAAGTAAGCCAGAACGCGAACAATCTCTATCAGTCCAGATATCTCCAGAAGAATAAAGAAACAAAATATTCTATCACATTCTAGAAGCGTAACTTAATCTACGCCGGCGAGTCCTTTACCACAGTTATCTTTTGCTTGCCGGCGCTTGTTTACGGCAGCCGCGGTATCATTATCTACTTAGCAAGGCTCATCATTACCATGAAACTTTATCCGCCGAATCTTTTCTTGTTTGTGCCGAAACTTTTATGCCTATTGCCGTTACAATGCTCCCTCCCCAAGGCTGATCGTCCCGATCAGCTCCGTCGTAGGGGGCCAGACGATCCAAGTGTACCACCAACATAGTCCCACGGGGCACCTTCTGGATGCGCTAGACCACGTCCTTAATCCCCTTCACTAACCTGTACGGTTCTTGCCATGGTTGCTGGAGTTTCGGGCAGCGTCCCTTGGTTCGGGTAGGGCGGTACAACCAGTTTAGGTCACCCTGCTGCAAACCTTGACTGCTGGCTTGCCTGTCGTATCGGCTCTTCATGCGGTCGCTCGCCTTCTCGCTTTCTCCCAGTAGTTCGAATTTATCTACAATGTGAGCTTTTTCTATTCCATAACTTGAAGAAACACTTATAGTTACCCGAGATTCCTCTTATAGGATCCCCCCAGGGTCTACTTCGGTAGGTACGGGTTTGGCGCACCCTACCCTACCCTAGGGTCCCGAGCCAACAGTCCTCCTCGTGTGGGCTCCTCTTCGTGGTTGAGGGAGACGGTCAACATGACCACCCACCTGTAGGCCGTGCGCCGAGACCCGTGTCGGTGGAAAGGTTTGTCCTGGCGGTTGAGGGATGCGTATCAGAGCTCGTAGTGTAGTGCAGAAGTATTTTAGATTCTTTTCGAGGTTAGGCTTTAGGATTTAGTGAGTGTAATATTTAGTAGGTTTTCATTGATTATTTTTCATGTTCCTTTAGTTTTAATAGGTTAATTTACAGTTGCATAGTTTTTTAAAAATTTTATATCTGGCTTTTGCCATGACAGGTTTTTTAAAGGGTGCTGGAGACCGCCCTAGCTGAGCGCCCTTATGCACATCATCATCATCATCTTATAGGATACAGGGAAACCCCGGACAAACCTTATCTACGTAACTCAATCTGCCCGAGTTTCGAACTAGGGACCTATCGTACCTGAGGCAGAAATGTTAGCTTGCCAACATGTGTAGAGGCGATTTTGAAGAATCTCTCAAAAAATGGTTTCCAGTTTGTCTTTGAAGACCGGCAGAAGAGCTGGAACAAGTGCATCGCATTCAGGGGAGACTATTTTGAGAAGGACCATCAAATTTATGAGGGTAAGTAAAGGTACGATGTCAAAAAATGAGATCGTTCTTTATTTATTAAATACACTGTGAGAAAGAAATTGTGATCATACTTTACTAAACAGGAATCGTATATATTTTATTCACTAATAAAACGACCTAAATACAAACGTCGAAAACAAACCGGAGATGTTTGAATAGTAATTCATGGATCGGCAGTAAAAGTTTGTAAAATTGATCAAAAGGGAGGTCATGGTCACTACATGGGTTAGTGCCACTTTCAACACTGTGGCCTAGTGTCTCATTCATACAACAATTCTCTCATTACATTAACTGGAAGTTGTTAGTACAAGCTCATAAGAGCGACCCTGTAGCATCGGACCTCCCCGCTCAGTTGTCATGCCAGCCGTTCTTATATACTACATGAAATGTCCACTTTGTATCCGTGAGAGTTTACATGTTATATGTTCTCTTCCTATAAATTAACGCCTATGTAGTTTTAAAAATGTTTTCCACTTATTAATAAAAGTTATAATTATTGAACGTTTTATAGTACTTTCACATTCAAGAGATGTTTTTATAAGGAGTTCAAAGCCTGAGCATTTTACAAATATTTAGCAGAAGAATTATACTGTATACAGCTATCTGAGATTAATTTTGGCAAACGGATTTCTTTGAAAAGAGATTATTTCCATATATCCAACAGTATAACACAAATACTGGCCTACATAATTATTATCTAATGATCTAGTTAAACGCATATGGGGGCGGGCCGCATAGCAGACTATAGCCAATCCTAAGGAAAATAAGGAATAATTTCATTTTATGATCATATTCGTACATAAATCCAGTCTCTACGATACTTACAACACGAGTGATGCACGTTTTATCTTCACTTGTTATGGGTAAATGTTACGGACAAATGTTTGAATATTACAGACGCCCATCTTATAATAAGAAAGAACTTTACTTTCT
This sequence comes from Mantis religiosa, assembly GCA_030765055.1. NCBI lineage: Eukaryota > Metazoa > Arthropoda > Insecta > Mantodea > Mantidae > Mantis > Mantis religiosa. Next base: position 267,287,046 of record CM060947.1, read on the forward strand.
AATCATGGCTGTACAAAAATCCTGTCTCTACGAGTGATGCACGTTTTATCTTCACTTGTTATGGTAAATGTTACGGATAAATGTTTGAATATTACAGATGCCAATCTTATAATAAGAAAGAATTTTATTTTCTGATCATGACCGTACAAAATTCTTGTCTCTGCGATACTTATAACACGAGTGATGCACGTGTCATGTTCACATGGTTACGGCTACAAAACATTTATCCATTCAACACAGATAAGCCTGAAAACAACTCCAATCTTTACTCATAACATTTCAAACATAAATAAATAATGCACCTACTGTTAAAGCAGAAGTCACGGGGTTTGAAACAGAGTTAATTTTCAGTTAGTTTTCGGAGTAGAGATATTATGTTAACGTGAATGGCATCGTTAAGTCGTTTGTTGAGTTCCAGCTGTAATATTGTTAATATTACAATACATTATTACTATACACATATCTGTTTTCCAGTGTTTGTGATCTGCGTGCACCAATTTCTCTCTCAAATTGGGACAAGTGATTTTTCGATCAACAAACGTGAAGTGATTCATTCTCAGGTCAGAAGAATTATATTTAATGTGAACAAGTTTTACGATCGTAGTTGCTGCTCCACTGCTGTGACGGGGTCAATTGTAGATCTTAATGTTTTAGGAATATGTCATGTGCTCTTTAATTACGGGAAAAATAGGCACAGCCCTTGCTGGCGGGTAAAATTGCTCTTACGTACAGAACCTCTGCGACTGCCCAAAGCGAGGTGGAACGGGCACTGCCCCCCCCCCCTTCATCGGAACCGCCGTAAGCATCAGTAGAGGCCGACTGCGACGTCTTACACAACGTCACGCAAGCTCGCGCAAGTTTCTGTATCTTTTATACCGCACGGGTGAATCCCCACAGTGGATAGATCCGTGGCGTGTAACCCTCCGCCCGGGAGAACCCGGGGGACCTGCAGCTGCTGTTGGCAAATAACAGATTTGTTGTTGAGACTTCTGGCAGAACTCTCCAACGCACTGCCACTGAAGATGTGTGCCGCAGACGCAGACGAAACGTCTGGGAAGATAAAAAAGGAGCCCGGTAGGCAACGGAACACAAGCCCGTTTAATACGAGGGCCGTTCAGAAAGTAACCTCCGATCGGTCACAGTGCGGGTAGTGGGGGGAGTAGCGACGCCATCTGTGCATTCACGCACTCAGCAGGTCAGTCGGTCGAGTGAACGTCGTATCTGCGCTAGTTTAGTGTTTGTGGCCGTTTGAAATGTGTGCTGCAATAGAAAACCCCGCCAAATGTGAAGTGCGTGCTGTTATAAGGTTTTTTACAGCCAGAGGATATTCTGCAGCAGCTATTCATCGTGAGCTTTGTGCCGTGTACGGACCAAGAGTTATGAGTGAAGGAGTGGTCCGTGAATGGGTACGTTTATTTAAAAGTGGACGAGAAAACGTTCATGATGAAGAGAGGAGTGGTAGACCATCATTGGTGACGGACGAACTCGTTCAGACAGTTGACGCAAAAGTTCCTGAAAACCGACGTTTCACAATGTCGGAGTTGTCTACTGATTTTCCACAGATTTCTAAGACTCTCTTGTACGAGATAGTGACAGCAAGATTGGGTTACCGTAATTTCTGTGCACGATGGGTGCCCAAAATTCTTACCGACCATCACAAAACTCAAGGAATGGCATCTGCATTAGACTTTCTGTCACGTTATGCAGACGAATGTGAACCATTGTTAAACGGAATCGCGACCGGGTACGAAACCTCTATTAAGTACAAGAACCCTGAGACAAAAGAATAATCAAAGATATGGGCACATTCAAATTCGCCTACCAAACCAATAAATGCCCGGCAAGATCTTTCTGCCCGAAAATTGATGGCAACGGTGTTTTGGGATGCAAAATGGGTATTGTTGGTTGAATTCATGGAACGTGGGACGACCATTAATCAAGGCGTGTACTGTGAAACACTAAACAAATTACGACGGGCTATACAGAACAAACGCCGTGGTATGCTGACTTCCGGTATCGTTTTTTGCACGATAACGCCCGTACTCACTCTGCTCGCAGAACAACAGCCCTTCTTGAGTCCTTCAAGTGGGACGTTGTCAACTATCCACCTTACAGCCTAGATCTGGCGCCAAGCGATTATCACCTCTTCATGCATATGAAGACATGGCTCGGGTCCCAGCGGTTTGATGACGACGAAGAGCTCAAAGATGCGGTCACAGGCTGGCTCCAAGCACAAGCGGGTGATTTTTATGCAGAAGGAATTTCAAAGCTTGTGTACAGATACGATAAGTGCCTCAATCTTTATGGAGTCTATGTAGAAAAATAGTGCAAAGATGTAGTTGTAAGATGTCTGTATTAAAATACACTCCTGGAAATGGAAATAAGAACACATTGACGCCGGTGTGTCAGACCCACCATACTTGCTCCGGACACTGCGAGAGGGCTGTACAAGCAATGATCACACGCACGGCACAGGGGACACACCAGGAACCGCGGTGTTGGCCGTCGAATGGCGCTAGCTGCGCAGCGTTTGGGCACCGCCCCCGTCAGTGTCAGCCAGTTTGCCGTGGCATACGGAGCTCCATCGCAGTCTTTAACACTGGTAGCAAGCTGCGACAGCGTGCACGTGCACCGTATGTGCAGTTGACGGAGGGCGTATAGTGGGCATGCGGGAGGCCGGGTGGACGTACCGTCGAATTGCTCAAAACGTGGGGCGTGAGGTCTCCAGAGTACATCGATGTTGTCGCCAGTGGTCGGCGGAAGGTGCACGTGCCCGTCGACCTGGGACCGGACCGCAGCGACGTACGGATGCACGTCGGATTCTACGGAGTGCCGTAGGGGACAGCACCGCCACTTCCCAGCAAATTAGGGACACTGTTGCTCCTGGGGTATCGGCGAGGACCATTCGCAACCGTCTCCATGAAGTTGGGCTACGGTCCCGCGCACCGTTAGCCCGTCTTCCGCTCACGCCCCAACATCGTGCAGCCCACCTCCAGTGGTGTCGCGACAGGCGTGAATGGAGGCACAAATGGAGATGTGTCGTCTTCAGCGATGAGAGTCGCTTCTGCCTTGGTGCCAATGATGGTCGTATGCGTGTTTGGCGCCGTGCAGATGAGCGCCACAATCAGGATTGCATACGACCGAGGCGCACAGGGCCAACACCCGGCATCATAGTGTAGGGAGCGATCTCCTACACTGGCGGTACACCTCTGGTGATCGTCGAGGGGACAACAAATAGTGCACGGTACATCCAAACCGTCATCGAACCCATCGTTCTACCATTCCTAGACCGGCAAGGGAACTTGCTGTTCCAACAGGACTATGCACGTCCGCATGTATCCCGTGCCACCCAACGTCCTCTAGAAGGTGTAAGTCAACTACCCTGGCCAGGAAGATCTCCGGATCTGTCTCCCATTGAGCATGTTTGGGACTGGATGAAACGTCGTCTCACGCGGTCTGCACGTCCAGCACGAACGCTGGTCCAACTGAGGCGCCAGCTGGAAATGACATGGCAAACCGTTCCACAGGACTACATCCAGCATCTCTACGATCGTCTCCATGGGAGAATAGTAGCCTGCATTGCTGCGAAAGGTGGATATACACGGTACTAGTGCCGACATTGTGTATGCTCTGTTGCCTGTGTCTATGTGCCTATGGTTCTGTCAGTGTGATCATGTGATGTATCTGACCCCAGGAATGTGTCAATAAAGTTTCCCCTTCCTAGGACAAAGAATCCACGGTGTTCTTATCTCAATTTCCAGTAGTGTATTTTTATTTAGCTTGGTGAATTTTTTTGCAATCAACCGGAGGTTACTTTCTGAACGGCCCAGGTACATTATGTTGACACCGGCCGTGAAATCCTACGAATTTTCATGTAAGTTGAAAGTAATAAATATTTTAAAGGGATAAATCCCCGATATTCATTTATATACACCCTGTACTTTGCGTGAACTATTCATATTTCAATACTAGACAATTGCACCGCTTTAAGTGACATTTTAGATTTATGGGTCTATAATCCTTGAGAAATATAATAGAAACGACAAACGAATTAAACAGCTCTTATTTAAACCTTGTAGACGACAAAAAACGTGTGCCAATACATTCATTATTACCATTAACCGCACTTTTTAATTTATTAAGGTTCAATAAGGGAGACTTTCCTCATGCGATTGTAAGTGCCAAGCATTCTCATTTAAACGGCAGCAAAATCTTCTATTTTTTATGGCTCAGTAAAAGTGCTGATCGCACAGAAAAAGTTAATTGCATGGCCGTAAATTTGATTTGGAGACATTAGGGCTTGCAAATTCACGGCAGTAAATTCTAAAGTTATCAGATGTGGAGGGGAATTGACAATGGACACAGACCGATATTCATCTCGTGAGTTGGGCGTGGCCCCACGTCAAAGCTTACCTACCGCATTAAAACAGAATTGAGGAACATTTACAAGACTTCCAGAGCCACCTCTATAGCGTGTCCGCCTTCAAGAGGTCCCGAGTTCGAATCTCGGTCTGAGTAAGATATCACGGGGTTTCCCTTATTAAGAAAGATAAATGATAACCCTAAGCTCTATGTACCCTGTACTCTTTTGAACCACATTTCATTCCTCGTCCGATATGACTTAACGTTGGAGAATATCCCTTATCCTGAAAGATGAATGTCTGGTAACTGTAAGCTCCATGTACTCTGTACTCATTTCAACATCATTTCATTCATCGTCTGATATAACTTAACGTTGGAGGTTTTCTCTTATCCTGAAAGATGAATATCTGGTAACCCTAAGCTCTATGTACCCTGTACTCATTTGAACATCATTTCATTCATCGTCCCATATGACTTTACTTTGGAGGTTTTCCCTTCATCCTGAAAAATGAATGGTACATCTGATCTACACGACACCTGTGCTCAGTTGAGTTTTACTTATTCACTGTCCGAAACGACTTTACTTTGTTGGAGTTAATTCAAAAATGTGATCTTTAAATTGAAGCTATAGTTTATTTGTTATCCTCTCTGACTTTAAGTAGTAGCTAAAGGGAGATATACTGTATTCCCTTGTAACTATAATAATATAATGTTTATCTTGAAGTAAATAGAGCAATAAGTGTTTGTACAAGAGTAGAGAAAGTCATGTATATAAAACATTTGACTATCACTTAAAGTCTACTGTATTCCCTTGTAACTACAATAAGATATTGTTTACCTTGAATTGGACATTGCGGAAGGGAAGATAGCGTTTAGGGTTTCCTTCAGAGAAAGTTGGGACGTACAGCGAAGAAGTTGGCTTATGAATTATAAATCCTAACCTCGCTTCAGCTGTAATGCATAGCAACGTACTGTTGGCAGCGCACAGTGATTTATCAATCTGAGAAATTCGTGCTAATTATTGATAAAATATGTGAGCGGGAGTAAGAACAAAAAGAATGTAGCACATCATAGAGACAGGCGTTATCACGCTGTCGTGAATTATTGCTCCGCAGTACAACGCGGGGAAGAGCGTCCAGAATAATTTAAAAACAAAGCTCAGATTATAAAATGATGCTGTAATGTTTATATCTTAAGGTATTGCTTTGAGTTAACGCATACTTGGACTATGGAAAATAAAGTAACAGTACGGTACCTACAGTTTACACGGCCTGAGTGAAAGAACAATTAATTTCCATTAATTGCAACTAATAATGTTCTGAACTATAAAGTCCGGGCCTTAAAGTACTTACAAATGAAATGAAATGTGTAGTGTTTAACGCCCGCTTTTACTACATACGGCACCGCAGGCGATGACACTGAAGATACACACGTGGGTAATCGAGTACATCTCTGGAAGGGGTTGAGGGAAGCCATATATTGCGGCGTACTAGCCAGCATAGCTGGACATTCAAGCCATTCCTGACCACCAGTTTGGTTTTCGTCCTGGGCACTCGACAGTTCAGCAGTTGCTGCGTGTGGTGGAGACCGCCGCCCTGGGCTTCCAGGAAGGCGCCTTCACGGCCGCAGTTTCGTTGGATGTCGAGAAGGCCTTCTCTACGACATGGCATGCCGGACTCCTACACAAAATGATCCATCTGGGGCTCCCAACTTAAGTGATCAACATTCTACACAGCTTCTTGCGACATCGCACATTTAAAGTCTCGGTCGCGGGGAAAACATCAACACTAAGGCCAGTGAGAGGCGGAGTCCCCAAAAGCTCTGTGCTATCCCCCACCCTCTTCAACGTCTTTATGGCACATTTCCCCACAGAACCACGAGTCGTAATGGCACAATACGCTGACGAGGTGTTTCTGTTCTGCAAGGACAAACACATCCTCAGAGCCTTCAACCCCATTCAAAGACTTCTCCGCCTAACACAACAGTGGTGCCGGCGTTGGCGGATGTCCGTAAATCCGGACAAAAGCCACGCCGTACTTTTCACAAAGCGCCACACCCCCGCAGACTGCCCCAACTTCAGCTACCGAGGTCGAAGGATAGAGTGGTCTAACTCTGTCCAGTACCTAGGAGTAAACTTGGACAGAGGTCTAACTTTTCGCCGGCACATCAGGGACCTTTCGGCGAAGGTAAAGGGAGCAATTGCTTCCCTGTACCCAATGCTGGGGTCGACCTCGATGCCAGTCCGCATGAAGCTGTACCTCTTCCGAGCGCTGGTAATCCCGGTGATGCTATATGCCTGCGAGATCTGGTGCATGGCGTCAGGCAGCTGTTTAGCATGGCTTCAACGTGCACAGAATAAAGGACTGCGCTCTATTTATCCTGTGGGACGTTATTTCCCTACCAGGTTGCTCCACGAAGCATCGGGTCTTCCATACGTGGAGGATGAAATTAGGCGCCGGGCTTCAAAATTATACGCAAGTTTATCACCACACAGAAGCGCCATTCTTAGATCATTGGGAGATTATGAGCCCACTAGACGCTGATCTAGACTGCATCGGGTCCCCCGTATGGCATGCGGGCACCCTAGATAACCCAGGAGCTAACCCTATCAGCAGCTAAAGCTGAGCTCCTCATAATTCTTCCAAGCTGTTTGGCATCTAAATTTCTCCTCAACTAAATTACAAAATATTAAAAAAAAAAAAAAATTGGTGCTAAGTACTGCATCCCCTCCTTCAACCCAAAGGTACTTTGGTAACCTCAAAATTAACTCCCAATCAAAAACCTACATCACCTTCATCCTAAATGTTTTAATAATAATCCTACCTGCGGTAAAACCCTTAATGGGTGGGCACGCAGCAAAAACCTTCTGGCTGTATACAGCCAGCCAGCACGAGCGAGCATAGCTGGTAGGCGTGCTAGATCACCAGGCCGCCCTACCAAGGGTCATATCGGTAGCCTTCCCCTTTTGGATTTGGTGTGCGTAAGTGGGGTATCCACTTCCATCCCGTCTTGAGTCCACAGGACCAGATGGGGGGGGACTACTTAGTCTCTAGGTCTTGCCCTATGGAAGGCCCCACGGAGGCACCGGGTGCCCTTTCGGGAGAGCTCGGTAACTCCCTGGTCGAAGGAGGCGCGGGTCCTTGTTCCCACGGGTCCAGGAATAATGTGAGTAGATCCTCTGGCATGAAATTTCAGATATTGACTCTATGTTCAGCTTGTTGAGGTGTCACTTCATGAGGTACAAATCTACAGCTTTTGTATGATTTTCCATGTGTCTTTATATGTATCTTTCCATGCACCAAGTTCTTCTGAAAGCCTACAGGTACTTTTCCCGGATTTTCTCGAAAAACTTGACGAGTGTACTCAATATTTCATAGTTACGTCTTCCAGAACGTGGTAAATCTTTAGTGTTTTCGTCTCCATTGTTGAAACGATCACCAACGATATCTTCTCCTCCCACTTCACATATTCTTGGAGCTGCGACAGCGAATTTTTAATCTTGTTTCTAGTAGTGCTTTAGAAGTACTCTAAGTTCAAACTTTTTTTGTTTCCTTGTTTCATTTATACCCCGCCTTTAACTGCAATGGTCATATCGGCGGCCGTTCTCCTTTGGAACATACCGAAGGTGTTAACTCGTATTCGTTGGGTTTTAATCATTAGATCACGTACACATTTATACCCCGCCTTTAACTACAATGGTCATATCGGCGGTCGTTCTCCTTAGGAACATATCGAAGGTGTTAACTCGTATTCGTTGGGTTTTAATCATTAGATCACGTACACATTTATACCCCGCCTTTAACTACAATGGTCATATCGGCGGCCGTTCTCCTTTGGAACATACCGAAGGTGTTAACTCGTATTTGTTGGGTTTTAATCATTAGATCACGTACACATTTATACCTCGCCTTTAACTACAATGGTCATATCGGCGGCCGTTCTCCTTTGGAACATATCGAAGGTGTTAACTCGTATTTGTTGGGTTTTAATCATTACATCACGTACACATTTATAACCCGCCTTTAACTACAATGGTCATATCGGCGGCCGTTCTCCTTTGGAACATATCGAAGGTGTTAACTCGTATTCGTTGGGTTTTAATCATTAGATCACGTACACACTTATACCCCGCCTTTAACTACAATGGTCATATCGGCGGCCGTTCTCCTTTGGAACATACCGAAGGTGTTAACTCGTATTCGTTGGGTTTTAATCATTAGATCACGTACACATTTATACCCCGCCTTTAACTACAATGGTCATATCGGCGGCCATTCTCCTTTGGAACATATCGAAGGTGTTAACTCGTATTCGTTGGGTTTTAATCATTAGATCACGTACACACTTATACCCCGCCTTTAACTACAATGGTCATATCGGCGGCCGTTCTCCTTTGGAACATATCGGAGGTGTTAACTCGTATTCGCTGGGTTTTAATCATTAGATCACGTACACATTTATACCTCGCCTTTAACTACAATGGTCATATCGGCGGCCGTTCTCCTTTGGAACATATCGAAGGTGTTAACTCGTATTCGTTGGGTTTTAATCATTAGATCACGTACACATTTATACCCCGCCTTTAGCTACAATGGTCATATCGGCAGCCGTTCTCCTTTGGAACATATCGAAGGTGTTAACTCGTATTCGTTGGGTTTTAATCATTAGATCACGTACACATTTATACCTCGCCTTTATCTACAATGGTCATATCGGCAGCCGTTCTCCTTTGGAACATATCGAAGGTGTTAACTCGTATTTGTTGGGTTTTAATCATTAGATCACGTACACATTTATACCCCGCCTTTAACTACAATGGTCATATCGGCGGCCATTCTCCTTTGGAACATATCGAAGGTGTTAACTCGTATTCGTTGGGTTTTAATCATTAGATCACGTACACACTTATACCCCGCCTTTAACTACAATGGTCATATCGGCGGCCGTTCTCCTTTGGAACATATCGAAGGTGTTAACTCGTATTCGTTGGGTTTTAATCATTAGATCACGTACACATTTATACCTCGCCTTTAACTACAATGGTCATATCGGCGGCCGTTCTCCTTTGGAACATATCGAAGGTGTTAACTCGTATTCGTTGGGTTTTAATCATTAGATCACGTACACATTTATACCCCGCCTTTAACTACAATGGTCATATCGGCAGCCGTTCTCCTTTGGAACATATCGAAGGTGTTAACTCGTATTCGTTGGGTTTTAATCATTAGATCACGTACACACTTATACCCCGCCTTTATCTACAATGGTCATATCGGCAGCCGTTCTCCTTTGGAACATATCGAAGGTGTTAACTCGTATTTGTTGGGTTTTAATCATTAGATAACGTACACATTTATACCCCGTCTTAAACTACAATGGTTATATCGGCGGCCGTTCTCCTTTGGAACATATCGAAAGTGTTAACTCGTATTCGTTGCGTTTTAAACATTAGATCACGTACACATTATACCCCGCCTTTAACTGCAATGGTCATATCGGCGGCCATTCTCCTTTGGAACATACCGAAGGTGTTAACTCGTATTTGTTGGGTTTTAATCATTAGATCACGTACACACTTATACCCCGCCTTTAACTACAATGGTCATATCGGCGGTCGTTCTCCTTAGGAACATATCGAAGGTGTTAACTCGTATTCGTTGGGTTTTAATCATTACATCACGTACACATTTATAACCCGCCTTTAACTACAATGGTCATATCGGCGGCCGTTCTCCTTTGGAACATACCGAAGGTGTTAACTCGTATTCGTTGGGTTTTAATCATTAGATCACGTACACACTTATACCCCGCCTTTAACTACAATGGTCATATCGGCGGTCGTTCTTCTTAGGAACATATCGAAGGTGTTAACTCGTATTCGTTGGGTTTTAATCATTACATCACGTACACATTTATAACCCGCCTTTAACTACAATGGTCATATCGGCGGCCGTTCTCCTTTGGAACATACCGAAGGTGTTAACTCGTATTTGTTGGGTTTTAATCATTAGATCACCTACACACTTATACCCCGCCTTTAACTACAATGGTCATATCGGCGGCCGTTCTCCTTTGGAACATACCGAAGGTGTTAACTCGTATTTGTTGGGTTTTAATCATTAGATCACGTACACATTTATACCCCGCCTTTAACTACAATGGTCATATCGGCGGCCATTCTCCTTTGGAACATATCGAAGGTGTTAACTCGTATTCGTTGAGTTTTAATCATTAGATCACGTACACACTTATACCCCGCCTTTAACTACAATGGTCATATCGGCGGCCGTTCTCCTTTGGAACATATCGAAGGTGTTAACTCGTATTCGTTGGGTTTTAATCATTAGATCACGTACACATTTATACCTCGCCTTTAACTACAATGGTCATATCGGCGGCCGTTCTCCTTTGGAACATATCGAAGGTGTTAACTCGTATTCGTTGGGTTTTAATCATTAGATCACGTACACATTTATACCCCGTCTTAAACTACAATGGTCATATCGGCAGCCGTTCTCCTTTGGAACATATCGAAGGTGTTAACTCGTATTCGTTGGGTTTTAATCATTAGATCACGTACACATTTATACCTCGCCTTTAACTACAATGGTCATATCGGCGGCCGTTCTCCTTTGGAACATATCGAAGGTGTTAACTCGTATTCGTTGGGTTTTAATCATTAGATCACGTACACATTTATACCCCGCCTTTAACTACAATGGTCATATCGGCAGCCGTTCTCCTTTGGAACATATCGAAGGTGTTAACTCGTATTCGTTGGGTTTTAATCATTAGATCACGTACACATTTATACCTCGCCTTTATCTACAATGGTCATATCGGCAGCCGTTCTCCTTTGGAACATATCGAAGGTGTTAACTCGTATTTGTTGGGTTTTAATCATTAGATAACGTACACATTTATACCCCGTCTTAAACTACAATGGTTATATCGGCGGCCGTTCTCCTTTGGAACATATCGAAGGTGTTAACTCGTATTCGTTGGGTTTTAATCATTAGATCACGTACACATTATACCCCGCCTTTAACTACAATGGTCATATCGGCAGCCGTTCTCCTTTGGAACATATCGAAGGTGTTAACTCGTATTCGCTGGGTTTTAATCATTAGATCACGTACACATTTATACCTCGCCTTTAACTACAATGGTCATATCGGCAGCTGTTCTCCTTTGGAACATATCGAAGGTGTTAACTCGTATACGTTGGGTTTTAATCATTAGATCACGTACACATTTATACCCCGTCTTAAACTACAATGGTTATATCGGCGGCCGTTCTCCTTCGGAACATATCGAAGGTGTTAACTCGTATTCGTTGCGTTTTAATCATTAGATCACGTACACATTATACCCCGCCTTTAACTGCAATGGTCATATCGGCGGCCGTTCTCCCTTGGAACATATCGAAGGTGTTAACTCGTACTTGTTGGGTTTTAATCATTAGATAACGTACACATTTATACCCCGTCTTAAACTACAATGGTTATATCGGCGGCCGTTCTCCTTTGGAACATATCGAAGGTGTTAACTCGTATTTGTTGTGTTTTAGTCATTAGATCACGTACACATTTATACCCCGCCTTTAACTACAATGGTCATATAGGCGGCCGTTCTCCTTTGGAAGGTATCGAAGGTGTTAACTCGTATTCGTTGGGTTTTAATCATTAGATCACGTACACACTTATACCCCGCCTTTAACTACAATGGTCATATCGGCGGCCGTTCTCCTTTGGAACATATCGGAGGTGTTAACTCGTATTCGTTGGGTTTTAATCATTAGATCACGTACACATTTATACCTCGCCTTTAACTACAATGGTCATATCGTCGGCCGTTCTCCTTTGGAACATATCGAAGGTGTTAACTCGTATTCGTTGGGTTTTAATCATTAGATCACGTACACATTTATACCCCGCCTTTAGCTACAATGGTCATATCGGCAGACGTTCTCCTTTGGAACATATCGAAGGTGTTAACTCGTATTCGTTGGGTTTTAATCATTAGATCACGGACACATTTATACCGCGCCTTTATCTACAATGGTCATATCGGCAGCCGTTCTCCTTTGGAACATATCGAAGGTGTTAACTCGTATTTGTTGGGTTTTAATCATTAGATCACGTACACATTTATACCCCGCCTTTAACTACAATGGTCATATCGGCGGCCATTCTCCTTTGGAACATATCGAAGGTGTTAACTCGTATTCGTTGGGTTTTAATCATTAGATCACGTACACACTTATACCCCGCCTTTAACTACAATGGTCATATCGGCGGCCGTTCTCCTTTGGAACATATCGAAGGTGTTAACTCGTATTCGTTGGGTTTTAATCATTAGATCACGTACACATTTATACCTCGCCTTTAACTACAATGGTCATATCGGCGGCCGTTCTCCTTTGGAACATATCGAAGGTGTTAACTCGTATTCGTTGGGTTTTAATCATTAGATCACGTACACATTTATACCCCGCCTTTAACTACAATGGTCATATCGGCAGCCGTTCTCCTTTGGAACATATCGAAGGTGTTAACTCGTATTCGTTGGGTTTTAATCATTAGATCACGTACACACTTATACCCCGCCTTTATCTACAATGGTCATATCGGCAGCCGTTCTCCTTTGGAACATATCGAAGGTGTTAACTCGTATTTGTTGGGTTTTAATCATTAGATAACGTACACATTTATACCCCGTCTTAAACTACAATGGTTATATCGGCGGCCGTTCTCCTTTGGAACATATCGAAAGTGTTAACTCGTATTCGTTGCGTTTTAATCATTAGATCACGTACACATTATACCCCGCCTTTAACTGCAATGGTCATATCGGCGGCCATTCTCCTTTGGAACATACCGAAGGTGTTAACTCGTATTTGTTGGGTTTTAATCATTAGATCACGTACACACTTATACCCCGCCTTTAACTACAATGGTCATATCGGCGGTCGTTCTCCTTAGGAACATATCGAAGGTGTTAACTCGTATTCGTTGGGTTTTAATCATTACATCACGTACACATTTATAACCCGCCTTTAACTACAATGGTCATATCGGCGGCCGTTCTCCTTTGGAACATACCGAAGGTGTTAACTCGTATTCGTTGGGTTTTAATCATTAGATCACGTACACACTTATACCCCGCCTTTAACTACAATGGTCATATCGGCGGTCGTTCTTCTTAGGAACATATCGAAGGTGTTAACTCGTATTCGTTGGGTTTTAATCATTACATCACGTACACATTTATAACCCGCCTTTAACTACAATGGTCATATCGGCGGCCGTTCTCCTTTGGAACATACCGAAGGTGTTAACTCGTATTTGTTGGGTTTTAATCATTAGATCACGTACACACTTATACCCCGCCTTTAACTACAATGGTCATATCGGCGGCCGTTCTCCTTTGGAACATACCGAAGGTGTTAACTCGTATTTGTTGGGTTTTAATCATTAGATCACGTACACACTTATACCCCGCCTTTAACTACAATGGTCATATCGGCGGCCGTTCTCCTTTGGAACATACCGAAGGTGTTAACTCGTATTTGTTGGGTATTAATCATTAGATCACGTACACATTTATACCTCGCCTTTAACTACAATGGTCATATCGGCGGCCATTCTCCTTTGGAACATATCGAAGGTGTTAACTCGTATTCGTTGAGTTTTAATCATTAGATCACGTACACACTTATACCCCGCCTTTAACTACAATGGTCATATCGGCGGCCGTTCTCCTTTGGAACATATCGAAGGTGTTAACTCGTATTCGTTGGGTTTTAATCATTAGATCACGTACACATTTATACCTCGCCTTTAACTACAATGGTCATATCGGCGGCCGTTCTCCTTTGGAACATATCGAAGGTGTTAACTCGTATTCGTTGGGTTTTAATCATTAGATCACGTACACATTTATACCCCGTCTTAAACTACAATGGTCATATCGGCAGCCGTTCTCCTTTGGAACATATCGAAGGTGTTAACTCGTATTCGTTGGGTTTTAATCATTAGATCACGTATACATTTATACCTCGCCTTTAACTACAATGGTCATATCGGCGGCCGTTCTCCTTTGGAACATATCGAAGGTGTTAACTCGTATTCGTTGGGTTTTAATCATTAGATCACGTACACATTTATACCCCGCCTTTAACTACAATGGTCATATCGGCAGCCGTTCTCCTTTGGAACATATCGAAGGTGTTAACTCGTATTCGTTGGGTTTTAATCATTAGATCACGTACACATTTATACCTCGCCTTTATCTACAATGGTCATATCGGCAGCCGTTCTCCTTTGGAACATATCGAAGGTGTTAACTCGTATTTGTTGGGTTTTAATCATTAGATAACGTACACATTTATACCCCGTCTTAAACTACAATGGTTATATCGGCGGCCGTTCTCCTTTGGAACATATCGAAGGTGTTAACTCGTATTCGTTGCGTTTTAATCATTAGATCACGTACACATTATACCCCGCCTTTAACTACAATGGTCATATCGGCAGCCGTTCTCCTTTGGAACATATCGAAGGTGTTAACTCGTATTCGTTGGGTTTTAATCATTAGATCACGTACACATTTATACCTCGCCTTTAACTACAATGGTCATATCGGCAGCCGTTCTCCTTTGGAACATATCGAAGGTGTTAACTCGTATTCGTTGGGTTTTAATCATTAGATCACGTACACATTTATACCCCGTCTTAAACTACAATGGTTATATCGGCGGCCGTTCTCCTTTGGAACATATCGAAGGTGTTAACTCGTATTCGTTGCGTTTTAATCATTAGATCACGTACACATTATACCCCGCCTTTAACTGCAATGGTCATATCGGCGGCCGTTCTCCTTTGGAACATATCGAAGGTGTTAACTCGTATTTGTTGGGTTTTAATCATTAGATAACGTACACATTTATACCCCGTCTTAAACTACAATGGTTATATCGGCGGCCGTTCTCCTTTGGAACATATCGAAGGTGTTAACTCGTATTTGTTGTGTTTTAGTCATTAGATCACGTACACATTTATACCCCGCCTTTAACTACAATGGTCATATCGGCGGCCGTTCTCCTTTGGAAGGTATCGAAGGTGTTAACTCGTATTCGTTGGGTTTTAATCATTAGATCACGTACACATTTATACCCCGCCTTTAACTACAATGGTCATATCGGCGGCCGTTCTCCTTTGGAAGGTATCGAAGGTGTTAACTCGTATTTGTTGGGTTTTAATCATTAGATCACGTACACATTTATACCCCGCCTTTAACTACAATGGTCATATCGGCGGCCGTTCTCCTTTGGAACATATCGAAGGTGTTAACTCGTATTCCTTGGTTTTTAATCATTAGATCACGTACACATTCACACTCTCATTCATACTTCCAGACTCTGGGGAAGATGGGGAATTATCTTGGTCGGGAAAAAATCCCCAACCCAACCGCCGGAAATCGAACCAGGGACCCCTAGCACGTCAGACAGGTGCTCTACCGACTGATCTTCGGGGCTAGTTTGTAACCGTTTTGTGTATACAAACTTGTGTCTCTTCCTCATGCTGGTCAACTGATTGTAACTATACTGTTTCTCATTTGTTTACATCAAACAATAGAAATTTTAACGCATTTTAAAGTGCAGCAATCTATTCTGGGAACATCTAAATGTACAACGACGAATGTTTAATGCTTCAAATGAAGCTACGCTTGACATAAATTGTATATTATGACAAGATCCACATAGCTCTTCAGTGTAGGCGAGCCGAGGAAAGGGAGACGTCAAGGATCTTGATATATTGAATGACATCGACTTTAAAGGTTTCAAATATATATCGATCCAGGTAACATCACAGCTGAAGAAAGAAATCTTCTCTTTTTTTACGACTGAGCTACGGGGCCAGCCGGTCCAAACTTTGTTATCTCCATTTTGTCATTGTTCATTAACAAATGAAGACTGACACATGCTTACAGTGTATGCAACACTAGCCATTCCAATCTTAAATAAGACAGATTGTGCTCCTACGGACGCCTTCTAGATGCAGGGATGAAGTGAAAGGGGTAGTTAGCGACCATTTCAGGGATTTCAGTTGGAGGAGAGGGCAGGAACCAACGGCATGTGTCACTTAAGTGCACAGGGAGCTCGATGGGCTTCCAAAAATCGATATTTTTGTTTTTAGTGCTAAATTATATAATTCTTCAGCTTTTAAATGATACATATAACATAGGGTGTCAGCTAGTATTAAAGCCCTTTAATCCATCAATTTAAAGACGGCGGCGCAATGACACGCCCACTTTCTGATCTTATGCATACACGTTTCACTCAGCATACTTCCAAAGCTTGAAATTTCTGAACTAACCCACTTAGTAACACGTGGTAAATTTTTATTTACGTGTTGGTCATTCTGCTTCCTGCTGCTTCACACGTTTATTTCGCTATGGTCAACTTCCGGCTTCTTTAGCCGTGTTTTGGCACACAAAACCCAAATGAAGGTTTTCGTCATATAATATGGGAAATAATTCCAAAAACTGTGCATGTTGGGCCAAAAACTTTTAAAATTGGTGTATATTATAGTGTTATTTGTTATAATGATGGGTGTATTGGTACGCATTAAGTAATGACAAAAATAGGTATAAAGGTTGCTGAATATACAGAATGTTACAAAAAGGTACGGCCAAACTTTCAGGAAACATTCCTCACACACAAAGAAAGAAATTATGTTATGCGGACATGTGTCCGGAAACGCCTAATTACCATGTTAGAACTCATTTTATTTATTCTCTTCAAATCACATTAATCGTGGAATGGAAAAACACAGCAACAGAACGTACCAGCATGACTTCAAACACTTTATTACAGGAAATGTTCAAAATGTCCTCCGTTAGCGAGGATACATGCATCCATCCTCCGTCGCATGGAATCCCTGATGCGCTGATGCAGACCTGAAGAATGGCGTATTGTAGCACGGCCGTCCACAATACGAGCACTAAGAGTCTGTACATTTCGTACCGGGGTTGCGTAGACTAGAGCTTTCAAATGCCCCCATAAATGAAAGTCAAGAGGATTGAGGTCAGGAGAGCGTGGAAGCCATAGAATTTGTCCGCCTCTACCAATCCATTGGTCACCGAATTTGTTGTTGAGAAGCGAACGAACACTTCGACTGAAATGTGCAGGAGCTCTATCGTGCATGAACCACATGTTGTGTCGTATTTGTAAAAGCACATCTTCTAGCAGCACAGGTAGAGTATCCCGTATGAAATCACGATAATGTGCTCCAGTGAGCGTAGGAGGGAGAACATGAGGCCCAATCAAGACATCACCAACTATTCCTGCCCAAACAATCACAGAAAATCTGTGTTGATGACGAGATTGCACAATTGCGTGCGGATTCTCGTCAGCCCACACATGTTCATTGTGAAAACTTACAATTTGATCACGTTGGAATGAAGCCTCATCCGTAAAGAGAACATTTGCACTGAAATGAGGATTGGCACATTGTTGGGGAACCATACGCAAAAGTGTACCCGTGGAGGCCAATCAGCTTCTGATAGTGCCTGCACACGCTGTACATGGTACGGAAACAACTGGTTCTCCCGTAGCACTCTCCATACAGTGACGTGGTCAACGTTACCTTGTACATCAGCAACTTCTCTGACGCTGACATTAGGGTTATCGTCAACTGATTGTGCCTGCACATGCTGTACGTGGTACGGAAACAACTGATTCTCGCGTAGCACTCTCCATACAGTGACGTGGTCAACGTTACCTTGTACATCAGCAACTTCTCTGACGCTGACATTAGGGTTATTGTCAACTGATTGTGCCTGCACATGCTGTACGTGGTACGGAAACAACTGATTCTCGCGTAGCACTCTCCATACAGTGACGTGGTCAACGTTACCTTGTACAGCAGCAACTTCTCTGACGCTGACATTAGGGTTATCGTCAACTGCAAGAAGAATTGTCTCCTCCATTGCAGGTGTCCTCGTCGTTCTAGGTCTTCCCCAGTCGCGAGTCATAGGCTGGAATGTTCCGTGCACCCTAAGACGCCGATCGATTGCTTCCAACGTCTTCCTGTCGGGACACCTTCGTTCTGGAAATCTGTCTCGATACGAACGTACTGCGCCACGGCTATAGCCCCGTGCTAATCCATACATCAAATGGGCATCTGCCAACTCCGCATTTGTAAACATTGTACTGACTGCAAAACCACGTTCGTGATGAACACTAACCAGTTCATGCTACGAATAGATGTATTTTTTATCTTGAAAAGTGCAGAGCGATGCGCAGTGGTATCTGGACGAAATAAAGTGCTACATTTAAAAAGACGAGAATTAATAACCAATATCCATAGATTTATAAAAAAGGAACAATGGTCTGGGTCAGCTATAAAAATCTGGGGAAGGGTATCTGAGGTAACAGTTGTGTCTGAAAGCAGTTCAGGAGAGTTATTAAGGAAAGAAAAGCCATTGGTGCTAGTGCAACAACGTCCTTCCTTATGCCCAATAAACAAAGATTAAGAACATGCACAAAATATAATTTGGTTGTTTTAATTCAGAAGTAGTTAGGCGAAATATGAATAACTTTTAAAACACAGAAAAACAAATACCAACTTTGAAGAAAGTGCTTATGAAGCTTAAAAATTCTGCTGACTTCCAAGGCAGTGTCTGAAAATTAAGAAGAGTTCTTTTGAAGCTAGGATTATTTGGAAAAACAAAACACTAAGCGTGACAGACAAATTTTAATCGAACATCGCACCATACGTGCATAAAGGCTTAAGTATTTACGAAGTATTCGGGGATATCGAAGTGAAGTTTATATAGTTTATATGGATGAAACGTATATAAATACAGCACATACTGGACTATATGCCTGGAGTGAAATACGTTACAGGGACTCTGCAGCGATATTGAAAGGCCGACAGTTGTTTATCATGCCTGCTGGAGCAGAACAGGGTTTTGTTCCAAATGCCTATGTACTATTTAAGATCCAACAAAAGCGTGGAGATTACTACCATAGTAAGAATTACAACTTAGTTTATAAGAGCTGCAAAACTGGCTTCGAGAATGAAATTTGTTTTTAGACACCTTATGCACCGCCCTCGCCTCTCGTAATCTTATGCATGTGACGTATCGTGGCGATAGGTGCACTATCCCCACCACAGTTGCTACTCATCCCTACCGCGCAGGATTCCTGTCAAGATCAAATAATACATCTGTACTGATGTGCGTGATGCTAGTGCTGTAGAGCAATGAGTCGCATGTCAACACAAGCACTGAAGTCAACATTACCTTCCTTCAATTGGGCCAACTGGCGGTGATTCGAGGAAGTACAGTACATACAAACGAAACAATGGGGTATTTTTCTAATTGTCTGCACGAATGATTTCAATTTACATTCAAAGGGAAATACTAATATGAGCTCTAACATGGAAATTAAGCGTTTCCGGTCACATGTCCACATAACATATTTTTTTCCTTGTGTGTGAGGAATGTTTCCTGAAACTTTGGCCGTACCTTTTTGTAACATCCTGTATGAGGGCAGCATGTCTAAAAAAAAGGTGCGCATCGACTCTCAGAGGCAAAAAGAGTAGTTCAGTTGTTCAAAGTAGAGCTAGAAGTAAGAAAAGGAAAGGAAAAGATGAGGAAAACCTAACTGAGTAGGAATATGGAGCAGGCATGTTCTGACAGAATTTATAATTTAAAAAGAATGGTGCTAAATGTTTAATCGTAATTTTACAAAACCCTGATTTTTCATAATTTAGCTGCTTGTTTCTCAAAAACTATAAAATATATTGATACAAATTTTTATTACTTATTTTTTAATGTTCCCTGAACACATTAATCTAACTTTTATATTCATATGATTTATAAAGTGGAGGGAAAATAAAATTCTGTCCTTAAAAATATTTTTTTAACACAACTAAATAATTTTTCGTGCGCATAGTATAAATTATGAATGCCTTTTATTTAGTTTAGATTATAAAACTGCGTCTTATGTTATTTAGGAAAACGATTGTTGCCTATAGCTTTAAATTCCTACAAGTAACCTTACTTTTTTCAGGATACACAGAGTGCCTTATGCTTCATTTGCAAGGAACTGTATGAACTTAATGTTAATATTATATAGTCGTTAAATCACACATCCTTATATACAATCATACAAAGTTTGAATTTCTTGAAATGTTTATTTTTTGTGTATTTATATTTCAATATTTTTTAAAAGCTAGCCCTGTCTGTGTAAAAAATAGCCTCCCAGGTCCCTTAAGCTATTAGTAAACTACAGTATATGAAAGTAACAAACCTGAAAATGGGAGAAACTGGAGAAGAAATACCATCCCAAGGTATAGAAGCCGATATCTTCTAGAATATTCGGAAGGGAATTAATAAAATTAAGTTTTTCTCGTCGTTTTACAAACGACATTGTTGTTATAGCGGTATCTCACAAAAGTATCAAAGAAAATGTTTGGAAAATTTTGCGAATTCGGTACACAGACAGATCTTCAGTTTAAAGCGGCAAAACAGCCCTTAAATTAATATAAAATACACAGAGGAATTAACCTTCATGGGATAATAACTTGAAGTGGAGAGCAAAAGAAGCACATACTTACAAAAATGCTTTAGAAATAAGTAATCCGATAGTGAATGTATCACAACAATATAGTGATGAAAAGCTTTCAAATATCCCCAAAAGAAATAACTTTAAAAGCTGTTGAAAAACCGAAACCCTAAGGATTTTATTCAGTTAATAATGCACATCTGTACTGACTTCTCTCAAAGGAACACCACAATGCTTTTTAAAATATTTTGAAACTGGAGCGAAAGCTTGATCCTTTGTCTGTCCAGTTGGGAATTAAAAATAATTCTCATTTCAAAATTAATTGTGTTTTCACACTAACCGTGTATAGCACACACTATGAAAGCATCGAGTCAGACTGAAAAATTCAATGTCATAACCGGGACTTGAACCACGGACCTTCTGGTCTCCGTTCAGCCGCTCATGGTAATAATGAGCCTTACTAAGCAGTTAATGATAGCGCGGCGATTATAAACAAACACCGGCAGGCAGCGATAACTGAGGTAAAGCACTCGCCGGCACAGATTAAGTTACGCATCTAGACTGTGATAGAATATGCGGATTACGTCATTAGATGCCTTGTTTTCCAGAAACATTTAGTGATTAAAAGAACAGTCTAGTAATCATAAATGTGATATACACTCCTGGAAATTGAAATAAGAACAACGTGAATTCATTGTCTCAGGAAGGGGAAACTTTATTGACACATTCCTGGGGTCAGATACATCACACGATCACACTGACAGAACCATAGGCACATAGACACAGGCAACAGAGCATGCACAATGTCGGCACTAGTACCGTGTATATCCACCTTTCGCAGCAATGCAGGCTGCTATTCTCCCATGGAGACGATCGTAGAGGTGCTGGATGTAGTCCTGTGGAACGGCTTGCCATGCCATTTCCAGCTGGCGCCTCAGTTGGACCAGCGTTCGTGCTGGACGTGCGGACCGCGTGAGAAGACGACATTGCTGAAGACGACAGGTCTCCATTCATCCCTCCATTCATGCCTGTGGTGTCACCACTGGAGGTGGGCTGCACGATGTTGGGGCGTGAGTGGAAGACGGCCTAACGGTGCGCGGGACCGTAGCCCAGCTTCATGGAGACGGTTGTGAATGGTCCTCGCCGATACGCCAGGAGCAACAGTGTCCCTAATTTGCTGGGAAGTGGCGGTGCGGTCCCCTACGGCACTGCGTAGGGTCCGACGGTCTTGGCGTGCATCCGTGCGTCGCTGCGGTCCGGTCCCAGGTCGACGGGCACGTACACCTTCCGCCGACCACTGGCGACAACATCCATGTACTGTGGAGACCTCACGCCCCACGTGTTGAGCAATTCGGCGGTACGTCCACCCGGACTCCCGCATGCCCACTATACGCCGTCAACTGCACATACGGTTGACGTCCACGCTGTGGCGGCATGCTACCAGTGTTAAAGACTGCGATGGAGCTCCGTATGCCACGACAAACTGGCTGACACTGACGGCGACGGTGCCCAAACGTGCGCATCTTGCGCCATTCGACGACCAACACCGCGGTTCCTGGTGTGTCCGCTGTTCCGTGCGTGTACAGCCCTCTCGCAGTGTCCGAAGCAAGTATGGTGGGTCTGACACACCGGCGTCCATGTGTTCTTATTTACACTTCCAGGAGTGTATAAGGGATTGTGACACGCCAGCATAAAGTTGTAAAGCAGCGTGAGTGTGAAACAGTGTTGTGAAATGTGAGACAGTCAGCTGTGTTTTTGTAACGAGAGCTAGGAATGTAAACTGCTGTCACTGTTATTGTGATCACCTTGGTAGACTGATGGTGTATGTAACGTAATGCTGATGTAATCTATAAGAGTATTTCTGCGAAAATAAAGGAAGTTTTTAATTTCTGCTATTCGGCCTTTTCATTATACGAACCCACAAAGTCAGAGTATTTTAGCTGGAGTTCAATACACGACTTAACGATGCCATTTACTTTAACAAAACGGCATCTCTACTCCGAAAACAAACTAAAAATTAACTCTGTTATAAACTCCGTGACTTCTGTTTTTATAGTAGGTTCATTATTTATTTATGTTTGAGATACTGTGAAGAAAGAATGTTGTTTTTCAGACTTATCTGTGTTGAATGGATGGATATTGGGTAAGCACAACTATGTGAAGATAAAACGTACATCGCTCGTGTTCTAAGTATCGTAGAGACAGGACTTTTGTACGGTCATAATCAGAAAATAAAATTCTTTCTTATTATAAGATTGGCATCTGTATATTCAAACATTTATCCGTAACATTTAACCATAAACATGTGAAGATAAAACGTACATCGCTCGTGTTCTAAGTATCGTAGAGACAGGACTTTTGTACGGTCATAATCAGAAAATAAAATTCTTTCTTATTATAAGATTGGCATCTGTATATTCAAATGTTTATCCGTAACATTTAACCATAAACATGTGAAGATAAAACGTACATCGCTCGTGTTCTAAGTATCGTAGAGACAGGATTTTTGTACGGTCATGATCAGAAAGTAAAATTCTTTCTTGTTATAAGTTTGGCATCTGTAATATTCAAATATTTATCCGTAACATTTAACCATAAACATGTGAAGATAAAACGTACATCGCTTGTGTTCTAACTATCGTAGAGACAGGATTTTTGTACGGTCATGATCAGAAAGTAAAATTCTTTCTTGTTATAAGTTTGGCATCTGTAATATTCAAACATTTATCCGTAAAATTTAACCACAAACATGTGAATATAAAAGGTGCATCGCTCGTGTTCTAAGTATCGTAAAGACAGGATTTTTGTACGGTCATGATCAGAAAATAAACTTCTTTCTTATTATAAGATTGGCATCTGTAATATTCAAATATTTATCCGTAAAATTTAACCACAAACATGTGAAGATAAAAGGTACATCGCTCGTGTTCTAAGTGTAGTAGAGACAGGATTTTTGTACGGCCATGATCAGAAAATAAACTTCTTTCTTATTATAAGATTGGCATCTGTAATATTCAAATATTTATCCGTAAAATTTAACCACAAACATGTGAAGATAAAAGGTACATCGCTCGTGTTCTAAGTGTAGTAGAGACAGGATTTTTGTACGGTCATGTGCAAAAAATAAACTTCTTTCTTGTTATAAGATTAGCATCTGTAATATTCAAATATTTATCCGTAACATTTAACCATAAATATGTGAAGATAAAACGTACATCGCTCGTGTACTAAGTATCGTAGAGACAGGATTTTTGTACGGATATGATGACAAAATAAAATAATTTCTCATTTTAAGTTTGACATCTGTGATTTTTCAAACATTTTCCCAGCATAATTAATTAATATAATGTGTTCAGTCCGCCTCGGTACCGTAGATCGCAGCGTGTCTGCCTCACGTTCAAGAGGTCGCCCTCTCGAATCTCGGTTAGGATGAGTTACCTGGATAAGGTTTTTCAGGGGTTTTCCCTTATCCTGGAAGGCAAATGTCGGAGCTCTAAGCTCCGTGGACCCCGGACGCATTTGAGCATCATTTCACCAATTTCATCGACCGATTTGACTTAACATTGGAGGACGTAAATATTATAAAAAATGTTCTCAGTTCAGGTGCATGAGTTAAGCGTATCAAATTCGGCAGCGCTGGTAGGAGGAGCAGGCTTAGTATTGGCTGTGGTCTGCTGTATGGCCTGCCTCCATATGCCCAGAGGTCCAGAGGTAGTCCTAGTCGGGCGGGGCTTCTCCCCGTCCGGGTGTCTTTATACCGCAGTACCTAACCGCTTTGCGGCTTTACCTGCAAAATGAGCAAAGTGGTTTCATGTTCTGCTGGGGTGTTTGTTTGAATTTTTGGGAAATTTGGAATGGGATGACCTTGATTAATCTCAAAAGACGACCAAAGCCTCCTTAACTCATCGCTCCCGGTAACTGTTGCATTTTGCCAACATGGTCGTCACCAGAATGTTCGCTCTATGTTCGTTATCAAAACAATGCTCTGCTCGTCCAGACTTCTCAGGTTGTATTAAAGGAATGCTCCGTTCATGTTCGTTTATTCTGGTATTGATGGTCCTTCCGGTTTGTCCTATATACGATGTCTCATATTCACAGGAAATACGGTACACTCCCGAAAGTTGGCTCTATGCTCTGTCAGTCCAGACTTCTCAGGTTGTATTAAACGAATGCTCCGTTCATGTTCGTTTATTCTGGTAGCGATGATCCTTCCGGTTTGTCCTATATACGATGTCTCACATTCACAGAGAATGCGGTACACTCCCGAAAGTTGGCTCTATGCTCTGTCAGTCCAGACTTCTCAGGTTACATTAAACGAATGCTCCGTTCACGTTCGTTTATTCTGGTAGCGATGGTCCTTCCGGTTTGTCCTATATACCATGTCTCACATTCACAGAGAATGCGGTACACTCCCGAAAGCTGGCTCTATGTTCTGTCAGTCCAGACTTCTCAGGTTGTATTAAACGAATGCTCCGTTCATGTTCGTTTATTCTGGTAGTGATGGTCCTTCCGGTTTGTCCTATATACGGTGTCCCACATTCACAGGGAATGCGGTACACTCCCGAAAGTTGGCTCTATGTTCTGTCAGTCCAGACTTCTCAGGTTGTATTAAACGAATGCTCCGTTCATGTTCGTTTATTCTGGTATTGATGGTCCTTCCGGTTTGTCCTATATACGATGTCTCACATTCACAGAGAATACGGTACACTCTCGAAAGTTGGCTCTATGCTCTGACAGTCCAGACTTCTCAGGTTGTATTAAACGAATGCTCCGTTCATGTTCGTTTATTCTGGTAGTGATGGTCCTTCCGGTTTGTCCTATATACGATGTCTCACATTCACAGAGAATACGGTACACTCTCGAAAGTTGGCTCTATGCTCTGACAGTCCAGACTTCTCAGGTTGTATTAAACGAATGCTCCGTTCATGTTCGTTTATTCTGGTACTGATGATCCTTCCGGTTTGTCCTATATACCATGTCTCACATTCATAGGGAATGCGATACACTCCCGAAAGTTGGCTCTATGCTCTGTCAGCCCAGACTTCTCAGGTTGTGTTAAACGAATACTCCGTTCATGTTCGTTTATTCTGGTAGTGATGGTCCTTCCGGTTTTTCCTATATACGATGTCTCACATTCACAGGGAATGCGGTACACTCCCGAAAGTTGGCTCTATGTTCTGTCAGTCCAGACTTCTCAGGTTGTATTAAACGAATGCTCCGTTCATGTTCGTTTATTCTGGTAGTGATGGTCCTTCCGGTTTGTCCTATATACGATGTCTCACATTCACAGAGAATACGGTACACTCTCGAAAGTTGGCTCTATGTTCTGTCAGTCCAGACTTCTCAGGTTGTATTAAACGAATACTCCGTTCATGTTCGTTTATTCTGGTACTGATGATCCTTCCGGTTTGTCCTATATACGATGTCTCACATTCACAGGGAATGCGGTACACTCTCGAAAGTTGGCTCTATGTTCTGTCAGTCCAGACTTCTCAGGTTGTATTAAACGAATACTCCGTTCATGTTCGTTTATTCTGGTACTGATGATCCTTCCGGTTTGTCCTATACACGATGTCTCACATTCACAGGGAATGCGGTACACTCCCGAAAGTTGGCTCTATGTTCTGTCAGTCCAGACTTCTCAGGTTGTATTAAACGAATACTCCGTTCATGTTCGTTTATTCTGGTAGTGATGGTACTTCCGGTTTGTCCTATATACGATGTCTCACATTCACAGGGAATGCGGTACACTCCCGAAAGTTGGCTCTATGTTCTGTCAGTCCAGACTTCTCAGGTTGTGTTAAACGAATGCTCCGTTCATGTTCGTTTATTCTGGTACTGATGATCCTTCCGGTTTGTCCTATATACGGTGTCCCACATTCACAGGGAATGCGGTACACTCCCGGAACTTGGAAGTTCAGTTCGTGTTTCACCAGTCTCTACAGATGTTTAATCTTCGGAAGTGGCTTGTGGATGGTCCTAATGTTGTATTTGGAGAGAATTCTGCTGATTCTGCCGGATAGATTGTTAGCGAATGTCATAAAATTTTATAAATATGCTGATGATGTTAGAGATGTTCACTCCCGAAACGTTGATATCTAATCATCTTTTCACCTGGCTGAGTGCCTGAGAAGAAAGTTAGCGTAGAGAATATCTCTTTCTGAAGATTACACTTTTCATTACAACACTTTTATTTTCACCGCGACATTTTACCATCATCATAAAACAAGATTACAGAACATATCTCTCTGAAGATTATCGATTTTCTTTTTCCCCTAGCAACCGTTCATCACTTTTTTATATTGTCATTACATGGCCCACTAGTAGTCAGATCAGAAAACAAAACTCATTTTCAGTTAAAATAAAAAGTACCGTTACAAATGCCCCTCTTCAAAATACGTGTAAAATAATTTTAATTTAAATACTTCAACAATGAGTTTCCATATATTTTGAAGAATGTCCCAATAACAATATTTCATCACCATGAACAATAATGTAACTTTGTGGGTTCGTAGAATTAAAAGTCCGAGTTTCCGAAATCTAAATAAAATAAATCTAAATAGATCTAATTTCTATAGAAACACACTGTTCAATTCTCAAGTAACAACATTGCATCACTTATACAAGACAATCTTCCAAGGTCGATGGCAATAGCAGACAGCTTTCAGTTTACAAAAGGAGCTCTCGTTACAATAACACTCTCAGCTGTTCTCTGCTTAACTCTCCCGCGACTGTTTTACCACTGTCCTTCGGTGTGTCACAATCTCTTATATATCTCATTCATAATTCGAGACTGTTCTGTACAATCACTAGATGTTTCTGGAATAAAGAAGGCATCTAATGACGTAATCCCAATATTCTATCACCTTCCAGAAGCGTAACTTAATCTATGCCGGCAAGAACCATACCTCCGAGATACACAATCCGGCTGTTATTTGTCGGTGCTATCGTTATCGGCCTCGCGACATATATCAAATATAACAATAAATAAACATTTAACAACAACTTGGCATTACAGTATAACACTTCTGGGCCTTCAAGTAGACAGATGTTTAGATTGGAAGACTCACATAACCTAAACTAGCTCTGCCTGTTATGCTATCCGAGACCTGGTTAATGTGAGTTCTATTGACACACTTAAATTAGTATATTATGCATACTTTAATTCTATTATGGAATATGGAATATTATTTTGGGACAACTCAGTAGAAAATAACAGATATATTTCTTATGCAAAAGAGGGTTATAAGAATCATTACTAACACACACACCAGATGCTCCTGTAAAGATCTTTTTAGAAGATTGAAGATATTAACGCTTCCTTGCATGTATATATTCTCGATCCTAAAATTCTTTGTATGCAATCGTGCCTTATTTGCAACAAATAATGTAATTCACAAAATAAACACTAGACAAAAGTATAATATCCATTATCCCAGTGCTAAACTTTCTTGCTTCCAGAAATTTGTGCATTATGAAACTATCAAAATATTTGGCGCAGTTCCTAATGTTCTTCAAGAAAAAGTTAATAATTTCGGTGCTTTTAAAAAAGCTGTTAGAGAGTACCTTTGCTAAAAATCTTTTTATTCTGTACAAGATTATCTGAATGACAAATTATCCTGATAATGCTTCTGTAGCTCTGTAAGTAGTATCTAACTATTCCAATAACAAATCATTACTAATAAATATTTGATGCAAGTTGAAAGTTTATTTTTAATGTATATGTATTTAATAAATAACAAGAATGTTATCCATTGCAAAAAGGTTGAGACGTACTGGCATAAGCCAAGTGAAAGCTGGTTTAAAAAGTGTTTCATTTTGTATCATATATAATTATCCGTCCTTTGTTTTCCATATTGTTGTTCATATTGCCTGTGTACTATAATATGCGTCTTATGTTAACTTTTGTACATAAATATGCTATTAAACTTATCCTCTGGACTTGTTCAATGTTCACAGCCTTTTCTGGCTACAAGTGAACCTACTGAACGCAAATCAATCTAATCTAATCTATACACACATTTGTTTTAAATATATATCTTTGTTTTCATGTGGGGATGTGCCCCGCCCCAACATTTGCATTAAAGTATTTTTATAATTACCATTTTTAATTACTCACAATGAACAAAACATTATAACAATATAATGAATATTTTTAACATAACAATTTATATACAAAAGAACTCTCTGTTTTGGGAGATTCGACAAAATAATTAATTTTTCAAGTTGTCCCGTATCAATAGCAAGTCTTATTACAATTTAATCGTTCATACTCATAACTTTAGATTAGAAGATATTGACAGACAAGACATTTTTGCCAATACAAGTGACAAAAGCTCACTAAGATTATATAGAGAAATAAAAACAACCTGGGGGAGGGAAGGATATATAGATATATGTAGTAAGTTAGGGCGAGAAGGTTTTGCTTGGGCGAGAACAGGAGTGAGAAACTTGAAGGGTATAGGTGAAGAGAGGGAGCTAGATAAATGTCCATTGTGTGGAGAAGAGAATGCAGATTTCCAGTGTATATTAAATTGTAGTCAAACAAAGATATGGAGAAAGCAGGCTTGGCTACGTAAATGGGACAATTTGGGGAGTGAACTAGTAATTAGAAAAATGTTGTCAGTAAAAGGAGAAAAGAACAGGAGAAATATAGGGAATTATTTATGGAAAGTTATAGAGAGATGGCTAAGAACAATTAAGAGAAAAATGTAGAGTGGGATAGGTGAAATGGTAAAAAGTGTAAAAAGGAGCAGAGGGCCTCCAATACACAAAAACCTAGGGTTAGGTGTATGGGGACCGAATTACTATTCAATGGTGGGCAACATGATAACATGATAGGATTTTCAGGATTTAGGAATATATGGCATATTTCAGTATGAATTTTATAATTGTAATATTTATTTGTATTTCCATTTGTTGATGTAAAAGGAAATAAATTACTATTACTATTACTACTTATAAGTTTTGAACAGTTAGTGTGATAAATTTTACTCAGTTGGCTAACCTGTACTTTGCAAGCATCCAGAACTTGGTAAATCCGTCTTCTGTTTTCATGTGTATTGTAACACTGTTTGAAGGTTAGGTTAGTTTTGTGATTAATTGTTTGACAAAACTTTAGCAAAATTATTTCGTGTACTGTATGATATATGTGAACATTGTGACCTTCATTGTGTATTTCTATTTGTGAGAACGTTTCCTGTACATAAATATTACAGTTCACATCAAAATAGTGATTGTTTGAATCTACAACATACATATTCTGGTAAACATCTGTATTATAACATTCATTGTTTGGTAAGTCAACATTTGTTTCATTTTTTTATTTAATTACATTTATAGTTCATTTCCGTTATTTATTTGTGATACTATCTCACTATTTACTTCTCCTATATTATATTCCTAATAGTTCTGTGATTCTTTATTTTATTCTATTTATAAAATTAAGAATTATGACTGTGATAAATGTATATATTTATAATACTCTCATCTATGTAAAAAGTAACTTAACCGACCAGCTATTCAGGCAGGATATTCATAATTATAATACTAGGTTTAATTATAAACTCAATATACCATATCATAGATTAACTTAAACCTCTGACAGCTTTGAAGTATTGGGCATTAAACTATATAATTAATTACCTTTAGAATTAACTGAATTATCAGGTAATACATTTAAATGCAAATTATATGAGTGGTTAGTTTCCAAACCTTATTATTCAATACAGGAATACTTTAACAGGTGTAGTTAAACTTTGGCTTATGACATGAAGTATTCTTATTTCCTCCTTTCATTTTAAGTCTCTATATTTCTATATCTAATGTAAGTATTTTATTGATTTTTTTATCTTCACTGTATTATAACTGTATTAATTTGTACTCTATTTTTGACTTTGTCTATTGCTGTAATAAGCTTAATGACAATAAATCATTATTTGCCTTATATCCATCGTTATACTGACCTACATATTGTACTAATATTTTTTATCTCCATTACACCCTTTCTTACTGGATTCAAACTCTTGTATCACATGTTTAAAGTATAGTGAATTTTGCAATAAATTATTGTAATATGTGTTTTGTTAGCTTCAGTTTTTAAGTATGAGATGATTTTATTTGATTCTTGGCTTAGACATCAAAGAAGTTTAACTGTCAGCAATACCCCTGACAAATTGGACTGCAGTTATTTGGATCAGAGTACGTCACTCTGTTCAAGTTTACAACATACCTACCTAAAACGTTGCCAAGAAAGTAGACAGCACAAAAGGTTCAAGTAAAGACGCGCAGACGTTTAATCTATAGCTCATTTTGGTAGCTGCCATTCTTCCCTGACTCGGACAACTTACATCGGCCCTTCACATGCAAATGACCCAATCTACACTCCAGTCCTGATTTATCACACAACCTGAACCTTCCCTAGAGCCCGGATTGACCAACGTGCGTAGTTAGGGGAGATGCGCCCAGTGCTGCACGGTTTAGTATCTCATAGTTGCTGATACATAGTACAAGCTCATGATGTGTATTTAGACAAACAACTATCTTTATTACCAACGGAAAGTTTTCCTTCCTCTTTGACCCTTGAATCAGAAGTTATTGTTCAGAGAAGTCGTGTAGTGAACTGGAGCTAAGCTGTTAATAACTTACTGACATTGCTGCTGCCTTGTCAGTGAAGATATAATTAAGTATTTGTACTCATATTATTTGGTATTAAGTAGACTACAATAACACAAAATACAGCGTCGGTTTAAAAGAATCGGGTCGTGCTATGACGTTATATATACGTACGTGTGAGTTGCTCAGTACCGTACGATAGCAATTTTCCCAGTACCGTACGCGAAGGTATATTTTTATCCCCCGCACTTGCACTGATATTAGATTAATTTTTGTTTATTGGCATTCCTGTCAACATGGAGGCCAAGAAGAAAGGAAAATAGTAAGAAGAAAATATGAAACAAGCAATTAAGAATGTGATAGAAAGATCAATGAGTCTGAGGGTATTAACATCGACTCTGTATAAGTAGATATTGCAGGAAAAGGCAAAAAAAAAGAACAGAAGAACAAATAACAAAGTAACGCAAGACTAACATTAATAAAACTATAAATATTGAACCTAGCTCTAACTCTGTCCCAAAGAAACTGTAAATAGTGAAAGGCCTTAGAGGAATAAAAGAAAATTAAATTTTGGAACCAAAACAAGTGCCGATTGAAGTGTTCTAACAGAGTGTATCATTTGTTTAAAAATCACAGACGAGGCTTGGGTTCAGTGTGTATCGTGCAAGAATTGGACACATATTGAATGTACAGGACAAGAGAACATTGATTTTTATAGATGTGATCACTCTGTTTAAAACATGTTTCATTAGTTCTAAGACATTTTTATTTTGTTGCGATAATCTCCAGAGAACGTTTTGAAAAATATATAATCATGTTACCGTGTTTTGTTTTTATCTCAAAAACACAATAATTATGTTAAGAATAATTATCTTGTGATTTATTATGCAGTTTCTTTTCCTTTATTTAGACATAAGTATTTATTTACGTCTGTCCGGTACTGGGAAACACTTTTTGAGATGCTCATTTATCACTGATATTTACATTAGTTTTTAAAAGTCAACATGACTCGTGTTCATGAATGCTCATTACTAATGATGTTTCTGTATGTTATTAGCTTCATCATTATAGTAACACGCTACTTGTTCTCTATTGATTTTTCTTTAAATTTTGAAAAAACCCTTAGGTGTGCGGTACTGGACGCATCTCCCCTACTTCTTGGATACCGAGTATTGTGCCTCTTAAGATCTCCGTCTCATAAATATGCTTCTACAGGGCGAATAACACTGGGGAGCAAAAAAAAAAAAAAAAAAAAAAATATTTTTATATACCCGAAACAAAATAGGCAAATTATTATGTAAACTGATCTGCTGATTCCAAAAATGCCCCTCAAAATGCTGTAACACGTAACGTTTTTTAGGTATTCATAACTTTTTATGAAAACTTACAGAAATGCGATGTGATAACTCTTATTTGATTAATTGAAAATAATAGGTATTTTATTGCCAAATAACATTTAAAATAATAATAATTATTTATTATTATTAAAATAAATAAACACAAGATAATGATTAAACCAATACCTGAATTATCTCAGAAGTGTTTCACTGTTTTTTGTATTGACTCTCCCGTTTGAGGAACCAACATGGCTGAATCCCAGCGACCCTGGTAACATCTTTCCATCTCAGAAATGTCCTGGTGAAAACGCTCACCTTGCTCATCACTTACTACAGCTCCTAGGTTTGTAGGGAAACTATCAAGGTGAGAGTGCAAAAAGTGGATTTTAAGTGACATACGGCAACCCATTTCTTTGTAGCTCCTTAATAGTTCTGAGACTAAAGTTTCATAATTTTCTTCTTTATTATTGCCCAGGAAGACTTCCACCACTGATTTAAATGATTTCCATGCTGCCAGTTCAACGCGTTTAAGCTTTGATTCAAAAACACTGTCTTTAAGAAGTAGTCTTATTTGAGGACCGACAAATATACCTTCCTTCAATTTAGATTCACTTATTTTGGGAAATATACTTCTTAAATACTCAAATGCACTTCCACTTTTGTCCAAACCTTTAACAAAATTCTTCATTAACCCGAGCTTTATGTGAAGTGGGGGGAGAAGAACTTTGTTTGGCTCTACTAGAGGCACATACTTAACATTGCTTGCTCCAGGAGTATAGTCTTCCCTTTTCCCCCACTCTTTCACCATAAAATGCTTGTCAGTTGCCCTACTGTCCCATAAGCACAAAGAACAGCAATATTTTGTGAAACCTCCCTGCAGTCCCGTTAGAAATGCAACTACCTTGAGGTCACTACAAATTTCGCAGCCATGGTTTTGATAACTAATAGCATCTAAAATGCTGGACATGGAATCGTATGTCTCCTTCATTCCTATGGCATGAAAAAAGTTATTGAAGGTAGTAAATTGCCATTATGAAGCAACATTGCCTTTAAGCTGTATTTAGAAGAGTCAATGGCTATTATTTTAAATTAAGTCAATATGGTTTGGTATCATAAATAATTTCTGTAATTCTATATAAAGAATTAGAATATCTCAAAAAGTTTACGTGATACAGCATTTTCAGAGGCATTTTTGGAATCAGCGAGTCATTTTGCATAAGAATTAGCCTATTTTGTTTCGGGTAAAAAAAAAAAACGTGTTCCCTAGGGTAATTGGAACTTTATCTCAGGGTAAACATGCGACAGTACACAAAACATTAGTCAAGTTTTCCGGTAAAATTAATGCACGCTAATGAATTAGTTATTTGAAGTAAGATGTCAACAGCACTTCACATAGTATAAAAACAAAAGCTGGTTACATTGTATTGCACGGAATACGATTGCGGTCTGAAAAGTTTCCGACCTCAACTTGAAGATGGCAGCACTCCTAAACAAAACCTAGTGAATTTCGTTGTTCATCTGTTGACAGTTACTCACCAAAGCTTCGGCCATTTTGGACGCTCAGTTGGTATGTAACAGTCGTTTGAGTGAGTTGATGTGAGTGTCTTTATGAAAATGGACAAAATTGAGTATCGAGCTGTCATTAAATATTTGTTTTTGAAAGACAATACGCCTACGCAATCAAAGTTGGATTCTGTGTATGGGGACTGTGCACCATCATTTACCACAGTAAAATTTTGGACAGCTGAATTTAAACGTGGCTGTAAGGAGACGATGAACGTTGGAGAAGTCAAAATCTGCAACTACTCATGAAATCAACGCCAAAGTTCACCAAATGGAGCTAGACGACCGCTGATTTAAAGTCATAGAGATATTAGAGGACATGAACATGTCAAAAGAACGTGTTTGTCACATTAAATCAATATTTAGACATGAGAAAGTTGTCCGCGCGTTGGGTGCCGCGTTTGCTCACGTTATACCAAAAACGTGTTCGAATGAACATTTCCAACGCTCTGTTGGAGCAGTTTAGGCGCAAATAAATCCGATTTTTGGCGCTGATTAATTACTGTAGATGAAATGTGAATACACCATCGTAGGTGCGAAACAAAAATACAGTTCAAACAGTGGACTGCAAAAGGAGAACCGGCTAAAAAGCTGTTTTCTCGACTGGAAAAGCGATGACAGTAGTTTTTTCGGATAGTCATGGAGTTATTTTAATCGATTATCTTAAAAAATGAAAAGCAATTACTACGCATCATTACTTGACAAGCTAAAGGCAGAACTTGCGGGAAAACGGCCACATTGGCAGAAAAAGAAATTCCTGTTTCACCAAGACAACCCACTGTTTCACATCTCAGCAGTTGCAATGGCGAAAATCCGCGATTTACGCTTTGAACTGCTTGACTCACCAGATCTAGCTCCAAGCGACTTCTTTTTGTTCACTCATCTGAAAAAATGAACAAGACATGTAAAGAATATGAGAAAGGAAGACCAGGGGGAAGAAACGGACTAATTAAGTAACAAGGAGGCATTGAGGTTAAGGGCTACCTGACAGAGCAAAGGACCGGGGTGTCATGTAAGCCAAGGTAGCAACAAGGTAAAGACAAATAAATGTAAAGAATATAAGAAAGGAAGATGAGGGGGAAGAAAGGGACTAATTAAGTAACAAGGAGTCATGGAGGTTAAGAGCTACCTGTCAGAGCAGAAGACGAGAGTGTCATGTCAGCCTAGATAGCAACGAGGTAAAAACAAATAGATGTAAAGAATATAAGAAAGGACGATAAGGGGGAAGAAATGGGCTAATTAAGTAACAAGGAGGCATGGAGGTTAAGAGCTACCTGACAGAGAAGAAGACCAGGATGTCATGTAAGCCAAGGTAGCAACAAGGTAATGACAAATAAATGTAAAGAACAAAAGACATTAAGATGGGAAGAAAGGGGCTAATTAATAACAAGGAGGCATGGAGGTTAAGAGCTACCAGGCAGGGCAGAAGACCAGAGTGTCATGTAAGCCAAGATAGCAACGAGGTAAAAACAAATAAATGTAAAGAATATAAGAAAGGACGATAAGGGGGAAGAAAGGGGCTAATTAATAACAAGGAGGCATGGAGGTTGAGAGCTACCAGGCAGAGCAGAAGACCAGGATGTCATGTAAGCCAAGGTAGCAACAAGGTAATGACAAATAAATGTAAAGAATATAAGAAAGGAAGATGAGGAGAAGAATGGGACTAATTAAGTAACAAGGAGGCATGGAGGTTAAGAGCCACCTGGCAGAGCAGAAGACCAATGTGTCATGTAAGCCAAGGTACCAAGAAGGTAAAGACAAATAAATGTAAATAATTTAAGAAAGGAAGATGATGGGGAAGAAAGGGGTTAATTAAGTAACAAAGAAACTAACAAGGAGGCATGGAGGTTAAGAGCTACCTGGCAGAGCAGAAGACCAGGGTGTCATGTAAATCAAGGTAGCAACAAGGTTAAGACAAATAAATGTAAAGAATATAAGAAAGGAAGATGAGAGGGAAGAAAGGGACTAATTAAGTAACAAGGAGACATGGAGGTTAAGAGCCACCTGGCAGAGCAGAAGACCAGAGCGTCATGTAAGCCAAGGTGGCAACAAGATAAAGACAAATAAATGTAAATAAGGTAAGTAAGGAAGATGTGGTTAAGGATGGGGCTAATTGTGTAACAAGGAGGCATGGAGGTTATGTGCTACCAGGCAGAGCAGAAGACCAGGGTGACATGTAAGCCAAGGTAGCAACAAGGTAAAAACAAATAAATGTAAAGAGTATAAGAAAGGAATATGAGGGGGAAGAAAGGGGCTAATTATGTAACAATGAGGCATGGTGGTTAAGAACT
Source organism: Mantis religiosa (assembly GCA_030765055.1). NCBI lineage: Eukaryota > Metazoa > Arthropoda > Insecta > Mantodea > Mantidae > Mantis > Mantis religiosa. Next base: position 267,323,792 of record CM060947.1, read on the forward strand.
ACCTGACAGAGCAGGCACCCAGGGTGTCATGTAAGCCAAGGTAGCAACAAGGTAAATACAAATAAATGTAAAGAATATATGACAGGAAGATGAGGGGGCAGAAAGGGGCTAATTATGTAACAATGAGGCATGGTGGTTAAGAACTACCTGACAGAGCAGGCACCCAGGGTGTCATGTAAGCCAAGTTAGCAACAAGGTTAATACAAATAAATGTAAAGAATATAAGAAAGGAAGATGAGAGGGAAGAAAGGGGCTAATTATGTAACAATGAGGCATGGTGGTTAAGAGCTACCTGACAGAGCAGGCGCCCAGGGTGTCATGTAAGCCAAGGTAGCAACAAGGTAAAGACAAATAAATGTAAAGAATATAAGAAAGGAATTTGAGGGGGAAGAAAGGGGCTAATTATGTAACAATGAGGCATGGTGGTTAAGAGCTACCAGAGGGGGAAGAAAGGGCGTCATGTAAGCCAACCTAGCAACAAGGTAAACAAAAATAAATGTATCCTAAAGTTGTAAATTGTAACATTTTGGGATATGCACAATTAGTAATTCATTCATACATTTATAAATCCATAACAAAGCCAGTAAGAGACAGAGTTCCGAAATGAGTAAAGGTCAAAGGCTCCTCGTCCTCGGAGAAGAATTACTCTTCAAAGAGCTCTCTGTGTGTTTTTGTCATTTATCAAATAATGCATACGTCTATAACGAAACGTGTCAAAACTATGAATAACCTTTATTAAAATTGTATAGATGTATATATTGAACGCGTAAATCGACATGGGTGCAATTACTTTAAAGTTACGTTTCAGATTCGTGTGTTATATTTATTTGAAAGCTGTTTCAGGGAACAAGACAGCAAAATGTTCGATAAGGTTTTATAAGGTCAGAGGCAAGGAAGATGCTGCACTTACTCCGAGAAGAGCATCAGGTTAAGGCAATAGAATTTTTGTCTACAGATTGTCAATATGAGAACACGTTTCTTCCCCAATAAACACTCCTGTCAAACACACTTTAGCAAGATTGCCAACAGCGAAAACGGAAACAAAACATCCTTCACATGGCCTGCTCTGCTATTTCACAAACCACTTTTACCACTTTTGCAAAAGTTATCCAGAGTGACTTCCAAGAAAGTACAAGACAAAGATTTTAAATGTTTTGTATTTTTTTATCTTAATTTTGGAATTACTTTTATGAAATTGTGAATTTTCGAAAAGTTTTCCCCTTCTTACTGAAAGCATTGTAACGTTCTGTAGTTGTATTTCGAGGTATTTACAAATCATTAAAATAGTTACTAACTTAAATAGTGGGAGTGCTACAGGAGAGGAACTCTGGGTTTCAGATGCTCAACTTGTTCAAATTGAAACATGCTCACTGCTTAGTCACACACAATGGTGATGATGGTTTTTATTTTTGAAGATAATCGATTAAAATATCCCCACGACGATCCCAGAAAAATAGTCGCCATCACTTCCCGAGCGGAGAAAAGCAGCTTTTGCTTTTTTTGGAGCCGGTTCCCCCTTTGCAGTCCAGTGTTTGGACTGCACTATTGTTTCGGGCGTATAATGGTGTATCCAAGTTTCATCTACCTAGTCTTACCATAAATACTGTCAGAACATTCTTATTCAACTGACACAAAATGCTTGGAGATACTTTAATATCCTTATACCACTAGTTACATAGATTTATAGAGAATTGAAATCACATATAATTATTCAAAATGGCCACCATTAGCACGCACACAGTCCTTAAGTCTTTGTGACCACTCATCAATTGCATTACGCACCACATCAAGAGGGAACTCGCCAACTGCCTTAAGAAGAGAGCGCTTCAAACTTTCAATATTGGGATGTCTCTTCTTGCAAGCCATCTCCTGAAGCTTGGACCACAATTTGTAGTCCGGACTAGCAGATGGCCAGTCTGAAGTAGAAACGAAGTCTGGAACATTTGACCTCAGCCACTCCTGGGTTGAACCAGCCTTGTGTGATGTGGCAGAATCCTGCTGGAAGGTCCATCTCTGTCCACGGAAGAGTGTTGTTGAGGTTCTTAACTATTGGTTGAAGCACTGTGTTCTGATACACTTGTGCAGTTGTTTTCACATTTTTTTTTCACAAAAATAGAGCTCCGTTGTGCCCTCGTAGCTCACACCCCACCACACCATGACTGATGCAGGATGATGACCCCTCTAGATTCTTGGAGCCTTTTCACCAGCTTCTCTAGATGACGTAGCATATACCCTGTCATTTTGGGCATTGAAAGTCTCCTCAACATTGAAAATTATTTCATCAGTGAAAAGGATTCGTCGGTGCCCATTTGCAGCGTAACGCTTTAGCAAGCACTTTGATTTTAGGAGTCTCTGGCGCTTCAGTTCATTTGTAAGAAGGTGTCCCTTGCGTCGTTTGTAAGCATGGAGTCCCAAGTCACTCCTCAATGTGCGAGACACAGACATTTTTGAGCCATCACCGACTGCCTTCTTACAGGATTTCTCCGCACACGAGCCGCCACTGCCTTCACTAATTTTGGAGTCCGGACTGTGCGTGGTCTTCCTTCCCGCGGGCAATCTTTCACATCCCCAGTCTCATCGAAACGCTGCATAGTGCGATAGACAAACCTCTTTGTGATTTTCACTTTCTGGAGAGTTTTGAAAATCTCACTTGCTGATTTACCTACCCTACGCTATCACAGCCACACGATTTTCATAGTCACCCCATTCCATCTTGAAGATTTTACAATACAGCTTTACACTTCCACAGCTGCTCCATCAATGACTCAGGTTACCTGCTACCGCTCTGGAATGTGCCAGCTCCTCCGGCTGGAGGTACAGCCACCCTCAAAAGTTTGTGACAGTATTTATGGGAAGACTAGGTACAGTAATTAACTACCGACAAAACTCGGATTTATTGCGCCTAAACTGCGCCAACAGAGCGTTGGAAATGTTCATTCGAACACGCTTTTGGTCTAACGTGAACAAACGCAACATCCAACGCGTGCACAGCTTTCTCATGTCTAAATGTTGATTTAATATGTGACAATCACGTTATTTTGAAATGTTCATAGCTTCTACTATCTCTCTCACTTTATTTCGGTGGTCGACTAGCACCATTTGGTGAACTTTGGCGATGTTTTCGTCGGTAGTTGCAGTTTTTAGAAGTCCCGAACCTTCATCGTCTCCCAAGCTCTTACGGCCACGCTTAAATTGGGCTGTAATGTAGAAAATAATGGTGCAGAGTCCCCATACACAGAATCCAAGTCATCTTTGATTTGTATAGGCGCATTCATATTCAGACAGTTGAAGACCTGGAACAAATTGCGCAGAGCATGCGTTCGGCAATGTGGCACAATAAACCTAATAACGCTGTCTAAACTTACAAAATGCTCCGGTAATAATACATACCCTGGACGTTTTCTCGTTTCAAATAAAGATCCCGTACCAATATTACGCAAGTAGCGATTTCTATGTTCAAATGCTGCATTTCGTATTTTCTAAACAGTGTGTATGAAAGAAGGAGGTTCCTTACTCACATTTGTATATAATATTGTCACACTGGCGGTAGAATCGCGAAGGCGATGAAAAATGATGGCCGATCGTTACCGGAAATGAGAGACAGTTGAATGTAGAGTGAGAGAAAATAAACAGTTAGAGGTTAGCTAGCATTTGTAATGGTGAACAGTGTATTTCGAGGAGAATAAAGTGTAGTTTTTGTGTTTCGTAACCTCGTTTTATCATTTCACGAACCCAAAAAGTCACAACTGGTGTCAGGAAGCGGGATAACTACATCACCGAACATTATGGCCATGGAATCGGCATTGGAAATGCTTTTGCAGAAGATGAACGAATTAACAGCGAAGTCAGAAGCGGCAAATAACAACTTGGCCGCGAAGATGAACGAGTTAACAACAAAAACAGAAGCGGCAAATAACAACCTGGCCGCAGAGTTGAAAGAAATAAAGACCGAATTGGCCACAGAAATGAAGGCAGCGAACGACAGTCTGGCCACGGAAATGAAGGAGGCGATCGAGCTCCTCGCCGCCAAATTTGAGGAACAGTTGGCCGGCGTGAGGGATGACGTGACGGAGCTGGGCAAGCGGATGGGCCAAGTGGACGAGCACGTCGAGGACCTGGCGAACCGCTTCAATGACCTAGAGGAAAAGGCCGACAATAACGCCAAGTCCCTGAACGCCATGGTTGAAGACGTCGAAGACCTCGCGAACCGCGTAAACAACCTGGAGGGAAAGGCCGACACCAGTGTCAAGTCACTGAACGCCATGGTGGAGGACGTCGTCGGCAGGAGACTGAAGGATTTGAAGGCTGACGCACCGGGACGCGACACAACATCAGCGCGCGTCAAACCTCCGAAATATGACGGCGCGTCAACATTCGAGGTCTTCCGCCGCCAGTTCTTCACAGTGGCCAAGCACAACAGATGGTCACCGGAGGAGGAGGCCACACAGTTAATAGCCAGCCTCCTGGGACGGGCCGCGGAAATCCTAAACGCGGTGCAGACAACGGCGGCGCCCAAGGACATCTGGGAGGCCCTGGAGAATCGCTTGGGGAACCACCGCTTAGCCGCAGCATACCGCAGCCAGCTAAAGGCAAGGTCGCAGCAGCCGGGGGAGACGCTGCAGGAGTTCGCCATAGCGATCGAGCAGCTGGCTAGCAAGGCGTTGGTTGACCTGCCACCGGGAAGCCGCCTACAATTTTGTCGACGGGGTACGGGACACGGAGATTCGTCAGCGCCTAAAGCTCGGCGATTATAAAAACATCCACGAGGCGCTGACAGCAATATTAAGGATGGGGGCGGCCAAGGTAGCATCTATCCCGACGTCGAGAACGAGGAGTGTCCGCTACGCCTGAGACAGAAGACCAGCTGAGGGACGCCGGCGAACACCTAGTGGCCTGTGTTGGGGGTGTGGACAGCCCGGACACCTGCTGAGAGACTGCCCACACCAGGAAGAGCGGCCGGAAAACGAGTAAGGCCCGGCGTGGAGAGGGGTACGTCGGCGCCATTACCACCATCCCCTCGAGTGACAATTCGCGCCATCAGCCGGCGGATGGATGACAACCTCATCGCGGACGGCTGGGTAGAGGAAAGCCGTGCCGCGTGCTGGTGGACACCGGGGCGGCCGTTACCCTCAGACCTGACGTGGCGAAGGGTTTGCCGTCGAGGAAGCCGAGCCGACCATACCAGCTTGTGACAGCATCGGGCGACACCATGCCTATGGAGGAAGCCCTACTGGAGCTGAACTTGGGACGGAGTGCCGTGCGTCTGTGGATGTTCGTCGCGAAGGTGGCTGAGGAGGTGATTCTGGGACTGGATGCCCTCAGGAGCCACGAGGCGACGGTCGACGTCGGCAGGAAGGTCCTGAGGCTCAACGGAGAAGAGGTTATATTCCGTCAACCAGAGGAGCGCCTTGGAATTGGCAGGGTCGTCTTGAGCGAAGACGTGGGTGCCCCGAGGAAAGATATTGGTGGTACACCTGGATCGCCTGGCCCGCTACGAAGGCGCTGTTCGGGATGACCAGCCTTGAGGTGGGAGCAGTGTCACCCTGGTGATAGACTCGTGAAGCCGATAAAAATGATGGCCGATCGTTAACGGAAATGAGAGACAAATGAATGTAGAGTGAGAGAAAATAAACAGTTTGAGGTTAGCTAGCATTTGTAATGGTGAACAGTGTATTTCGAGGAGAATAAAGTGTAGTTTTTGTGTTTCGTAACCTCGTTTTATTATTTCACGAACCCAAAAAGTCACAATATACAACAATAATAGCAACAATATTAATCACCAAAAGGTTGTTGGAGCAAATCTCTTTCGTGGGTTAAGTTTCAAATGTTGGTTAAGCATTTAGTCGCTTTATCTTTCTTTTAACAACAACGAAATGTGTAATAACCTTTATCTTACATTTGGAGCAGGTGGAAAATTAAGCCTTTGTGGAAGAGTGGATTGAAAAAGTAGTGTGAGTGTAATATGTTAACGTTTTGTTATAAATATGCGTTACGCAACCCTTGTATCACCAGCAATGGAGCAGTGCGTGTCTCTGCCCAGAGATGGCTCTACCTGTAAAATTGTTTAATTGGAAAGAAAATTTCATGGAAACGAAGAGTAGTTATACCATACAGTGAGATAAAATCTAAAAAAACTAATAATTGTTTATGGGAAAGGAAGCCTTCTCAAGTGAGTATATATGTCGAGCTATTTGCTTCCCTTGCAATGTTTTCGTTGTTGTTTCTATTCTTCTCTATTGTATGTTCTAACAAATATCTCTAGTATTTTGAATGTGCTGCTGATTTAGTTAGACAGTTTATGTCATATTGGTATGTTGACATAGTTAAGAGCAAGTGATCTGTGGTTCGTATCCAGGCTATGACTCTGGTTCTACTTTTCCACGGTTACTGTCACAGCCTAGTTAATTACTTTACACCTCTTTCATAAACAAATGTTTAATGACAGCTCGATACTCGATTTAGTCCATTTTCATAAAACACTCACATCAACTCACTCAAACGACTGTTACGTAACAACTGAGCGCAAAAGTGGATGAAACTTTGGTGAGTAACTGTCAACAGATGAAAAACGAGATTCCCTAGCATTTGTTTAGGAGTGTTTTCATCTTCATGTTGAGGTCGGAAAGTTTTCAGACTATTCTAGTATATCCATGATTATAAAAATTGTATTTCGGATTTTTTCCTGCGTTTAAAGTGATTGTAGGTTGATTAGGTAGAGTTTATACTGTCACCCTATTAGCGTAAGATACGACCGGCGACAGCTGGAAGGGACCGAGGCAGCCGAGCCACGCCCCCCGCCCATTAATCTGTCACTGAGGGGTGATTTAGGGAAATGTCACTTGTCCCTCGACGTTTCTCTCCCCTTCTCCTGTCCTCTGGAACGTTCGGGTGATTCGCGGAGAACCAGAGACTTCTAGAATAACAGGATATTCCTATAAAAAGGGCTTCAATTAGGAGTCAGTCAGTCAGAGTTCGTGGCAATCAGCGTAAGAGTGCAGCGCTAGTGTAAGGACGAGAAGACTGTGTACGTGCATCGGAGTATTGTCCGTAATTACTAGTGCAAGTGAAATTGTAACGGACTTACTGGTGAATTGTAATTGTGTGCATTACGTAATTCGGTGTAATTGGCAAGTATCAAACTGTAAGTCGGTGGAAATAAAGAACATTGTTGAGTTTGTGTAATTGGACTTTTTATTTCACGAGCCCACAAAGTCACAATACGATGGAGAGGGAAGTCTCCCACTCTGCGACCTGCCTAGACATGGCTAGAGGCTGAAATTTGTAACTTACGCTTCTTGTATCATGCATTCATATTAGCACATAGAAACTATTATGCAACTATTTATTTATCGACTGGTTATTTATGTATATAATTAGTAATATTGCCATTAGGTATTAAATAAAATGAGAAAGGTTTTAGTATTTAAGGATTATAGAACTAGACAGTCGCTTTACAAACATAACAATTCCAAATAATTCTAAAATGTGTACATTCGTCCTCAAATTCTGGACCGTGACCAATTTCCAAACTGATGGTACCTTTTTGCCTCCTTTCTCTACTCCGATCGCTTTATTTCATCTATCCATCGGGTATGTAATCCGTATGTCAAATAGAAGCGACTTGAAGCAGAAATCGATGACGTGCATGTTCAATTCAGCAAAGTGAATTTCGTTGGAGTGTAATGTACATACTTTCGTAACTCCGGTCTAAGCTTCTTATCTCTCTTTGGGAATAAAATTTCCAGATACGCGCCGCTTCAACAACGGTTCCAAAAATCACGCCCTTGCGATAATGTCGGATAACGGAAGCTTAGCACATGTCAGTTGTAGCGTAGGTCCAATTCCTTCGTGACAACACTGTCTTAAAATACTCGTAGCAAAGAAACAAAAGCTAAACTTATTTCAACCAGACTGGATTTGTCATTACCGCTGTCCAAATTATAATGTAAAATGGTATACAAATATCCAAATTGCTCCAAAAGTGATTGTAATAGTAATTTATGTAGAACTGATATTTCTTTCTTTAGTTATTCTGTTGGAAAGCCAATTACTAGCCAGTTTTAGCACCGAATTAAACAGAATGTTCTATAGTTTCGATTCCTAGTCGCTAGATGTGCAGTTGTTTATCTTTTATTCCTAATTGCTAGTGTTGGCAGTTGTTTTCGACATTTTGTTCCAGTGAGTGTGAAAATGCAGTACACATTAAATAAACGACTCTTCCTTGTGAAGTAATACTGGGTTATGCGACGGTCTACAGTTCTCAGTAGCGTCCGCCAAGTCACAGGGCACGTTTTAAGGTCCTCCCTCAAAATGACGGCTTCTAGCTTCCGCTTCTGCTGCTTTCTCCGACGTTATTCAATTATTTTGGTGATGTTGGGTACCTCGGCTGCGTCCGGAACTCACCCAAAATGTAGGAACAAGGACTTATCTGTGCCGCACTGGCTACAGGTGTCGCAGATCCAGGTTCGAGTGGACAGCTCGGAAAGCTCGAATTGTACGTCGAAGAAACGGTCATAGATACCTTTTATTTCTGTTACTACAGGTACATGACCGCCAGATACATTCGGATGTCTGTCGGCTAATGCCCTCGGCTTGCAGGAACGACTACCTTAAGCTGGCATTACCCTCGCTGTCGAATTTCACTAGCACTTGTTCACCCGCGGGGTCTATGGCCACTTTAAACGTGATAATCTAATCCCAAGTGGCGCAGATTTTCCGTGTTACTATATGTCGGCAACTGGGAGTTGCTGAACGTTTTCCCAGATATTTATACATAACTCAGCCTCCCCGTGGCGTCAACTCATCTGAAACATCATTGGCCATGTTTTCGCGCTGTACATAGTGTGGGTGGCGTTCTGCCTTCTGATAGGCGGCCAAATATCTGCTGAGCCCTATTTATTTCCCTGTTTAACGAACTTTCTCAGGCGCTTTTCTGGGTCCTTGAGCTCTAGCTTATACCAGGGCTGTTAAATAAACAATGATAACACTTTATTTGACAACATATCTCTATCCATTCTCATAATTTTGATGGTCCTTCTCAAAATAGTCTCCCCTTAATGCGATGCATTTGTCCCAGCGTTTCTGCCAGTCTTCAAAGATATGCTGGAAACCATTTTTGAGAGATCCTTCAAAATCGCCTCCGCAGCCTTCACCACTGCTTCTGATGACGGATAATGCCTCCCGCGAAGGCGTTTCTTCAAATTAGGGAATAGAAAACAGTAACATTGGGCTAAATTCGGACTATAGGGAGGGTTAGGGATGTACTTCACGTTGATTTTTGCAAGATATTCAGTAACAACATTGGCAATATGCGGCCGTGCATTATCGTGGTGCAGCATCCAGCCTGCTTCACGAAAATGTGATCTTTTGCTCCTGATATAGACTTGCAATGTTTTCAGGACATATCTGTAGTATTGTACAGTTACTGATGTGTGTGCAGATACAACATGCTAATAAACCATTTCATGAATATCAAAGAATAAGATGACCATAACTTTCCCAGCAGAAGCAACCACTTTTGCTGTTTTGGGGGTTTTGGTGATGAAGGAGATTTCTACACTGAGCTTTGCTGTTTGCTCTCAGGATCAAAATGATGTAGCCAAGTTTCATCAGCAGTGATTACGTTTGAAAAGAGCTCCGGATCATCCTCTAACATCAACTTTGACTGCATGCAGACCTGCATGTGTATGTTCTTTTGTTCGGGAATCAACAGTCTTGGAACACATCGCGCACAAACACGTCTCATGTGTAATGTTTCTGTCACCAACGTGTGGGTGGCAGCCAATGAAATGTTCACTATTTCGGAAAGTGATGTTAAGGTAATTCCTCGATCCTCTCTCACAATGGCAGCAGCAGTGTGGATGTTTTCTTCCGTAAGAGCAGTAACTGGAGTATCAGGTCCACCTTCCTTTGAAATTGAGTGTCTGCTCTCTTTAAACATTTTAAACCACCTTCGAGTTGTTCTGTAGGGAAGAACAGACTCTCCATAGGCCTCCTGTAACATTGTATAGGCCTCAACTGAAGATTTGTTGAGACGAAAGCAGAATTTCAAAGCGGCATACTGTTCCTCGCGTGTTACATCCATTGCAGCGGTAGGCGATACTGAACATGTCTGAACTTGCCTGATTCTCACAGGCAGGAACCAGGAATACCAACAATGAAACTAATACGGCGTGTTTGTTTCACATTAAGCTAAGAGAATATAATAAGTTTCAACTTTAGTGCGAAATATTATGACCGTAAAAGAATTATGATGTTTTTATTGAACAGCCCTCGTAGAACTGACATATTTCTTTCTTTAATTATTCCGTTCGACATTCATTCAATGACGCAGCTTTAGCACCAAATTAAGCAGAATCCTTGTCACTAGATGTGCAGATGTTTGTATTTTATTCCTAATTGCTAGTGTTGGCAGTTGTTTTCGTCATTTTTTCTAGTGAACATGAAAATACATTAAATCAACAACTCTTCCTTGTGAATTAGTAATCCTTTACTGGATTACTAATTCAATTACAGCTACTCAAAGGTCATACCAGAGAGAATTTGGTGTTCGTAATTCTCCCAAAAGCAACACAATACTGGGACTAATAAACAAATTGGAAGAAACTGAATCTCTGGCAAGTATCGTTCATCTAGACTTCCTACGGTTGTTGTTGACGTAAGAGCACGACTGGAGCAGTCACACGTTTGTCGCAGGAGACAGGGTACACCTACTCAATGTGTCAGAGAGCTGCGAAAAGTGAAGACCTAAAGCCATATAGGGTTACGGTTGTTCATCAGCTACAGGAACCAGATAAGGATAAAAGATTGAATTATTGTCGCTGGTTTCAGATGTTCATTGTGCCATATTGTCCATCACATGGTTCACAGATGAAGCAGGGTTCCATTTATCAGGTTATGTGAACTCACAGAACTCACGCCATTGGGCCATCCACATGTCATCCATGAAGCATCTATGCCCCGGTTGAAATCGGAGTTTGGTGTGCAGTATCCGTACAGAGAATAATCGGGCAACTTTTTTAACCACACTGGGAACACTGCAGGGTACCGACTGATTGCCATGTATTTTGTTGAGCAAATGGACGATGTAGAGCTGAGTCATGGATATTTTCAGCAAGTTGGCGCTACATGTCACACATCAAATGAATCCATGGAACTAATTGCAGGCTTCTTTGATGAATGTATAATTTCCAGGAACCTGTGACCACCAATATCTTCGTATTTGACATCGCCGGAGTTCTTTCTATGGGGTTACTTAGTTTATTTCCAATTTCTTATTACAATATCAAGCAAATACAGCTTCCTACACATATAACATAATTAGTATTCTATAAATGCAATATCTTACCTACTACTTATTTTGGAGTTGCATTTTCTCATGCTCCACTATAATTAACCTAGATTATGCAAAAGAAATATTCTCTCCAGTATTAAGTTTTTTGACAATCAAAAATATACTGCCAAGTACTATCTTTTTTTCGCACATTGGACATCTTCCCTTAATATATGCATTCCTTATATCCCTCCTGTTCTATGCCATGCCAATCTTCTCTTCCTAATTTATCACAGATGTCAACATATTTTTCTCCACCCCAATCATTTTTCATTGTTTCATATAATTTCAATGATCTTTTGTTATTAAGATTAGCCCATAATTCTTGTTCTTCAGTATCTTCAGTTCTTGTTTTTACTTCTTATATGGGTTTACTTAAAAGTCGGGGTTTACGTCACACGTCCCCAGACATTGGACGATCTGAAGTACAACATCACACAGGAGACAACAGAGGCCTCCAACGAGTGACCAGTAACATGGAACGACGTGTTGAGTTGTGCCTAATGCAGGATGTAGGACATTTCCAACATTTGCTATAGAGATAAATAACCTCCCAAAATTCCTCTACAAATTTGTCGCTAGGACAATTCATTTTGAAACAATTAATGCAAGAAATGTGCCAGTTCTATATAAATCACTCTGTATATACCTGGAATAATACGAATGTTACAAATGTGGTCTTAATTTAATTTCAAAATTCGCATTTAGCAAACACAGTTTTTAAAAATGTAGCAATTCTTTCAGTCTCTTGTATAAATAATAATATGCAATAAAATGCGCCTGTAAATACATTGATTAAAATGTATGGTTAAAGACAGTCTTATGTTTTGTTCTTCAATAAGCTACTCTTAGAAAAGATGAACATCTAGATAGCTCTTGTTTACCCAGATAAACTTTAAATTAGCTTTCATAGATTTCGCTGCGATATACTAAGGTAATACAATAGATATTGTATTATATTGTTCTTTAAATTTCACAATTTTTTCATATCCAAAGGAGAAACAAATAAGGAAATTGCATCTGAGGAATAAATTAGTTTTTGAAAATTGAAACCCATAAGTAAGAATATTTCCGAAATGGTGAAGTCTACAAGAAAATATTTAAAATAATTGCGTGCCTTAACCACTTTTTTGTAAGAATTTGTCTGATTCTTAAAGGGTAAAGCCATAAAAATATATTCCAGTATTTAGAAGACTTTTGCATAATATTTGGACATGATACATTTATCGAAATTGGTAAAGCTAACTTTGAACAAAATGAAAGAATCATAAGAAAGAGCCGTAAGTACAAATATTGTTCGGCACATTTACTTACAGAAAATTACCAGCTGTAACCATGAGATATATTTTTCATAGGCATAAAGAAATTTTTCATTTTATTTTCTGCTCTTTTTCGTTCAACAACCACAGAAAACATGCAAAACTCCAAAGCGAGTTCTCGATATCAAATTTTAGGGTTTAATTTGATACCTCTCGTGGTATAGGAAATTAGTAAGCAATTTGTTAAACTGGTTGTAACATGATGTTATAAATAAGTGAAGTTGTCAGAAAATACCAGGTTAACGTCAGTTGTAAAACACAATAAAGTAATGATTGAAGCTTAAATTAGACATGCCTTAATCTCGACCCACGTACAGCCAAAACTGTTTTGCTAAGCAAAGAGGGAGGCAACTTTGAAATACGAGGGCTGTTGGGTAATTTATCTACTCAAGTATCTACCGTTTATGGCTGGTACGATGTTAAGCTTGTCGATGCAAGTTTATGCGGGTCTTAAAGATAACACAGGGGCATTACAAAAACATGCGACGAGTGGAAGGTTTGTTAATTCCCGCGAGTGTATAAATAAGTCTTGTACCATACAATGTTTTATCCAACACTTACCGTAATCATTAAAAAGACCTACTACTTTTTTAATTAAAATATAACAAAACAGTACAATTATTTGTAATGTTATTTTCTGGAATATAGAGCTATTTAGACCAATGCCGGCTGGTAATATGAGACAATCGATGTTGGCTAGTCGTTTCTAGGTTAATTTGATTTTCATTTCAAGAAGCTACATTGACGAATGTATTGTCAGTAGAATGTGAACATATAGGAAAATATTTGTTAATTACTGAATGAATACAAGTTGTAGCTGCACATTTCATTACCAAATGTTAAAACTACAATAAATATTATACCATATTATATTTTTTCCTAGAATAAAAGGTTACCAAAAAGAAATACTTACCGAGAACTCTTCATATAGAATGCAGTATTATGCTATCCTACTATATGTAGCAGAGAAATGAATGTAGTCAAGAAGATTAAATAATCATTAATATCAATATACTTTAGCTCGAAATAAATATACGTGTATCCACTGCAACAAAAAGTTATGTAAATATATAACATGAAACGCTCTTTTTTACTCTTCTGAGCAGGGTTTGGATGTGGTTTAATTTTTTAATTTGAAATCGCTGTTTGCCGTTCACATAAATCAGAAAGTGAACAAACATAAGACTGGGGATGTTTGAACAGCAGATGGGAGCCAAGAAGGGCAGACACTAATGGCTTTGGCGCTTTCTCTCACAAGAGGGCGATGTTCCCTTATATAAAGGACGTTTGCTACTGATAACGAAAGTCCGGCTACGTACTTACGCTTTCATCTGTTCGTCATAACGGAGACATTTTCGCACCGTACATACGCCTTTATTTGTTCATCATGACGATGACAATTTCGCATCGCTATCGTATGCGGAAACGCTTGACCTACATTGATTCACATCTCGATTAGGGTGGCTTATCAGTGTAAGGCTTTATTCTGGGATTTAATGCATTTATTAAGTAAGTAATATAAGTTACAACGTTATTACTGAAGAAGCATTTATTATCATTTAACTGAGAGAAAACAGTTATACATCAGATTAGATAAGGCTGTTAGATGTTCTGGCGAAGTCATTCAACAAGAGCTTCCTCCTCTGTAAGATGTCTGCCGCACCTTCAGCAACCCTTTATGCAAAGTTATACTAGTAGGCTTTTCCTTTAACCTGAAATGGAATGTTTCGTAACCCTAAGCTCTATGTACCCAGTACTCATTTGAACATCATTTCACTCATCGTCCAGTATTACGTAACGTTGGAGGTCTTCTCTTATCCTGAAAGATGAATGTCTGGTAACTCTAAGCTCTATGTATCCTGTACTCATTTGAACATCATTTCATTCATCGTCCGGTATTACGTAACTTTGGAGGTCTTCTCTTATCCTGAAAGATGAATGTCCGGTAACTCTAAGCCCTATGTACCCTGTACTCATTTAAACATCATTTCATTCATCGTCTGATATGACTTAACGTTGGAGGTTTTCTCTTATCCTGAAAGATGAATGTCTGGTAACACTAAGCTCTATGTACCCTGTACTTATTTGAACATCATTCTATACATCGGCCGATATGACTTAACGTTGGAGGTTTTCTCTTATCCTGAAAGATGAATGTCTGGTAACTCTAAGCTCTATGTACCCTGTAATCATTTGAACATCATTTCATTCATCGTCCGATATAACTTAACGCTGGGAGTTTTCTCTTATCCTGAAAGATGAATGTCTTGTAACTATAAGCTCTATGTTCCCTGTACTTATTTGATCATCATTTCATTCATCGTCCGATATGACTTAACGTTGGAGGTTTACTCTTATCCTGAAAGATGAATGTCTTGTAACTCTAAGCTCTATGTACCCTGCACTCATTTGAACATCATTTCATTCATCGTCCGATATAACTTAACGTTGGAGGTTTTCTCTTATCCTGAAAGATGAATGTCTGGTAACTCTAAGCTCTATGTATCCTGTACTCATTTGAACATCATTTCTCTCATCGTCCGATATGATTTAACGTTGGAGGTTTTCTCTTATCATGAAAGATGAATGTCTGATAACTCTAAGCTCTATGTACCCTGTACTTATTTGAACATCATTTCATTCATCGTCCGATATGACTTAACGTTGAAGGTTTCCTCTTATCCTGAAAGATGAATGTCTGGTAACTCTAAGCTCTATGTACCCTGCACTCATTTGAACATCATTTCATTCATCGTCCGATATGACTTAACGTTGGAGGTTTTCTCTTATCCTGAAAGATGAATGTCTTGTAACTCTAAGCTCTATGTACCCTGTACTTATTTGATCATCATTTCATTCATCGTCCGATATGACTTAACGTTGGAGATTTCCTCTTATCCTGAAAGATGAATGTCTGATAACTCTAAGCTCTATGTACCCTGTACTTATTTGAACATCATTTCATTCATCGTCCGATATGACTTAACGTTGGAGGTTTTCCCTTATCCTGAGAGATGAATGTCTGATAACTTTAAGCTCTATGTGCCCTGTACTCATTTGAACAACGCTTCATTTATCGTCCGATATGACTTAACGTTGGAGGTTTTCTCTTAGCCTGAAAGATGAATGTGAGGTAACTCTAAGCTCTATGTACCCTGTACTCATTTGAACATCATTTCATTCATCTTCCGATATGAAGTAACGTTTCCTAGGTTTTCTCTTACCCAGAAAGATGAATGTCTGGTAACTCTAAGCTCTGTGTACCCTGTACTCATTTGAACATCATTTCATTCATCGTCCGATATGACTTAACGTTTTATAGGTTTTCTCTTATTCTGAAAGATGAATTTCTGGTAACTCTAAGCTCTATGTACCCTGTACTTATTTAAACATCATTTCATTCATCGTCCGATATGACTTAACGTTGGAGGTTTTCTCTTATCCTGAAAGATGAATGTCTGGTAACTCTAAGCTCTATGTACCCTGTATTTATTTGAACATCATTTCATTTATCGTCCGATATGACTTAACGTTGGAGGTTTTCTCTTATCCAGAAAGATGAATGCTAACTCTAAGCTCTATGTACCCTGTATTTATTTGAACATCATTTCACTCATCGTCCGATATGATTTAACGTTGGAGGTTTTCTCTTATCCTGAAAGATAAATGTCTGGTAACTCTAAGCTCTGTGTACCCTGTACTCATTTGAACATCATTTCATTCATCGTCCGATATGACTTAACGTTTTATAGGTTTTCTCTTATTCTGAAAGATGAATTTCTGGTAACTCTAAGCTCTATGTACCCTGTACTTATTTAAACATCATTTCATTCATCGTCCGATATGACTTAACGTTGGAGGTTTTCTCTTATCCAGAAAGATGAATGTCTGGTAACTCTAAGCTCTATGTACCCTGTACTTATTTGAACATCATTTCACTCATCGTCCGATATGATTTAACGTTGGAGGTTTTCTCTTATCCTGAAAGATGAATGTCTGGTAACTCTAAGCTCTATGTATCCTGTACTCATTTGAACATCATTTCTCTCATCGTCCGATATGATTTAACGTTGGAGGTTTTCTCTTATCATGAAAGATGAATGTCTGATAACTCTAAGCTCTATGTACCCTGTACTTATTTGAACATCATTTCATTCATCGTCCGATATGACTTAACGTTGAAGGTTTTCTCTTATCCTGAAAGATGAATGTCTGGTAACTGTAAGCTCTACGTACCCTGTACTCATTTGAACATCATTTCATTCATCGTCCGATATGACTTAACATAAATTAAATTAATAAGTAAATTAAAATAAATTAACAAATATAAAAACTAAATAAATTAAGAAAATTATATAAAATATGACGTAGATAAATTAAAAAAGTGTAGTGAAACCAGTGGTCCAGGGTTTCGATGCTCAGAAATTTCAGAAGGTATTAAAAAGATGCTAATACACACGTATAAAATGTTCTTAAAATTAGAAAAGTAAAAGGAGGCTTAGAATATATCGAGTCACAGACTGAAGATAGAGTAAGGCCCTAGCGGCGTCGGAGAGAACTTAATCCACAGTAGTCGTCTTGAAGAAGGCTTGTGTTAGAAACAGCACTCGTAGAACCTGAAGCACGATAGGATTGGAGTCCTAGTAAACAATGAGAAAACCCAGTGTGACAATTGCCGGTCCGCAGTAAGTTGAACTTCAGACCTCGAATGCGAGCCTTGCAGGTTGCTGTAGAGCTATCCCACTCCGTTATTTTGTTAATTTGCTCTTCAGTTTGCCTTGCCCAGCTAAAGGGCTTAATTATTCATCAAAGCAAGCAGATATATGACATCCTGGTAGCTTAGTGGTGCTTGATGACCTAAGGTATAAAATGTATGTATACCTGTTCAAGGTAAATATTCTTTAATGGTAGTACCCTACCTGTAAGCATTGAGTTCACGTGATAACTAAACATATACAGTGCTCCAAAAATATATCTTGATTCCCAAAAGCTACTTTCAAGAGAAGGTCTTTGGTTGTATCTATAACGAAATAATCAGTAGCTATGAATTTAGTATTATACTTCGGTATCTTTCTAGAACAGAGGGAGACAGGCTCGAGAGTTGTCAGGTATTTTAGCCGGAAGCGAGGCCTGCAGTGCGTGTGACTTCAGGCAAGAGTAGTGTAGTACCAAGTTGTCTATATAAATGCCGCTGTGAGTACAGAATCTGCGGGTTCAGGTAGCTGTGGCACACTGGATGACAACAATGTACGAGCGCTGTTCAATAAAGAATGATTACAACTTTTTATTGACAACGTATCTTTACTCATCCTTACAATTTTGACGGTCCATCACAATACAAAACTGGCGTTTCTGCCAGTCTTCAAAGACATGCAGGAAACCATTGTTTGAGAGATCCTTGAAAATCGCCTCCGCAGCCCTCACCACTGATGGATAATGCCTACGCCGAAGGCGTTTCTTCGAGTTAGGGAATAGACAAAAGCCACATGGGGCTAAATCCGGACAATCTGGAGGGTGAGGGATGTACTTCACGTTGATTTTTGCAAGATATACAGCCGCAACATTGACAATATGTGGCCGCGCATTATCGTGGTGCAGCATCCAGCCTGCTTCACGGAAATGTGGTCTTTTGCGACTGATATGGACTTGAAATGTTTTCACGACATCCCTGTAGTATTGTCCAGCTACTGATGTGTGTGCAGGTACAACATGCTGATAAACCATTCCACTAATATCAAAGAATGAGATGACCATAAATTTCCCAGCAGAAACAACCACTTTTGCTCTTTTGTGGGTTGGTGATGAAGACGATTTCCACACGGAGCTTTGCTGTTTGCTCTCAGGATCAAAATGATGTAGCCAAGTTTCATCAGCAGTGATTACGTTTGAAAGAAACTCCGGACCTTCCTTTAACATCAACTTTAACTGCATGTTACCTCCATTTCAGCGGTAGGTGATACTGAACATGTCTGAACTTGCCTGGTTCTCAGAGGCGAGAACCAGGAGTACCAACAATGAAACAACTACGGCGTGTTTGTTTCACATTAAGCTAACAGAATATAATAAGATTGAATTTTAGAGCGAAAATTAAGACCGTAAAAAATTATGATAATTGCTTATTGAACAGCCCTCGTAGCTGCCACGTAAGAAATGGTAGAGAAAGTCATGTATATAAAACATTTGACTACCACTTAAAGTCTAATGTAATCCCTTGTAACTACAATAAGATAATGTTTATCTTGGAGTAGACAGAGCAATATGTGTTTGTATAAGAGTAGAGAAAGTCATGTATATAAAACATTTGACTATCACTTAAAGTCTACTGTATTCCCTTGTAACTACAATAAGATAATGTTTATCTTGAAGTAGATAGAGCAATAAGTGTTTGTACAAGAGTAGAGAAAGTCGTGTATATAAAACATTTGACTATCACTTAAAGTACACTGTATTCCCTTGTAACCACAATAAGATAATGTTTATCTTGAAGTAGATAGAGCAATAAGTGTTTGTACAAGAGTAGAGAAAGTCATGTATATAAAACATTTGACTATCACTTAAAGTCTACTGTATTCCCTTGTAACTACAATAAGATAATGTTCATCTTGAAGTAGATAGAGCAATAAGTGGTTGTACAAGAGTAGAGAAAGTCATATATATAAAACATTTGACTATCACTTAAAGTCTACTGTATTCCCTTGTAACTACAATAAGATAATGTTTATCTTGAAGTAGATAGAGCAATAAGTGTTTGTACAAGAGTAGAGAAAGTCATGTATATAAAACATTTGACTATCACTTAAAGTCTACTGTAATCCCTTGTAACTACAATAAGATAATGTTTATCTTGAAGTAGATAGAGCAATAAGTGTTTGTACAAGAGTAGAGAAAGTCATGTATATAAAACATTTGACTATCACTTAAAGTATACTGATTTCCCTTGTAACTACAATAAGATAATGTTTATCTTGAAGTAGATAGAGCAATAAGTGTTTGTATAAGAGTAGAGAAAGTCATGTATATAAAACATTTGACTATCACTTAAAGTCTACTGTATTCCCTTGTAACTACGATAAGATAATGTTTATCTTGAAGTAGATAGAGCAATAAGTGTTTGTACAAGAGTAGAGAAAGTCATGTATATAAAACATTTGACTATCACTTAAAGTCTACTGTATTCCCTTGTAACTATAATAAGATAATGTTTATCTGGAAGTAGATAGAGCAATAAGTGTTTGTACAAGAGTAGAGAAAGTCATGTATATAAAACATTTGACTATCACTTAAAGTCTACTGTATTCCCTTGTAACTACAATAAGATAATGTTTATCTTGAAGTAGATAGAGCAATAAGTGTTTGTACAAGGGTAGAGAAAGTCATGTATATAAAACATTTGACTATCACTTAAAGTCTACTGTATTCCCTTGTAACTACAATAAGATAATGTTTATCTTGAAGTAAATAGAGCAATAAGTGTTTGTACAAGGGTAGAGAAAGTCATGTATATAAAACATTTGACTATCACTTAAAGTCCACTGTATTCCCTTGTAACTACAATAAGATAATGTTTATCTTGAAGTAAATAGAGCAATAAGTGTTTGTACAAGGGTAGAGAAAGTCATGTATATAAAACATTTGACTATCACTTAAAGTCTACTGTATTCCCTTGTAACTACAATAAGATAATGTTTATCTTGAAGTAGATAGAGCAATAAGTGTTTGTACAGCAGTAGAGAAAGTCATGTATATAAAACAGTTGACTATCACTTAAAGTCTACTGCATTCCCTTGTAACTACAATAAGATAATGTTTATCTTGAAGTAGATAGAGCAATAAGTGTTTGTACAAGGGTAGAGAAAGTCATGTATATAAATCATTTGACTGTCACTTAAAGTCTACTGTATTCCCTTGTAACTACAATAAGATAATGTTTATCTTGAAGTAGATAGAGCAATAAGTGTTTGTACAGCAGTAGAGAAAGTCATGTATATAAAACAGTTGACTATCACTTAAAGTCTACTGCATTCCCTTGTAACTACAATAAGATAATGTTTATCTTGAAGTAGATAGAGCAATAAGTGTTTGTACAAGGGTAGAGAAAGTCATGTATATAAAACATTTGACTGTCACTTAAAGTCTACTGTATTCCCTTGTAACTACAATAAGATAATGTTTATCTTGAAGTAGATAGAGCAATAAGTGTTTGTACAGCAGTAGAGAAAGTCATGTATATAAAACAGTTGACTATCACTTAAAGTCTACTGCATTCCCTTGTAACTACAATAAGATAATGTTTATCTTGAAGTAGATAGAGCAATAAGTGTTTGTACAAGGGTAGAGAAAGTCATGTATATAAAACATTTGACTGTCACTTAAAGTCTACTGTATTCCCTTGTAACTACAATAAGATAATGTTTATCTTGAAGTAGATAGAGCAATGAGTGTTTGTACAAGAGTAGAGAAAGTCATGTATATAAAACATTTGACTATCACTTAAAGTCTACTGTATCCCCTTGTAACTACAATAAGATAATGTTTATCTTGAAGTAGATAGAGCAATGAGTGTTTGTACAAGAGTAGAGAAAGTCATGTATATAAAACATTTGACTGTCACTTAAAGTCTACTGTATTCCCTTGTAACTACAATAAGATAATGTTTATCTTGAAGTAAATAGAGCAATGAGTGTTTGTACAAGAGTAGAGAAAGTCATGTATATAAAACATTTGACTGTCACTTAAAGTCTACTGTATTCCCTTGTAACTACAATAAGATAATGTTTATCTTGAAGCAGATAGAGCAATAAGTGTTTGAACAAGATTAGAGAAAGTCATGTATATAAAACATTTGACTATCACTTAAAGTCTACTGTATTCCCTTGTAACTACGATAAGATAATGTTTATCTTGAAGTAGACAGAGCAATAAGTGTTTGTACAAGAGTAGAGAAAGTCATGTATATAAAACATTTGACTATCACTTAAAGTCTACTGTATTCCCTTGTAACTACGATAAGATAATGTTTATCTTGAAGTAGATAGAGCAATAAGTGTTTGTACAAGAGTAGAGAAAGTCATGTATATAAAACATTTGACTATCACTTAAAGTCTACTGTATTCCCTTGTAACTACGATAAGATAATGTTTATCTTGAAGTAGACAGAGCAATAAGTGTTTGTACAAGAGTAGAGAAAGTCATGTATATAAAACATTTGACTATCACTTAAAGTCTACTGTATTCCCTTGTAACTACGATAAGATAATGTTTATCTTGAAGTAGATAGAGCAATAAGTGTTTGTACAAGAGTAGAGAAAGTCATGTATATAAAACATTTGACTATCACTTAAAGTCTACTGTATTCCCTTGTAACTACAATAAGATAATGTTCATCTTGAAGTAGATAGAGCAATAAGTGTTTGTACAAGAGTAGAGAAACTCATGTATATAAAACATTTGACTATCACTTAAAGTCTACTGTATTCCCTTGTAACTACAATAAGATAATGTCATCTTGAAGTAGATAGAGCAATAAGTGTTTGTAGAAGAGTAGAGAAAGTCATGTATATAAAACATTTGACTATCACTTAAAGTCTACTGTATTCCCTTGTAACTGCAATAAGGTAATGTTTATCTTGAAGTAGATAGAGCGATAAGTGTTTGTACAAGAGTAGAGAAAGTCGTGTATATAAAACATTTGACTATCACTTAAAGTGTACTGTATTCCCTTGTAACTGCAATAAGGTAATGTTTATCTTGAAGTAGATAGAGCAATAAGTGTTTGTACAAGAGTAGAGAAAGTCATGTATATAAAACATTTGATTATCACTTAAAGTCTACTGTATTCCCTTGTAACTACAATAAGATAATGTTTATCTTGAAGTAGATAGAGCAATAAGTGTTTGTACAAGAGTAGAGAAAGTCATGTATATAAAACATTTGACTATCACTTCAAGTCTCTTGTATTTGCTTTCATTCCGCTAGAGCGGAGGGACTTAAAGAACACACTGTACCACCTAGTGATTGCAACGCCCTGTGTAAGTTCACTAATGCCTTTCGTACTGAATTAATTTTATTGGCAGTGCGGGCTTAATACCAGACGTGCTAATTAGCCTATCTCGTATTGTACTGGATCAAAATAAAGAAATGTTACCAACGCCAATAAGACGAGAAGAAGAAGGCGAGAAGAAGATTGCTGGCCTAACGCTATTTTCTTTATTTCTCCTCAGACAACTATAAAAAGGATTTACTCGTGAGAACAGGCGCTTCTCCTCCCCATCTCTCTTCCCCAAGTATTCCTATCAACCCCTGCCTTGTAATTTTCTCAGCTCTCCAGGGGTTATTACCTTCTTTTATGAATCTTTGGGCTTAATCCTGATAGCCAACTTAACTGCACAAAAACTTTTAACATAGGCCTCCTCGTAACCTGATTTTTGCCTGCGGTCTTCAACTTTTTATATAATTCCGATATGTTACTAAAATACCACAGCTATTCACTTTTTTCCCAGAAGAACTGACCTAAATACAAGATCTGAACTGTTATGCGCAATAGTCGTCTATTCAGTCTATAATACAAGTGCTGTTCAATAAAGAATGATCTTAATTTCCTTTCGGTCATAATTTTTTGCTATAAAATTCAATCTTATATTCTGTTAGCGTAATGTGAAACAACGGCACCGTAGTAGTTGCATTGTTGGTGCTCCTGGTTCCCAACTGTGAGAAACAGGCTAGTTCAGACATGTTCAGAACCGCCTACCGCTGCACTGGAGGTAACACGCGAGGAACAATATGCGGCTTTGAAATTCTGCTTTTGTCCCAACAAATCTTCAGTTGAGGCCTATACAATGTTACAGGAGGCCTATGGAGAGTCTGTTATTCTCTACAGCACAGCTCGAAGGTGGTTTAAAATGTTTAAAGAGGGGAGACAATCAATTTCAAAGGAAGGTGGACGCGGTGCTCCAGGTACTGCTCTTACGGAAGAAAACATCAACACTGCTGCTGCCATTGTGAGAGAGGATCGACGAATTACCTTAAGATCACTTTCTGAAATATTGAACATTTCATTGGGTGCCACCCACACGTTGGTGACAGAAACATTGCACATGAGACGTGTTTGTGCGCGATGTGTTCCAAGACTGTTGATTCCCGAACAAAAGGACATTCACATGCAGGTCTCTATGCAGTTTAAGTTCATGTTATAGGAAGATCCGAAGTTTATTTCAAACGTAATCACTGCTGATGGAACTTGGCTACATCATTTTGATCCTGAGAGCAAACAGCAAAGCTCATTGTGGATATTTCCTTCATCACCAACCCCCAAATTGGCAAAGTTGTTGCTTTTGCTGGGAAAGTTAAGGTCATCTCATTATTTGATATTCATGGAATGCTTTATCAGCATGTTGTACCTGCACACACATCAGTAACTGGACAATATTTCAGTGACGTCCTGAAAACATTGCAAGTCTATATCAGGAGCAAAAGGTTACATTTCCGTGAAGCAGGCTGGATGCTACACCACGATAATGCGCGGCCGTATATTGCCAATATTGTTGCTGAATATCTTGCAAAAATGAACGTGAAGTGCATCCCTCACCCTCCCTATAGTCCTGATTTAGCCCTATGTGACTTTTTTCTATTCGCTAACTTGAAGAAACGCCTTCGTGGGAGACATTATCCATCATCAGAAGCAGTGGTGAAAGCTGCGGAGGTGATTTTGAAGGATCTCTCAAAAATGATTTTCAGCATGTCTTTGAAGACTGGCAGAAACACTGGGACAAGTAAATCGCATTCAGGGGGACTATTTTGAGAAGGACTATCAAAATTATGAGGATGACTAAAGGTACGTTGTCAAAAAAGCTGTGAACCTTCCTTATTGAACAACCCTCATATGAAGTAAATATTAACGGATACACGTCACTTTGTGTACTATGACCTTTTATCATTTACCATTAAACTTCGGATTTCTAAGTATTGATTTCTGGTTTGACTAACATGTTAAAATCGTTATTGCTTTGTCTATAGTGAGATGTAGTACCCAGGCGCAGAAATAGATACTTCCCTATAAACAGCTGTAAACGTGTGACACAGTTTAAGCTAAAAACATAAAACCAAATCATTGGTAACATTAAAGAAAATAAATTTATTATCATCTTGAGGTGTTTAGCATTAGGTGCTTCATTTATAAAGGTTTTTAGCTCATCAGGTGTACGAGTTTTGGCTTTTTTCCCTTGATTCCTTCTGATTTTTGAATACCAGATTTTTTATTATCAGGAATCTTACCTTTTTAGAGAAATGTAGTAAATTGTAATACTATATTTATTTTGAGGAACTAAAGTTACGTCAAATTCTTTAAACAATTTTGAGAATGTTTGTTTATCCAAGGATGGTAAGTAAATTTTTTACAATTATAATAGTCTTTTATTCTTAAGGGTATTTAGCAGTTTAATTGTTTAGATTGTGATCAGGTTTATATTGGAAAGATAAAACGTAATTTGTAAACCAGAACAAAAGAACGTTTTCGTAACATTAAGCCATAGCAGATAATTTTTGGTTATTTAACCAAGAAATAAATCCTGAAGTTAAATTATTAAAACAAATGGTCCGATAGATGTAATGGTTTTGGAAAAATATTTATTGTTAGAAACAAACATCGCGTAATTAATTTTGAAATATCAGCAGTCGATTCTGCTTTTAAATTTATTTCATTTTCAGAAAGTGACAGTACTGACAAAAACACAGTGACATCTAGTGATTGTAACGTTGACAACGAGGTTCTTTGAGAATGAGTACTCATGAAATAGGGATCATCATCAATTAATAAGAAACTTTTCATTATTTTCTTGTCCGAGAGCTGTTCAAAAAAGAATGATCATATTTTTACGGTCATAATTTTTCGCATTAAAATTTAATTTTATAATATTATGTTAGCTGAATATGAAAGAAACACGCCGTAGTAGTTTCATTGTTGGTACTCCTGTGAGAACCAGGCAAGTTCAGACATGTTCAGTATCGCCCACCGCTACAATGGAGGAAACACGCGAGGAACAATATGCGGCTTTGAAATTCTGCTTTGGTCTCAACAAATCTTCAGTTGAGGCATATACAATGTTAGAGAAGGCCTATGGAGAGTCAGTACAGCTCGAAGATGGTGCTGAATAGCGTTGTATCAAATCCTCTATGTAGCGTTTTATAATGTATTTATATGTCACACAAATTTTAATGCTGATACATTTTAATACTATTAGCATTCAACCATGAAGAGGCGGTGGTCTGTGTTCATATCCAGGGGAAGCTAGTTGTATTAGTTACAAGCAACACACTGAGAGCAGTGTAATTTGTTACTGTCCCGCAAAAATTACCGCTTCCTCTCCGTAGATGTCACTATGATTTCATGTTAAGAATCATCAGTCAACAATGACGTCATTCTTGTTCAAATGGAGGGCGGGAAATAACGAATAAAAATGAACATCCTGTACCTTTATATTTTAATTCTTTATACGAGGGCTATCCAGAAAGTAGATTACGTTTTCGTCTGTTTCCGCTAGGGGCGGGGCTAGCGTGGCCATCTTGGGGTCAGAGCGTTGCGCAGCTCAGTCGGCATCTAGCCGTGCTAGTGAGAGGTTCGTGCTGTGCTCCGTTCAGATACTGTGACGGTTTGAAATGTCTGCGTTAATTGAAAATCCCGTGAGCTGCGAAAAACTGTAAACCGATAGAAATCTATCGGCAGCTTTGTGAAGTGTATGGGGACAACATTATCACTGAAGGTGGAGTGCGTCAGTGGGTCATCAGATTTAAAAATGGCCGAACCAATGTTCACGACGAAGATCGAAGTGGGAGACCCAGCATAGTGACTGCCGAACTTGTCGAAAAAGTCGATGCTAAGGTCCGTGAAAATCGAAGGTTCACAATAACGGAACTTTCTTTGAGTTTTCCACAAATTTCGCGAAGTTTGTTGCACGAAATCACCAGCGAAAAGCTTGGTTACCACAAGTTTTGTGCAAGATGGATTCCAAAAATCTTGACAGAGGACCACAAAAATCAGCGAATGGCTGCAGCGTTGAACTTTTTGGACGTTTACCATAAGGATGGTGACTCTTTACTCGATCGCATCTTTACTGGTGACGAAACATGGGTGAAACACGTGAACTGTGAAACGAAATTGCAATCAATGCAGTGGGGGCACACAAGTTCTCCCCAAAAACCCAAGAAATGCATTCAAACAATGTCGGCAAGGAAGATGATGGCGACTGTTTTTTTGGGACAGAAAAGGTGTGATTTTGGTGGACTTCCTGGAAAGAGGCACTACAATAAACTCTCAAAGGTATTGCCAAACTCTCCAAAAACTCAGAAGAGCCATTCAAAACAAGCGCAGAGGAATGTTGAGCTCTAAGAACTTGTTGATTCACGACAACGCCCGGCCCCACACGGCAAATGTCACTCGTGAAGTTCTTGAATCTTTTAAGTGGGAGTTGTTTCCTCATCCGCCGTACAGTCCCGACCTGGCACCGAGCGACTTCCACCAGCAATGAAGAAGTGGCTGGCTATGCAGCGTTTTGATGACGACGCACAGCTGCAAGAAGAGGTAACGAAGTGGTTGAAGGCGCAGGCGGCCGAATTTTTCGACGAAGGAATTTCCAAGCTCGTACATCGCTACGATAAATGCCTTAATTTGAATGGTGACTATGTCGAAAAGTAGTATTTGAGTGTGGCTTTCATCTGTATATAATAAAATTTGTTTCCTATACTTTGTTTACTTTTTATTCCAAAACGTAATCTACTTTCTGGATAGCCCTCGTAATACTAGTAGCATTCAACCATGAAGATGCGGTGGTCTGTGTTCATATCCAGGGGAAGCTGATTGTATTAGTTACCAGGAACACACTGAGAGCGGTGTAATTTGTTACTGTCCCGCAAAAATCACCGCTTCCTCTCCGTAGATGTCACTATTATTTCATGTTAAGATTCACCAGTCAACAATGATGTCATTCTTGCCAAATTGGAGGGCGGGAAATAACGAATAAAAATAAACACCCTGTACCTTTATATTTTAATTCTTTATAGTTAATATTGCTTGATTTTAAAATAACTGACGAAACAAAAGAGTCACAACTGATAGCGATTTCAACTAACTCCTTAGAACTCCGAGTTGAAGTAGCTGAAGCAGCGCTCCGGGTGACAGAAACGATAATCTCTCTACGCCACTTTCCCTCCGACCTCGCATAAAAAGTAACTGCCTGCCCCTTTTCGGTAGCGGCACGGCCCCCAAAAGAAATTATATTGCCGGCCAACATTATCGTTATATTTGCGATCTTCAACTGTCCTTCGCTTAGAGCACTTTTCTTATGGGCTCAGATGTACCAGGAAAGGAAATGACAGATGTGTTGCGTCCACATGCTCCTTGCCATTTGAAAACCAACCTTAGAGAAGCTAAATGTTTGTATGGATTGATTTAATTGTAGGCGCTGTGAGAACTGGAGTATACAGTCGGATTTATGCAAATGGTGGCGAACACATCAAAATATAAATATAACACTTACCTGGGTAAAGTACGAGACTGGTCTGAAAATTTTCCGACCTAATAAAGATAAAAGACATATTTCCAGATGTCTTTTATTTTTCAAAATAATCTCCTTGTAACTGTACACACTCTCCCAGCGATGTTCCCATCTCTGTAACCGCCCAAATAGTACTCGACGTTTTTCAACATAGTCTCCTTGTAACTGTACACACTTCTCCAGCGATGTTCCCATCTCTGTAACCCGTCCAAATATTACTCGGCGTTTTTCAAAATAGTCTCTTTGTAACTGTACACACTTCTCCCAACGATGCTCCCATCTCTGTAACCCGTCCAAATAGTAATCGACGTTTTTCAACATAGTCTCCTTGTAACTCTACACACATCTCCCAGCGATAATCCCATCTCTGAAACCCGTCCAAATAGTACTCGGCGTTTTTCAACATAGCCTCCTTGTAACTGTACACACTTCTCCCAGCGATGTACCCATCTCTGTAACACGTCCAAATAGTACTCGGCGTTTTTCAACATAGCCTCCTTGTAACTGTACACACTTCTCCCAGCGATGTACCCATCTCTGAAACCCGTCCAAATAGTACTCGACGTTTTTCAACATAGCCTCCTTGTAACTGTACACACTTCTCCCAGCGATGTTCCCATCTCTGTAACCCGTCCAAATAGTACTCGGCGTTTTTCAATATAGTCTCCTTGTAACTCTACACACTTCTCCCAGCGATGTTCCCATCTCTGTAACCCGTCCACATAGTGCTTGACGTTTTTCGACATAGTCTCCTTGTAACTCTACACACTTCTCCCAGCGATGCTCTCATCTCTGTAACACGTCCAAATAGTACTCAACGTTTTTCAACATAGTCTCCTTGTAACTCTACACACTTCTCCTAACGATGCTCCCGTCTCTGTAACTCGTCCAAATAGTACTCGGCGTTTTTCAACATAGTCTCCTAGTAACTCTACACACTTCTCCCAGAGATGCTCCCATCTCTGTAACTCGTCCAAATAGTACTCGGCGTTTTTCAACATAGTCTCCTTGTAACTGTACACACTTCTCCCAGCGATGCTCCCATCTCTGTAACCCGTCCAAACAGTACTCGACGTTTTTCAACATAGTCTCCTTGTAACTCTACACACTTCTCCCAGCGATGTTCCCATCTCTGTAACCCGTCCACATAGTGCTTGACGTTTTTCAACATAGTCTCCTTGTAACTCTACACACTTCTCCCAGCGATGCTCTCATCTCTGTAACACGTCCAAATAGTACTCAACGTTTTTCAACATAGTCTCCTTGTAACTCTACACACTTCTCCTAACGATGCTCCCGTCTCTGTAACACGTCCAAATAGTACTCGGCGTTTTTCAACATAGTCTCCTAGTAACTCTACACACTTCTCCCAGAGATGCTCCCATCTCTGTAACACGTCCAAATAGTACTCGGCGTTTTTCAGCATAGTCTCCTTGTAACTGTACACACTTGTCCCAGCGATGTTCCCATCTCTGTAACCCGTCCAAATAGTACTGGACGTTTTTCCACATAGTCTCCTTGTAACTCTACACACTTCTCCCAGTGATGCCCCCATCTCTGAAACACGTCGAAATAGTACTCGGCGTTTTTCAACACAGTCTCCTTGTAACTCTACACACTTCTCCCAGCGATGCTCCCATCTCTGTAACCCGTCCAAATAGTACTCGGCGTATTTCAACATAGTCTCTTTGTAACTCTACACACTTCTCCCAGCGATGCTCCCATCTCTGTAACACGTCCAAATAGTACTCGGCGTTTTTCAACGTAGTCTCCTTGTAACTTTACACACTTCTCTCAGCGATCTTCCCATCTCTGTAACACGTCCAAATAGTACTCGACGTTTTTCAACATAGCCTCCTTGTAACTCTACAAAATTCTCCCAGCGATGCTCCCATCTCTGTAACACGTCCAAATAGTACTCGGCGTTTTTCAACATAGTCTCCTTGTAATTCTACACACTTCTCCCAGCGACTCTGTAACACGTCCAAATAGTACTCGACGTTTTTCAACATAGCCTCCTTGTAACTCTACACACTTCTCCCAGCAATGCTCCCATCTCTGTAACACGTCCAAATAGTACTAAATGTTTTTCAACATAGCCTGCTTGTAACTCTTCACACTTCTCCCAGCGATGTTCCCATCTCTGTAAAACGTCCAAATAGTACTCGAAGTTTTTCAACATAGTCTCCTTGTAACTGTACACACTTCTCGTAGCGATGCTCCCATCTCTGTAACATGTCCAGATAGTACTCGGCGTTTTTCAACATAGTCTCCTTGAACTCTATACACTTCTCCCAGCCATGCTCCCATCTCTGTAACACGTCCAAATAGCACTCGGCGTTTTTCAACATAGTCTCCTTGTAACTCTACACACTTCTCCCAGCGATGCTCCCATCTCTGTTCCCCGTCCAAATAGTACTCGACGTTTTTCAGCATAGTCTCCTTGTAACTCTACACACTTCTCCCAGCGATGTTCCCATCTCTGAAACACGTCCAAATAGTACTCGGCGTTATTCTCTGCAAAATAATTGTTCAGAAGGTGATTGCCTCTTCATTTGACGAAAATCTCTGTTCTCCGACCTCAATTTTCCAATAAGGGAACAACCAGAAGTCGCTTGGGGCTAGATCTGATGAGTCAAGCAGTTCAAACCGTAATTCGTGTATTTTCGCCATTGCAATCGCTGAGGTGTTAGACGGTGAGCTTGAAACAGGTTTTCCTTTTTCTACAAATGTGGCCGTTTTTCCGCAAGGTCTGCCTTCAGGTCAAGTAATGATGCGTAGTAAGCTCCTGTCACGGTTTTCCATTCTGAAGATAATTAATCAATATAACTCCATGACTGTCCCAAAAAACATTCGCCATCACTTTCCCAGCCGAAAAAAACGGTTTTTGCATTTTTTGCAGCCGATTCCCCCTTTGTGTTCCACTTTTGGGCTGTAATTTTGTTTCGGACGTATAACTGTGTATCAAAGTATCATCTACTGTAATTAATCGGCAACAAAACTCGGATTTATTGCGCCTAAACTGCGCCAACAAATCGTTGGAAATGTTCATTCGAACCTGTTTTTGGTCTAACGTGAGCAAACGCGGCACCCAACGCGGGGACAGCTTTCTCATGTCTAAATGTTGATTTAGTATGTGACAAACACGATCTTTTGTCATGTTCATAGCGTCTGCTCTCGCACACACTTTAATTTTGTGGTAGTTTGGTACAATTTGGTGAACTTTGGCAGTGTTTTCGTGGGTAGTTGCAGTTTTTGGAAACCCCGAACGTTTGTCTCCCAAGTTCTTGCTGACACGTTTAATTTCAACTGCCCAAAATTGCGCTGTGGTAAATGATGGAGCAAAGTCCCCACCCATAACCGTTTCGCCAAAATACCTCCTATTATAACACAGTTGGAAGCTCGAAATAATACATCGGAGCATTCACTTTCCGTGATATATGCACTTTCAGGAACGCTGTCTTCAGAGACTCACAGAATTGCTAAAACTGCCTGTGAGAAACTCAAAAGTTATCAATGAAAAATCCTGCTTACGAGAACCTGTAAAATTCCTACAACCCTTTCTGGTACACCAACCCATATCCGAGGGAAATTCATCCAAAAATAACTGTGGTGCTTTTCGTATGTCCCAGTAACGTTATGCGACATCGAGGGATCCTTTTCAATAAAAAACACAGGAGCTTCCCACAAGAAAATATAAAATTGGTCCCGGGTTCCATTCCCGCCTGTGGGAGTTCGTACCAAGATACTTCCTCATCTTCCCCAAAGTCTGGACGTATGAACGGGAGTGATCAGATTAGACTGGATTACTTATTGTGCACATTCCAATGTTTTAAAATATAAAACTTTTGGCTACATTTATTTGTCATTACCTTGTTGCCACCTTGTCTTACATGACACCCTGGTCTTGCGCTCTGCCAGATAGCTCTTAACCTCCATGCCTGCTTGTTACTTAATTAGTCCCTTTCTTCCCCCTCATCTTCCTTTCTTATATTCTTTACATTTATTTGTCTTTACCTTGTTGTTACCTTGGCTCACATGACAAACTGGTCTTGTGCTCTGTAAGGTAGCTCTTAACCTCCATGCCTGCTTGTTACTTAATTAGTCCCTTTCTTCCCCCTCATCTTCCTTTCTTATATTCTTTACATTTATTTGTCTTTACCTTGTTGTTACCTTGGCTCAC
This sequence comes from Mantis religiosa, assembly GCA_030765055.1. NCBI lineage: Eukaryota > Metazoa > Arthropoda > Insecta > Mantodea > Mantidae > Mantis > Mantis religiosa. The sequence goes on from CM060947.1 coordinate 267,356,171, forward strand.
ATGACACCCTGGTCTTGTGCTCTGTAAGGTAGCTCTTAACCTCCATGCATCCTTGTTACTTAATTAGTCACTTTCTTCTCCCTCATCTTCCTTTCTTATATTCTTTACATTTATTTATTTTTACCATGTTGCTAACTTGGCTTACATGACACCTTGGTCTTCTGCTCTGTCAGATAGCTCTTAACCTCCATGCCTCCTTGTTACTTATTTAGCCCCTTTCTTTCCCCTCATCTTCATTTCTTATATTCTTTACATTTATTTGTCTTTACCTTGTTGCTACCTTGGCTTACATGACACCCTGGTCTTCAGCTCTGCCAGGTAACTCTTAACCTCCATACCTCCTTGTTACTTAATTAGCCCCTTTCCTTCCCCTCATCTTCATTTCTAATATTATTTACATTTATTTGTCCTTACCTTGTTACTACCTTGTCTTATATGACACACTGGTCTTCTGCTCTGCCAGGTAGCTCTTAACCTCCTTAACTCCTTGATACTTAATTAGTCCCTTTCTTCCCTCTCATCTTCCTTTCATATAATCTTTACATTTGTCTTTACCTTGTTGCTACCTTAGCTTACATGACACCCTTGTACTCTGCTCGTCTAGGCAGGTCTTAATCTCCATACCTCCTTGTTACTTAATTAGCCCCTTTCTTCCCCCTCATCTTCCTTTCTTATATTCTTTACATTTATTTGTCTTTTCCTTGCTGCTACCTTGGCTTACATGACACCCTGGTCTTCAGCTCTGTCAGGTAGCTCTTAACCTCCATACGTCCTTGTTACTTAATTAGCCCCCTTCTTCCCCTTCATCTTCCTTTCTTATATTCTTTACATTTATTTGTCTTTACCTTGTTGTTACCTTGGCTTACATGACAAACTCGTCTTTTGCTCTGCCAGATAGCTTTTAACCTCCGTGCCTCCTTATTACTTAATTAGCCCCTTTCTTCCCACTCATCTTCCTTTCTTATATTCTTTACATTTATTTGTCTTTACCTTGTAGCTACCTTGGCTTACATGACATCCTGGTCTTCTGCTCTGTCAGGTAGCTCTTAACCTCCATACCTCCTTGTTACTTAATTAGTCCCTTTCTCCCCCCTCATCTTCCTTTCTTATTTTCTTTACATTTATTTGTCTTTACCTTGTAGCTACCTTGGCTTACATGACATCCTGGTCTTCTGCTCTGCCAGTTAGCTCTTAACCTCCATACCTCCTTGTTACTTAATTAGTCCCTTTCTTCCCCCGCATCTTCCTTTCTTATTTTCTTTACATTTATTTGTCCTTACCTTGTTGCTACCTTTGGCTTAAATGACACACTGGTCTTCTGCTCTGTCAGGTAGCTCTTAACCTCTATACCTCCTTGTTACTTAATTAGTCCCTTTCTTCCCCCGCATCTTCCTTTCTTATTTTCTTTACATTTATTTGTCTTTACCTTGTTGCTACCTTTGGCTTAAATGACACCCTGGTCTTCTGCTCTGTCAGGTAGCTCTTAACCTCTATACCTCCTTGTTACTTAATTAGTCCCTTTCTTCCCCCGCATCTTCCTTTCTTATTTTCTTTACATTTATTTGTCCTTACCTTGTTGCTACCTTTGGCTTAAATGACACCCTGGTCTTCTGCTCTGTCAGGTAGCTCTTAACCTCTATACCTCCTTGTTACTTAATTAGTCCCTTTCTTCCCCCGCATCTACCTTTCTTATTTTCTTTACATTTATTTGTCCTTACCTTGTTGCTACCTTGGCTTACATGACATCCTGGTCTTCTGCTCTGTCAGGTAGCTCTTAACCTCCATACCTCCTTGTTACTTAATTAGTCCCTTTCTTCCCCCGCATCTTCCTTTCTTATTTTCTTTACATTTATTTGTCTTTACCTTGTAGCTACCTTTGGCTTAAATGACACCCTGGTCTTCTGCTCTGTCAGGTAGCTCTTAACCTCCATACCTCCTTGTTACTTAATTAGTCCCTTTCTCCCCCCTCATCTTCCTTTCTTATTTTCTTTACATTTATTTGTCTTTACCTTGTAGCTACCTTGGCTTACATGACATCCTGGTCTTCTGCTCTGCCAGTTAGCTCTTAACCTCCATACCTCCTTGTTACTTAATTAGTCCCTTTCTTCCCCCGCATCTTCCTTTCTTATTTTCTTTACATTTATTTGTCCTTACCTTGTTGCTACCTTTGGCTTAAATGACACCCTGGTCTTCTGCTCTGTCAGGTAGCTCTTAACCTCTATACCTCCTTGTTACTTATTTAGTCCCTTTCTTCCCCCGCATCTACCTTTCTTATTTTCTTTACATTTATTTGTCCTTACCTTGTTGCCACCTTGGCTTACATGACATCCTGGTCTTCTGCTCTGTCAGGTAGCTCTTAACCTCCATACCTCCTTGTTACTTAATTAGTCCCTTTCTTCCCCCGCATCTTCCTTTCTTATTTTCTGTACATTTATTTGTCCTTACCTTGTTGCTACCTTGGCTTACATGACACCCTGGTCTTCTGCTCTGTCAGGTAGCTCTTAACCTCCATACCTCCTTGTTACTTAATTAGTCCCTTTCTTCCCCCGCATCTTCCTTTCTTATTTTCTTTACATTTATTTGTCCTTACCTTGTTGCTACCTTTGGCTTACATGACACTCTGGTCTTCTGCTCTGCCAGGTAGCTCTTCACCTCCATACCTCCTTGTTACTTAATTAGTCACTTTCTTCTCCCCCCTTCATCTTCCTTTCTTATATTATTTACATTTATTTGCCTTTACCTTGTTGCTACCTTGGTTTACATGGCACACTGGTCTTCTGCCTTGCCAGAATTAAGTAACAAGGAGGCCTTGAGGTGTAGAGCTACCTGGTGGAGCAGAAGACCAAGGTCTTATATAAGTCAACGTAGCAACAAGGTGAACACAAATGAATGTAAAGAATACAAAAAAGAAGATGAGGGGAAGAAAGGGCTAGTTAAGTAGCAAGGAGGTATGGAGGTTAAGAGCTACCTGTCAGAACAGAACACCAGGTCGTCATGTAAGGCAAGTTAGCAACAATGTAAATACAAATAAATGTACAGAATATAAGAAAGGAAGATGGAGTGGGTGGAAGAAAGGGGCTAATTAAGTAACAAGGAGGTATGGAGGTTAAGGGCCACCTGTCAGAAGAGAAGACCAGGTTGTCAGGTAAGCCAAGGTAGCAACAATGTAAAGAGAAATAAATGTAGACAAAGGTTGCAAATTGTAAAATTTGGGAATATGCACAGTAAATATCAAATATCAATTTAAAATATACATTTTGGAACACCAGTTAACACCCTCGATATGTTCCAAAGTAGAACGGCCACCGAAATGACCATTGCATTTAAAGGCTATTGCGGTATAAGTGAAACAAAATAAAATCTCAAGATAACTCTCTCGTGTACTATAACAAGCCTGAGTATGGGAAAGGTTCTACAGAACAATAAGTTTATGCTTACATGTTTCATGTTTCGTGCTTATTTATTTGCTTATTTCATCATTTGTTTCTGCTTCCGAATCCGGGCCCTAGTTATGACACTATCAGCTGTTTCTCAGGTCAAAGCTCTAAGTATTAGTTACAAAAGAAACAAGTGAAGATGGTGTACGATTATATCTGTCCATTTATATGTACTCGTGTACACGACGTCGTTTCTGTCACATAAGTACTCTATGGAAACCTGCCACTACTGGTTTTAGAACAAGAAAATACAAATACTTGCCCGCCTCATTTGTAGCAACGCATGTTCAAATACAGAACGGATCGAAGTAAATATTTACAGAGAAGCGACGCAATATTAAACATGGCGCTACTTTATTGCTGGTCTGGTCTCCTTTACTGCGTCATATAGCACCCTTATATTGCGGCTGCTGCCGAGTAATCAAGTGCCCTCGAAAGAGACGCGCAGAAGATCAAGGGTCAGTTGGCTACCCTGTCACAAGCGGCCGCACTGCTCCTCATTAATAACTGATATTTACAATCCTGTTCATATGAACATATGTAGAGTATGGTAGAGTATTTCTCTACTGCTACTTCTTCAGAAATAATAGCTATTTACTGATTCAACCAGGAATCTTCAAAATTATATTACTTCTTGCTAGTTCTAGTTTCGACGAGAGTAAGGACAACAGTGTTACTTCAATAGAATACTTTTTAACTGTTCTGAGATTCGTGTAGTGTTCTTCAATAGCGCTACAAGAAGTAATTCTGTACAATTAACAGGCAATTAGCTAATTTACAAACTGTAGACCATTAGGTTATGTTGTCTTGGGTCATTGTTCACGAAGTGTATTATCCCACGATGGTACCAGTCTCTCTCTGGCTTTTGATGCGAAGAATTCGGTGATATATATATTGTGAGTTTCTGGGTTAGAATTAAAAGTATAAATAAAAGTCCAATTGCCAAAGTCAAAATGTTCTTTATTTCCCCCAAAGTACAGTTGGAACACTTGCCGATTACATAGAATTACGTAGCGCACACAGTTTGTCTGTCACACGTCCACTCCACAATCACAATTACGTACAACTCCTCTGATGCATGTACACAGTCTTCCAGTCCGTTGGCTGCGCCGTGGCTCAGTGGTTAGACCGCTTGGCTCTCACCAAGGCGGCCCGGGTTCGATCCCAGGCGACCGCAAAGTGAGATTTGTGGTGGACAACACGGCGCTGGGGCGGGTTTTCTCCGGGACCTCCGGTTTCCCCCGCCATCTCATTCCACCGGTGCTCCATCTTCATCTCATGTATCATCAGTGTCATCGCCTGCGGTGCCGTATGTAGTAAAAGCGGGCGTTAAACACTACACATTTCATATTTCCAGTCCGTTCGCTGGCACGGCGCTCTCCACGGCTGCTGGCCAAGAAATGAACTGATTCTACTACTACTACTGCTGCTGCTACTACTACTACTACTACTACTACTACTACTACTACTACTACTACTACTACTACTACTACTACTACCACTACTACTACTACTACTACTACTACTAGGGGGATTCTCGGTTTATCTCACCCAAGGCTGTTTCAGGGCTTATTTTGCCCTTTTAAGTCGGCATGCTTATTGGTTTGGTGGGAGAGATGGCTCTTTCTTTAATTGATGCTATTTGATTTGTATATAGTATTTACATATATATATTTATTTATTTTTTATTTACCTTTTATTATTTATTAACTATATACATGTATATTTATTTACTGTCCCTGAGGTCGTCATTTTGGTGTACGTTTGTCATTGCAGAAGTTGTCGTAGGTGTTGTATTTGTCGTTTTTCTTCCTCTTTTGCTTCTTCATGCTGTCTGATGATGGTTAACAGGGGAGGGTCGCTTGGATTCTTTTCCTGGTGTATTTGAGTTCTCTTGTATTGTTTTGCAGCTTTGATGATCTCCTGCCTGTGTGGTCGGTCTCTTGCATTGTCTATGTATTTAGTGATGTTTTTCTTTATTGTGTCTTCTATTGTTGCGGTTTTTGCTATGTCGTGGATTTCATTACTACTGGACCATGGTGGTAACTTCCTAGCTATTCTCAAACATTTCCGTTCGAACCCGGAGATACTGTCTTTTGTTTTTTGGGAGGTGATGGACCATAAAGCGATTGCTACGTATGTGAATATTGGTCTGATGATAGTTTTATATAGCTGGGTTAGGGTGCCTGGGGATAGGCCTTCCTTTCTAATTGTTGAGAGGAACCTGAGGCATGACGTTGCTAATTTTGCTTCTTGCAGTATGATTTTGTAGTGAGTGTTGGTAGACAGCTTCTCGTTTAGCGTTACCCCTAGGTATCTGATTTTTCTTTGTGTCGGTATGGTGTGTTTACTGTAGGTCATGGCAGACGTTCTGTATGTTTCTTTGGTTTTTATCCGGAAGATGATGTATTGCGTTTTTGCTGGATTTATCGTTACTCTCCATCGTTTTGCCCATTTGCTGAAAGTTGCTAGCTGTTTTTCTAGTCTCGGCTTGCAGTCCCGTAGTCTTCCTGTCAAGCACCAATAAGCGGTATCATCCGCATATTGCGCCAGTCTGATTGTCGGGTGGATCGGCTGGGGAGTATCGGCGGTGTATATTATGTATAGTAGGCCAGATATGGAGCTACCTTGTGGTGACTGACTCGTCCACCGCATCCCTTATATACACAGATCGCTGTGTCTGAAAGTTTCGTGGCTCAACACATCATCAGGATTGTTCGAGACGTCAGGGGAAGGGGGGAGAGACGGACAGTGCCTAGTGACACTTTCCTCACCATCCTTCTATGTTAACGCTACAAGATAAATGGGTGGGCGTGAGCTAAATGCCTCCTGTTCCCTACCCAGCTCCAGTTGGTCGTGCCTTCTGATAATTGGGTGACTATGTATATAAACTCGAGGGTATCTACCAGGGCAGATCCCCTCCCTACGGAGCAATAGCGCGCATAAGGCTAGACATACCACTGCCGAAGACAACCGCCTGAGACAAAGACGACTCTACTAAACTGCCCAGATAAAGCGGCAATGAGCGGCTAGGTCCTGGGCAGCAAACAATCCGTCCAGGTAAACCTGGAGGACTCGATTCTTCTGCTGGTCTGCTGATCTGCTACCAAGGCAGATCCTCACAGAGTGAAAACTGAACCCACCTCTGACGACCAGGGAGTTACCGAGCTGTCCCAAAAGGGCGCCGGGCGCCTCAGTGGGGCTTTCCATATTGCAAGACCTAGACACTAACAGGCGCCCCCCCCCCCAATCTGGTCCTGTGGACACAAGACGGAATGGAAGTGGATACGCCTCTTACGAGCGCCACCCCCTCGTCGATTAACCTCGGTGGGGCCGCCTGGTGATCTAGCACACCTTCTACTAGATATGCTGGCTAGTACGCGGGAATATATGGCTTCCCTCAACCCCGTCCGGAGACGCACCTGATCCCCCACGGGTGTCAGGAACCACTGCACCCTCAAGTCCAACCCAGTCCGAACAACTCCCATTCCGGGAGCGGCTCCAATGATCGGCACGAGGTTCCTTTAGTAACGTCAGAGGTACTGCGAGTGCTAGAGGTCCGCAGCGCCCGCACCACGGCAACTGAAATGGACGGATCGCCTCCCCTACTGGGAGAATTCGGTGACACCCACTTTCACTGCTTCAATATTGTCAAACTTTCTTTCACGTAGAAAATGGATCATGGATCGACGGTACGAGATCAGGACTGTATGCTGGGTGTGGTAGCAGTTCGATTTCTCCCCATTCCTGTGTATTTCCATAGTTATTCGTGCAGTATGGGGTGTAACGTTGTCCTGTTGCAATAGGCATCCATTTAGGTTAACTAAATGGTACAATTAATGGAAATTAATTGTTCCCTCACACTAGCCGAGTGCAGGACGCACTATGACAGGGTAGAGCCAGACTGAAAAATTCAATGTGTACTCAGACATGTGTAATGTTACTGTCACCAAAGTGTGGGTAGCACCCAATGAAATGTACAGTATTTCAGAAAGTGATCTTGAGGTAATTCGTCGATCCTCTCTCACAATGGCAGCAGCAGTGTTGATGTTTTCTTCCGAAAGAGCAGTAACTGCAGCACCGAGCCGACCTTCCTTTGAAATTGATTGTCTCCCCTCTTTAAACATTTTAAACCACCTTCGAGCTGTGCTGTAGGGAAGAACAGACTCTCCATAGGCCTCCTGTAACATTGTATAGGCCTCAACTGAAGATCTGATGAGACGAAAGCAGAATTTCAAAGCCGCATATTGTTCCTCGCGTGTTACCTCCATTGCAACCGTATGCGATACTGAACATGTGTGAACTTGCTTGTTTCCTAAAGGTGGGAACCAGGAGTACTAACAATGAAACTATTACTTCGTGTTTGTTTCACATTAAGCTAACAGAATATTAGAGTGGATTTTACTGCGAAATTATGATCGTAAAACTTAATGATCATTCTTTATTGAGCAGCGCTCGTAGAATTTCCCCTTTTTTAGTTGATTTGTCGTCGTAGATAGACTTACTTGATTGTTCGATAAGAAAATCATGGTTCATAGGAGCATATGGTAACTTTATCACGTGAAACCAGCTCGCCCTTTTAGTTACTTGGTAACAGTTACTGAGTAGCATTGTTGCTGTCGTTACCCTGGTAACCGTTAGGTTGCTCTGTATACAAAGTGTTGTTAGAAAATTCACACCTAGAGACAGCATTCCATTATAATGACACCGCCACACACAAGGATTCAAGTTGCTAAATAAAAGAGGTAATTAAGAGGTCTTCTAGCCGGGCCAGGTAATTACTATCCAGTGTTTGGTGGCATAGCTAATTAATAAACAAAGTTTAGGAGCAAGAAGCGTCGGGTTTGATCAGATTACCCGTGATCGGAAGCGAGCAGAACAAGCGACGTTTCTTTTAAGTAGGTCATTACAACAGATTAATATTTCAAGTGCGCCCGTAATTGAAAGTGATGCACACAGCCGACTAATTAATGTGAGAGTGAGTTTAAACTGTGTTTTGTTTTCTCTCGTCCTAATTGACTAATTTTCTTTATTGCAAATGACGACGATCGTTTGCTTTATTGCCCCCGTCCCCCCCATCATTTGTTTTCGTGTAGGCAGGTATGTAATGATGGGCTAACAGAGCTTATTATGTATATACTGCAAGCAAACCATTTTTCTTTCTCTGTGGCGCCATTATCTCTGCATTTCTGTCACTTTAACAGCGACATTAAACACAAATCTGGCAAACCTCATTTGTTGCTTTCTATACAACTCTCTCCCTCTATGTCTCTCTCTTTCTCACACACAAGAAATAAACAGGTATTTTTCTCTTTATTATTTATATGCTTTTAGATCCAAAAACTATTTAAAACGAAATGTCAGATTGCAATGTAACAATTCCTTAAAATTGGTAATTAATAGAAAGATTTAATTGTTTATGAGTTGGTGATATTGAAGGTTGCTCACTTAAATTCTGTTGTTCTTGAACTGTCGAACGTTTTCGATCCTCTTCTCGGGTCATCTTTAGCGAACATTACTAAACCTACTGCTTCTCTGCTTCCCAAGAGAATTCTGACTAGGTCCATCAGCGATCTTCAGATGTATACCAACTTTAGAAACTGCAAGGTATGGAACATCATAAGATCGCTACCAACTTTAGAAACTGGAAGGTATGGAACATCAGAAAATCGCTACCAACCTAAGAAACCGGAATGTATGGAACATCAGCAGATCGCTACCAACTTAAGAAACTGGAAGGTATGGAACATCAGAAGATTGCTACCAACTTAAGAAACCGGAAGGTATGGAACATCAGAAGATCGCTACCAACTTTAGAAACTGGAAGGTATGAAACATCATAAGATCGCTACCAACTTAAGAAACCGGAATATATGGAACATCAGAAGATCGCTACCAACTTAAGAAACCGGAAGGTATGGAACATCAGAAGATTGCTACTAACTTAAGAAACCGGAACGTATGAAACATCATAAGATCGCTACCAACTTAAGAAACCGGAATATATGGAACATCAGAATATCGCTACCAACTTAAGAAACCGGAACGTATGGAACATCAGAAGATCGCTACCAACTTAAGAACCTGGAAGGTATGAGCAGAAGAAGATCGCTACAAACTTTAGAAACTGGAAGGTGTGAAACATCAGAAGATCGCTACCAACTTAAGAAACCGGAAGGTATGGAACATCAGAAGATCGCTACCAACTTTAGAAACCGGAAGGTATGGAACATCAGAAGATCGCTACCAACTTTAGAAACCGGAAGGTATGGAGAATCAGAAGATCGCTAACAACTTTAGAAACCGGAAGGTATGGAACATCAGAAGATCGCTACCAACTTTAGAAACCGGAAGGTATGGAACATCAGAAGATCGCTACCAACTTTAGAAACCGGAAGGTATGGAGAATCAGAAGATCGCTAACAACTTTAGAAACCGGAAGGAATGGAAAATCAGAAGATCGCTACCAACTTTAGAAACTGGAAGGTATGGAACATCAGAAAATCGCTACCAACTTTAGAAACCGGAAGGAACGGAAGATCAGAAGATCGCTACCAACTTTAGAAACCGTAAGTTACGGAAAATCAGAAGATCGCTAACAACTTTAGAAACCGGAAGGCATGGAACATCAGAAGATCGCTACCAACTCTAGAAACCGGAAGGTATGGAACATCAGAAAATCGCTACCAACTTTAGAAACCGGAAGGTACGGAAAATCAGAAGATCGCTAACAACTTTAGAAACCGGAAGGTATGGAACATCAGAAGATCGCTACCAACCTAAGAAACCGGAATGTATGGAACATCAGCAGATCGCTACCAACTTAAGAAACTGGAAGGTATGGAACATCAGAAGATTGCTACCAACTTAAGAAACCGGAAGGTATGGAACATCAGAAGATCGCTACCAACTTTAGAAACTGGAAGGTATGAAACATCATAAGATCGCTACCAACTTAAGAAACCGGAATATATGGAACATCAGAAGATCGCTACCAACTTAAGAAACCGGAAGGTATGGAACATCAGAAGATTGCTACTAACTTAAGAAACCGGAACGTATGAAACATCATAAGATCGCTACCAACTTAAGAAACCGGAATATATGGAACATCAGAAGATCGCTACCAACTTAAGAAACCGGAACGTATGGAACATCAGAAGATCGCTACCAACTTAAGAACCTGGAAGGTATGAGCAGAAGAAGATCGCTACAAACTTTAGAAACTGGAAGGTGTGAAACATCAGAAGATCGCTACCAACTTAAGAAACCGGAAGGTATGGAACATCAGAAGATCGCTACCAACTTTAGAAACCGGAAGGTATGGAACATCAGATGATCGCTACCAACTTTAGAAACCGGAAGGTATGGAGAATCAGAAGATCGCTAACAACTTTAGAAACCGGAAGGAATGGAAAATCAGAAGATCGCTACCAACTTTAGAAACTGGAAGGTATGGAACATCAGAAAATCGCTACCAACTTTAGAAACCGGAAGGAATGGAACATCAGAAGATCGCTACCAACTTTAGAAACCGGAAGGTATGGAGAATCAGAAGATCGCTAACAACTTTAGAAACCGGAAGGAATGGAAAATCAGAAGATCGCTACCAACTTTAGAAACTGGAAGGTATGGAACATCAGAAAATCGCTACCAACTTTAGAAACCGGAAGGAATGGAAGATCAGAAGATCGCTACCAACTTTAGAAACCGGAAGTTACGGAAAATCAGAAGATCGCTAACAACTTTAGAAACCGGAAGGCATGGAACATCAGAAGATCGCTACCAACTCTAGAAACCGGAAGGTATGGAACATCAGAAAATCGCTACCAACTTTAGAAACCGGAAGGTACGGAAAATCAGAAGATCGCAAACAACTTTAGAAACCGGAAGGTATGGAACATCAGAAGATCGCTACCAACCTAAGAAACCGGAATGTATGGAACATCAGCAGATCGCTACCAACTTAAGAAACTGGAAGGTATGGAACATCAGAAGATTGCTACCAACTTAAGAAACCGGAAGGTATGGAACATCAGAAGATCGCTACCAACTTTAGAAACTGGAAGGTATGAAACATCATAAGATCGCTACCAACTTAAGAAACCGGAATATATGGAACATCAGAAGATCGCTACCAACTTAAGAAACCGGAAGGTATGGAACATCAGAAGATTGCTAGTAACTTAAGAAACCGGAACGTATGAAACATCATAAGATCGCTACCAACTTAAGAAACCGGAATATATGGAACATCAGAAGATCGCTACCAACTTAAGAAACCGGAACGTATGGAACATCAGAAGATCGCTACCAACTTAAGAACCTGGAAGGTATGAGCAGAAGAAGATCGCTACAAACTTTAGAAACTGGAAGGTGTGAAACATCAGAAGATCGCTACCAACTTAAGAAACCGGAAGGTATGGAACATCAGAAGATCGCTACCAACTTTAGAAACCGGAAGGTATGGAACATCAGAAGGTCGCTACCAACTTTAGAAACCGGAAGGTATGGAGAATCAGAAGATCGCTAACAACTTTAGAAACCGGAAGGAATGGAAAATCAGAAGATCGCTACCAACTTTAGAAACTGGAAGGTATGGAACATCAGAAAATCGCTACCAACTTTAGAAACCGGAAGGAATGGAACATCAGAAGATCGCTACCAACTTTAGAAACCGGAAGGTATGGAGAATCAGAAGATCGCTAACAACTTTAGAAACCGGAAGGAATGGAAAATCAGAAGATCGCTACCAACTTTAGAAACTGGAAGGTATGGAACATCAGAAAATCGCTACCAACTTTAGAAACCGGAAGGAATGGAAGATCAGAAGATCGCTACCAACTTTAGAAACCGGAAGTTACGGAAAATCAGAAGATCGCTAACAACTTTAGAAACCGGAAGGCATGGAACATCAGAAGATCGCTACCAACTCTAGAAACCGGAAGGTATGGAACATCAGAAAATCGCTACCAACTTTAGAAACCGGAAGGTACGGAAAATCAGAAGATCGCTAACAACTTTAGAAACCGGAAGGTATGGAACATCAGAAGATCGCTACCAACTTTAGAAACCGGAAGGTATGGAACATCAGAAAATCGCTACCAACTTTAGAAACTGGAAGGTACGGAAAATCAGAAGATCGCTAACAACTTTAGAAACCGGAAGGTATGGAACATCAGAAGATCGCTACCAACTTTAGAAACCGGAAGGTATGGAACATCAGAAAATCGCTACCAACTTTAGAAACCGGAAGGTACGGAAAATCAGAAGATCGCTAACAACTTTAGAAACCGGAAGGTATGGAACATCAGAAGATCGCTACCAACTTTAGAAACCGGAAGGTATGGAACATCAGAAGATCGCTACTAACTTAAGAAACTGTAAGGTATGGAACATCAGAAAATCGCTACCAACTTTAGAAACCGGAAGGTACGGAAAATCAGAAGATCGCTAACAACTTTAGAAACCGGAAGGAATGGAAAATCAGAAGATCGCTACCAACTTTAGAAACTGGAAGGTATGGAACATCAGAAAATCGCTACCAACTTTAGAAACCGGAAGGAATGGAAGATCAGAAGATCGCTACCAACTTTAGAAACCGGAAGTTACGGAAAATCAGAAGATCGCTAACAACTTTAGAAACCGGAAGGCATGGAACATCAGAAGATCGCTACCAACTCTAGAAACCGGAAGGTATGGAACATCAGAAAATCGCTACCAACTTTAGAAACCGGAAGGTACGGAAAATCAGAAGATCGCTAACAACTTTAGAAACCGGAAGGTATGGAACATCAGAAGATCGCTACCAACTTTAGAAACCGGAAGGTATGGAACATCAGAAAATCGCTACCAACTTTAGAAACCGGAAGGTACGGAAAATCAGAAGATCGCTAACAACTTTAGAAACCGGAAGGTATGGAACATCAGAAGATCGCTACCAACTTTAGAAACCGGAAGGTATGGAACATCAGAAAATCGCTACCAACTTTAGAAACCGGAAGGTACGGAAAATCAGAAGATCGCTATCAACTTTAGAAACCGGAAGGTATGGAACATCAGAAGATCGCTACCAACTTTAGAAACCGGAAGGTATGGAACATCAGAAGATCGCTACCAACTTAAGAACCTGGAAGGTATGAGCAGAAGAAGATCGCTACAAACTTTAGAAACTGGAAGGTGTGAAACATCAGAAGATCGCTACCAACTTAAGAAACCGGAAGGTATGGAACATCAGAAGATCGCTACCAACTTTAGAAACCGGAAGGTATGGAACATCAGAAAATCGCTACCAACTTTAGAAACCGGAAGGTACGGAAAATCAGAAGATCGCCAACAACTTTAGAAACCGGAAGGTATGGAACATCAGAAGATCGCTACCAACTTTAGAAACCGGAAGGTATGGAACATCAGAAGATCGCTACTAACTTAAGAAACTGTAAGGTATGGAACATCAGAAGATCGCTATCGACTTAAGAAACCGGAAGGTATGGAACATCAGAAGATCGCTATCGACTTTAGAAACCGGAAGGTATGGAACATCAGAAGATCGCTACTAACTTAAGAAACTGTAAGGTATGGAACATCAGATGATTGCTACCAACTTTAGAAACTGCAAGGTATGGAAAATCAAAAGACCACTGATGGGCGGAATCAAAATCCTCTTGGGAAGAAGCAGAAAATGCTACTGTCAGTAGGTGCACTAATGGTCTCTGAAGATGACCCTAAAATAGAGTCGAAACGTTCCAGAGTTCAAAAATAACAGAACTTAAGTGAGTAATATTCAATATCACCAACATATAAAACTCCAACTATGTCTCACTTTTAACATTTTTGCTATTTTGAATAAGAAAAGTTTAAACTATAATCTTTGCAGAAGTTAAAGACAGATGGAGAAGGGCCGTACTGCAGACTCCAGCTAATCTTAGCTTGCTCCTCCTACCAGCGCTGCTGAAAGTGGTACACGCACCTCACGCGCCTGAACTGAGAACATTATTTTAATTAATGACGTTCGGATAAATGATTGAAAAATCATAGATATAGATCTTATAATAAGAATGAATTTTATTTTATGATCATGACTGTACATAAGTCCTGTCTCTACGAAACTTAGAACACGAGCGATGTATGTTTTATGTTCACATGTTATGTTACCCAACATCCATCCATTCAACTCAGATAAGCCTGAAAAGGAACAAAAACCTTTCCTCACAATATCTCAAGTAGAAATAAATAATGCACCTACTATTAAAAGAGAAGTAACAGAACGTCAACATAGCGCAATATGCTGACGACGTGCTGATATTTTCCACAAACAGACACCCACGCAGAACCTTCAACCCCATTCAACGATATTTAAACCTCCTCTAGGATTAGTGCACGCTTTGGCGATTGTCTGTTAACACGGAGAAAAGCCAAGCTATACTGTTCACCAAGCGCCGCTTTCCCGCCAAATTCCCCACATTCACCTACTTTGGGCAAGGGATCAGGTGGGAGAATTCAATCAAGTACTTGGGAGTCAAGCTGGACAAGGGTCTAACTTTTCGGGAACACATCCGGTAGCACGCGCTATACCCTGTGCTTAGGTCTGCGATGTCTGTTTCCCTAAATTTGCGTCTCTTTATGGCTCTGGTCCTCCCTATCATGCTCTATGCGTGCGAAGTCTGGGGTATGGCCGCAGGCTCACACCTAGTACTGCTCCAACGTGCACAGAATAAATGTCTTCGGATTATTTATTCTGTTTGCACAAGGTTCCCCGTGAGACTACTTTACGAGGCTTCATCCCTCCGCTATGTGGAGGACGAAATTAGGCTCCGGGCCACCAAATTTTTCGAGAGTTTGCCTCACCACCAGAGCGCCCTAGTCAGAGCCCTTGGGGACTATGTACCTCGGGAGTGTTGCATAAAGCGATACCGGTTACCCCGCATGTCTTGCGGTCATTACCGGTAACCACATCAGCCCCATTCCAGCCTAAACTAAATTACAGCTACCCAATATGTAATCTGTAAAATCAAAATTTGATCATCTTCTTCCAAGTTTATTAACTAATCCACCAGCGGTGCACGCTGTCTGTAGCACTTGGTTCATCATTCTTCGAGGAGCAACAGGCTACCTCACTTCTCTACACCCACTTAATTTTCACCCGTCATCCTACAACATCCACATCCCGCCACTACGTGGAAAGCTCTTCCCAGAGCAGGTACACGACTTGACCACCCTTCGGGCTGTTCCAGACAGCCTGCCAGCCTGCAATGTAAATGAAAACAGAAGTCACGCACTTTGTAACAGATTTAATTTTCAGTTTGTTTTCGGAGTAGAGATGTTGTTTTGTTAAAGTGAATGACATCGTTAAGTCATGTGTTGAACTGGAGCTGAAATATTGCTAATATTAAATTAAATTATTACTATACACATATATTTTTTCCAGTGTTTGTGATCTGAGTGCACCAATTTCTCCCTCAAAGCTGCGACTAGTTATTTTTCTATCAACAAACGTGATGTGATACATTCTCAGGGCAGAAAATTTATATTTAATATGAACAAGTTTTTACGAAAGTTCTGCAATCTAGGATATAGGGCAACTGTAGATATTTCAAAATCCCAGCAGTTAACTCTGTAACCTTGTAGTGTAGGTAGTGTACACACAGTGTCACTAATTTTTAGTGAAGCAGCTTCATCCTTAGAAAAAGTGAGCGTACCTGTGTTTCAGTCTCCGGGAAAGATCCATGAAGTCTGAAAGCGAGTTACTGGATTGGAAATTGTACTTGCTGTTCCACTGCTGTGACGTGTGTCAAGGTAAGATTTTAATGTTTTAGGAATATTTAATATATTATTTAATTACGGGAAGAATAGCCAACACCTTTATATGAAATCCTAATTCCAAATTCTCCATACAATAAAGCAGTTAGTATTCCAGCATTATAAGACTTTACATTTTGTAAAGTATATTATATACGGGCATATTATTATATACGGGCATATAAGTACATAGTGAGGTTTTGGAATTTAAGCTACCCATTATATCCTGCCTTTCTCTGTCTTCTATCCTCATTTTGACTCTTTTCCAGAAACCTTTTTGTAATCTATTACTATTACCAATATCCCTCCACATATCCCCATATCATATTTAATTTAGAATTTCTTGTATATGTTTGTACCAAGTATCTTCTTTAATACCGTTTTGTTGCATTTCTAAACATTCCTTCAAGGTATTATTAGTTTCCAGTTCAATATTTCAATGCTATTTCCATAATGTTAGCTCTACTACCATATCTCCTTAACTCCATTTGTGCAGCCGCATTTCTTGTGTGGTAACATCTTTCTGTTACAGTTTTCCAGTTTTTTAGTACTAAGATCTCACTTTCATGCCCGATTTTACAAACAAATGTTAAGACTTAACAGAGTTTAGTAATAGTTAAAACAAAAATTGCATTTCACCAACAAGTGTTAGCGTAACACTCGTGTTAAATCTCATGTAAAACTAACAAGCCAAATTTCTAATGTTAAGTCCTTAACAACTGTAAATAGTCAAGATGGCGAGCATGAACTCAGCTGTTGATGTCCATTTGCTATATTTAAGTACGTCTAAATGGCATTCATAATAGAGGACGGCCTATGAGGAGAAATGATTTTCAAGAACTATCCGAAGAACGCTGTTTTACGGAGGTATAGACTGTCGAAACATGTTGCTATGAAGGTCACTGCGGAAGTACAAGAGAGGTTAGGACATGCATCGAAAGGAACATGTCGATCTCGCCTTTGCTTCAAGTATTAATAACTTTGCGATTTTATAATTCACTGAATTATGTGGATAGTACATTGTCTACCTCCCGTCTTGAAACATTCAAGTCACTCGTCACTTGTTCTTCGCTCCTCGTTTTAAATTTACGTAATACTGAGTTAGAACATGCATCGAAAGGAATATGACTATCTCGCCTTTGCTTCAAGTATTAATAACTTTGCAATTTTACAATTCAGTGAATTATGTGGATAATACATTGTCCACCTCTCGTCTTGAAAGGTTCAAGTCACTTGCCCTTCTTCGCTCCTGGTTTTAAATTTACGTAATACTGAGTTAGAACATACATCGAAAGGAATATGACTATCTCGCCTTTGCTTCAAGTATTAATAACTTTGCAATTTTACAATTCAGTGAATTATGTGGATAATACATTGTTCAGCTCCCGTCTTGAAACGTTTAAGGCACTTATTTTTCGCACCTCTTTTTAAATTTACGTAATACTGACAAGTTGTTTGGTGCTTGTAGTAGTGACACATGCATTTGAATTAAATTCGTTTCCAATATTTTCCCCGCGACATCTTTCTCTTTTACAGTCACTGCATCCGTCCTCTTATTTTCCACGATATCCTTACACTTTGTCACCATTTCAATTAACAACTCTTTCTCCGTCGAAGAGAAATTTGTCTCACGGCTTTATTTATGATTTTGTTCATCCGCCATTTGTGCAGACGAAAATGAAAACAAAAGCGCATCGGAGTACGTTCAGAAAATCATCCATAGCCTTCTATAACTGTGATATTTAGAAGTTTCTTGGCGTTAACACAGGTTTGTTAACAGTTTAAGAAAACAGGTTGGTGAAATGCAAGAAATTTAACATTAGTTTTAGCGCTGTGACAATTATTACGTTACATTTGTTAACGTCGATTTTAACATCTGTTGGTGAAATCGGGCATCAGTCTGTTACAGAGGGCGTACTGACGCGATGTTAGGTTTAGTACGCTACAAGTAATTTACATTGACCAACCAGGACATGTTTGCGATCGTCACAAGGAAGTGCCGACAAGACAAAAGACGGTGCAAATTAATCAAGGCAGGATATTCAGGTGCGCACATCGTCTCCATGCAAAACAGGCCAGACACTCTCAAAAGTCCTTCCGTGTGTAATCTCATATAGCAGGTAGCTAACCCCCTGGGCACCTTACTGCAAGTCTTGTCACTTCTGAAGCAATGTATCAACCAATCACGTATTATACTTCTTTAAGGGGGGACGGATGGAAATATTCAGGGTCTTACATAAATAGCCATAACATCCAAATTTTCAAGTTACAGAAGTGAAACTTAGTATACTTATTTAAGATAACACAGTTAATATGGGCAATTTTTTCATAATTTTCCATTGTTTACAACTAATGCTACATATTTTTTTTTCTGTATGCAGAGATATTTACAAACTTAAGCCTATTTTTTTTTTCAAAATTCAAATATGCTATCATTCTGAACTTTGGTATGTTATTTTAAAACACACTAAAATGAATTTGTTGAATTTATATTTCTTATTGAAGCTCTATATAATTTAAAAAAAAAAGTTAGTCATATTGTGACGACCTGTTCTTACTTTGTGAATACTTAAGGAACACGTGGTCAGGTCGAACACACGGGAGCAAGCACTCAGAGCAGAACTACATGCTTTAGCGAGAGGATGGGATCTTTTCTATAAAAAAGATTGGTAAAAAGTAAAAAGTAAAAAGTAAAAAGTAAAAAGTAGGGTAAAGCTAATTAAAAGTGGAATTCACTTAATAAGAGAATTTACTACAACAAACAGATTTATAAAGACGGCCATAACGGCCGTTTACCTGCCCAGAAGCGGAGCTGCCTACCGAAAAATGTTGTTCAATCAGCTGGCAGTTACAGAGAGAGAGAGAGCGTCTCGCTTAAAGATTATTCATCTAGTCATAAAGGAGGGGAGCGAGTGACGTCACACCTGCTGCTTGAGTCACCAGAGAGTAAATTAATACAGTCTTCTGTGACATCTCATCATGAACTAAATAATGATCAGTAATCAGTACACAAGTTAAATTACTAAGAACAGCAACAAATAGGAAGAAAAATTACTATATGGCACATTTATGCAGAACTACTATATGGTTTAAAAAATATATAAAAAATATATTATTAAAATGAAACTAGAACTAATAACTGAATCCTTCAAGTTGTTAGGGGCATAGCAGAGGTTCCACATACTGGAACCAAACAAATAAATTCCTTTAAAAACGTAACATTTACACGTCAAATTTTCTACTTACACTTTCACTTGTTTCACACTATAAATTCAGCAATTTAGTATTTTTGTTGTTACAACATACTCCTTAACTAACAAAATGTTAATTCATAAAACTTTTATTAGTTTTTCATTTTTACTTTAACTACTACTTCTATGAATAGGGTCAGAAAAGCATTTTCCACGTGCTCTTACACCTTTTATACACAATTTCTACATATCACGAAATATTTGCTTTTATTTGAATTTTTGCAATGAACCTTTAAAAAAATCATACACGGCACCTAATACCAATATGTGACGACCTGTTCTTACTTTGGTAATAATTAAGGAACACGTGGTAGGGTCGAACACTCGGGAGCAATCACTCAGAGCAGAACTACATGCTTTAGCGGGATCTTTTCTATAATGGTTCATTGGTAAAAAGGTAGGGTAAAGCTAATTAAAAGTGGAAGTCACTTAATAAGAATATTTACTGCAACAAACAGATTTACAAAGGCGGCCATAATGGCCGTTTACATGTCCAGAAGTGGAGCTGCCTACAGATACATGTTGTTCAATCAGCTGGCAGTTACAGAGAGAGAGCCTCTCGCTTAAAGATTATTCATCTAGACATAAAGGAGGGGAGCGAGTGACGTCACACCTACTACTTGAGTCACCAGAGAGTAAATTAATACAGTCGTTTGTGACATCATGCAGCCTTTAAAAATTAAAATAATTTCATATATTTTGTATCATCTTATTCCATTTGGAGCTTAATCTTAAATTCTAGAACCAACAAAATGTTTATTGTGGCATAAGAAAGCTGTGTGCTAAATTGCATCACTGTAGATGAAGCAGTTTGAGAGAAAAATGTGTTGAAGTTGTAGAAAATGCAAGTTACGGGGAAAGGCAATTAAAATACAATAACTATTATTCAGTTTGCCTTTTAATTTTAAGTCAAAACTTCCCATATACGTAGTCTGTATCCTCATTCTGGTCTTCTTCAGCCTTTCTTTTTAAATTCCTCTTCTGCCTTGTTTCTTTCTGCATTAATTTCATAGCTCTTTCTGCACCAGCGATGCGAATGTTGTCGATACTCTGCAAAATTGTTTCCATAAACACACCAGGTTGATAACCTAACTGGTGCATACCTTTCTTTCTGCCAACATTCCCATCATTAAACACTATTACAGCATCAAATGTAGCAATGTTCACCACTATGGAAGACACAAATGATGTTTTGGGACACCTTTTACATATCAGACTGTTGAGGCTTTCATTTGGGTTTTGTGTCTCTCCATAGAGACATTTTGTTAGCAAGTCTGGGTGTGCTAAGAGTTGGTAGGTGGGCTTTATAGATTCCAAGACAGCTGATGAAAGACTATGTGTTGCTACTATGCTACTATGCAACATTAAGACATTTAATATTTTAAAAGTACATACAGACCACGTACAGTCATAACATTTTGGTGTTTGATAGCTAACACTAATACTATTTTACAAAATAATAAAAAAGTTAGATTTTTTTGCACATTTTCTCGTACGTCCCCCCTTAAACACATTAACCATTTAACTGTTTTCATATTTAATACCATATGATTGTTGTTGTTTGATGCGACAAAATAAAGTACAACAATATAAAACTGCCATTTTTAAACCAACACCAACTCCAATACTCAGACCATAATACAGATTCCAAGATGGCGCCCGTCGAAGCCCAGCGACTCTGGTTACGCAGAATAGGAAACTATACACAATGGACATAATATAATCCATATTACGGAGCAGCGAGGTAACTCCTAAGCATTTATCACTTTATACTTTCAACTAAAACGTGTAATAACATAAATAAAGAGCATCATGACAAATTCTAAGAGCTTATAACATTATATAGTATCACGACCAGTACTATGCACTTTCCACCTTATACTTCCAATCAAAATTTAATTTATAAGGCATAGCAACTCATAAGCATTAAACACAGCAAACTTTATCTTATTGGACTGTATCATCCTATCGTCTGTAGCAAGTACTAAAGTTTCTTTTATATTGTTTACATAGTAACCTTTTCTGGCAAGGACATACTGCTTACACTATAATATTTAAGAGAACTCACCAGATTGTCCAGTTTACTCCAATTGTCACGTTTGAAGGTGTCAAGTTCCCTCACACTGCAAGATCCATTTAAAATTTCCCACTGGTAGGCTCATAATATTACTTCTAGGTTATGAAATACTTTGAAACTTATTAAGTGAAGGAACATCAGTGAAGCTGGGATCTTGAATGTTATTGAAAAGAACGTAACTAATCGTCTTTAATAATGCCTATCAATGGGTTAAAATCTCCTCACCACTTCGGTTTTTAAGGACTCAAAACTGTCAATAACATCTTGTGCACACCAAATACTAAAATTATCTTCACTCTCTGTAAAATGTCTTGGATGCATTCTTCAGGATTTCGTCTTTTCTGGTTGAGCTTTAATGTGTGATAGGATGGCTGATTCTTAAAAATCGTGGGGTAGGCATCATCTATTAATTTTGGTACTTTTCGAAGGGCACGAATTGGTTCACCATCATTTACTGGAAAGATGTCTTCCTTAACCTCAAAGCACTGTTCATAATGATGAATACAAACTACAGTTCTGTCATTTACTTTAAAATCTTTACGATGTATGATCCTGATCCACTTATCCCATTACGATTTTTCCTTCGCAAATTTAAATGTTGTTTGAGGTATACTACCATAATTAGATTGTAGTTGGGAACACAACAACGATGCATTTCGACAATACTTCACAGTATATATTTAGGTAAACGTTATCACTTTATGTTAAATACTCAACTATAAACTAACTCGTTAGTCACTAATTGCCACTGTAATATGAATTACATTAATTCTTCAAACACACAATCAAAGTAAACAAACACACACTTTACTTTGTAGATATAACCACAACATAACAAGCTGGGCCACGAGCGCCACCATTTTTCCTAAAATCGATTCTCGTATTATGGTCTGAGTATTGGAGTTGGTGTTGTTTAAACAAACTACATGCTCTGTGTTTTGTAAAACTTTCAAAATCACACAGAGGAGTCGCTTCTCATATTTTTAATATTTCAATACCGTTAAAATAAAACAAGTGTTTGGGATAATGAAAAATACAACTAATAAAAAATAAAATATACAGACTGCTTCTGAACATATGAGGGCTGGCTGGAAAGTCCCTGGCCTCACAAAAACAACACATTTTAATTTGTTTTCCTTATTTCTCAATATAATCTCCAGAAGGGCTAATACCTTTGTCATAACTATGTTCTAATTTAATTAAACCATCTCTGTAGTACGATTTATCATGGTTCTCAAAATAAATGTTTACAACATCAATGACCTCCTCGTTGCTGTGAAATCTTTGTCCTCCAAGAAAGTTCTTGAGCTTAGGGAAGAGTTGGTAGTCACTGGGAGCCAGATCTGGTGAATACAGTGGATGTTCAAGCAATTTGAACTTTTATTCACACATTTTTTCCATTGCAATGACTGAACCATGAGGCGGAGCATTGTCGGGAAGAAATAAGATTTTATTCTTTCACAAATGAGGTATTTTTCTTTTTACCTCATCACTCAAACGTTGCAGCCAGCTTGCGTCGTTGTCATCAGTGATACTTTCAGTATTTTCCAAGTAATCAATAAAATAGTTCCCTGTACATTCCATAAAACACTCCCAATAACCTTCTTAGCTGATAAAACTGACTTTGCGTGTTTTGCAGTTGGTTCACCTGGCGCAGTCAGCTGTTTCGACTGTCATTTACTTCCTCGAATGTAGTGATGTAGCCAATTTTCATTCATGTTAATAAGTCAACTCAAAAATTCACTGCTATTCTACGGCAGTGCTGCAGATTTTTAACAGAAACAGTTTTTCTCTGCAACTTTTGTTCAATTGTCAACAAACGCGGCACAGACCTTCTGAAATCTCAAAACTTTACTTAAAATATTACCTTCACGTTCTTTTGATATGTTTACAGTCTCTGCCACATCAAACAACTATAATCTCTGGTCCTCCAGTACTAAACCATGAATTGTTTCAATGATCTCTGGAGTTGTGACTTCCACAGAACGTCCAGAGCGAGGCTCATCTCTAGTACTCGTATGTCACATTTTAAATTCTACAACCCACATTTAAATCATTGTATATGAAGGGATAGAGTCTTTCAATGTTCTCTGTAGTTGTGACTTCCACAGCACGTCCAGAGCGAGGCTCATCACTACTCCTACGTCCCATTTTAAACTCTACAACCAACCTTTTAATTATTGTATATGAAGGGACAGAGTCTTTCAATGATCTCTGTAGTTGTGACATCCACAGTACGTCCAGAGCGAGGCTCATCACTAGTACTCGTACGTCACATTTTAAACTCTACAACCAACCTTTTAATCATTGTATATGAAGGGACAGAGTCTTTTAATGATCTCTGTAGTTGTGACATCCACAGTACGTCCAGAACGAGGCTCATCACTAGTATTCGTACGTCACATTTTAAACTCTACAACCAACCTTTTAATCATTGTATATGAAGGAACAGAGTCTTTCAATGGTCTCTGTAGTTGTGACTTCCACAGGACGTCCAGAGCGAGGCTCATCACTAGTACTCGTACGTCACATTTTAAACTCTACAACCAACCTTTCAATTATTGTATATGAAGGGACAGAGTCTTTCAATGGTCTCTGTAGTTGTGACTTCCACAGGACGTCCAGAGCGAGGCTCATCACTAGTACTCGTACGTCACATTTTAAACTCTACAACCAACCTTTTAATCATTGTATATGAAGGGACAGAGTCTTTCAATGATCTCTGGAGTTGTGACTTCCACAGGACCTCCAGAGCGAGACTCATCACTAGTACTCGTACGTCACATTTTAAACTCTACAACCAACCTTTTAATCATTGTATATGAAGGGACAGAGTCTTTCAATGATCTCTGGAGTTGTGACTTCCACAGGACCTCCAGAGCGAGACTCATCACTAGTACTCGTACGTCACATTTTAAACTCTACAGCCAACCTTTTAATTATTGTATATGAAGGGACAGAGTCTTTCAATGATCTCTGTAGTTGTGACTTCCACAGGACGTCCAGAGCGAGACTCATCACTAGTACTCGTACGTCACATTTTAAACTCTACAGCCAACCTTTTAATTATTGTATATGAAGGGACAGAGTCTTTCAATGATCTCTGGAGTTGTGACTTCCACAGGACCTCCAGAGCGAGACTCATCACTAGTACTCGTACGTCACATTTTAAACTCTACAGCCAACCTTTTAATTATTGTATATGAAGGGACAGAGTCTTTCAATGATCTCTGGAGTTGTGACTTCCACAGGACCTCCAGAGCGAGACTCATCACTAGTACTCGTACGTCCCATTTTAAACTCTACAACCAACCTTTTAATTATTGTATATGAAGGGACAGAGTCTTTCAATGATCTCTGTAGTTGTGACTTCCACAGGACGTCCAGAGCGAGGCTCATCACTAGTACTCGTACGTCCCATTTTAAAGTCTATAGCCAACCTTTTAATTATTGTATATGAAGGGACAGAGCGAGGCTCATCACTAGCACTCGTACGTCACATTTTAATCTCTACAACCAACCTTTTAATTATTGTATATGAAGGGACAGAGCGAGGCTCATCTCTAATACTCGTACGTCACATTTTAAACTCTACAACCAACCTTTTAATTATTGTATATGAAGGGACAGTCTTTCAATGTACTGTCCATTTCCTCTTTGATTTCTTTAGGCGTTAAGACTTTCAAATGGAAGTATTTAATCACTGTTTGTTTTTCCAAATCATCCATTTATGTGAAACCTCTACACTTGTCTTGTTTAAAACGTCATTCCAAAACTAAACAAGCTATTGAACTGTAAGTATGGATACAAGCTAGTCTATGATGCTATACGCCATACTGGCCCAGTGCAACCACCTCTATGTGAGGCTCGGGGCTCATCAGCCGAACCTCGTATGTGGCAAAAATATTAACGTTTCAACTTCAAAACGTG
This sequence comes from Mantis religiosa, assembly GCA_030765055.1. Classification (NCBI taxonomy): domain Eukaryota; kingdom Metazoa; phylum Arthropoda; class Insecta; order Mantodea; family Mantidae; genus Mantis; species Mantis religiosa. The sequence goes on from CM060947.1 coordinate 267,381,664, forward strand.
CAAATAACATAATAATGCTGGCACACACGCGTCAATTGGTGGATCTGAAGATCTGGGTTCAAACCCAATGCAATTCTTTGGTTGATAATTGTATTTAAAAACTACAGCCCCATCGCCTGTGGATCTCAAGACGGGTGGAAGTGGATATGCCACTTACGCGCGTCAACCCTGCAGGGAAGACTACCGTTTAACCTGGGTAGGGCCGGCTGGTCATCTAGCACACTTTCTACTAGCTCTGCAGGCTAGTACGCGGGACTTATTAGGCAACCCTCTTCCCCCTCCGGGCGACCAAAGCCTGGCCAGAGGTACCCAATCTCCCACGAGTGTGGGGAACACTGCCCCCTCGAGTCCAACCCAATCCGGAAAACTCCCATTCATGGAGGGGCTCGAATGTTCGCCCGAAGTTTCTCTGGTATCGTCTGAGGTACCACGAGAGCTAAGGGTCTGCAGCGCTCGCACCCCAGCAGCTGATGTGGATGGATCCCCCCTCCTACGGGGTTAATCGATATGTAGTTCACAACAAAATACGAGGGTGGGTCAAAAAGTAATGCCTCCTATTTTTTCCTTAAATAAGTAAGTTATGTGAAAACTTTTAATTTGGCGCAATTCCTCAAACCTTCTTCTCCAATCCCCTGCAGTAGTAACCTCCTAAGTCAACAGATGGCAGCACTGCATCCTCTCGCAAGTTGGCTGACATCGACAATCGTATTAGACAGCGTTCTCTGATAGAATGTTTGAATGCGGAAGGTGAAACGCCAATTCGCATTCACGAAAGGCTAAAAAATGTGTATGGTAATGCAACGGTGGATGTCAGCACTGTTAGACGATGGGTTCGTTAGTGTAACGAAGCTGAAGGGCAAACATCATTGGCAGATGAAAAGCGGAGCGCCAGGCCAGTGACTGCAGTGACTCCATGCAACATTCAGTCGCTGGGTAACAACAGGTGAATTGTGTCGCATTACCTCCCTCAGTAGAGGCAGTTTGATGACGATTATTCAACAACTGGGTTACTCAAATGTTTTTTAACATTGGGTACCAAGAATGTTAATCGCCCAAAACAAAGAAACAAGGAAAACAATAGCCTCCGAACACTTGCAGCGCTTCAATTTGGAGGGAGAGGAGTTTCTGGAAAATATTGTTAGTAAAGACGGAACTTGGGTTCATTTTTTGAACCTGAATCAAAGAGGCAGTCAATGGAATGACATCACACAACGTCATCGAAGAAAAACAAATTTAAAACTCAGCAGTCGGCAGGGAAAGTTATGGCGACAGTGTTTTGGGTTGCAGAGGGCGTGCTTATGCTTGATTTTCTGGAGCAGGGATGCACAATAATTTCTGTCCAATACGTCAGAACTCTCAAAAAGTTGAAGGCACGTCTTCGCCGAGTTCACCCGACAAAAACTATGGCGGATGTTCCTCTTTTGCATGACAATGCAAGACCACACACCAGCCGTTACACCACTGCAGAAATTGAGAAATTGGAATGGCAAGTCTTACCTCACTGACCTGGCACCACCAGACTTGCATCTGTTCGGGCCACTAAAGGAAGCTCATCGTGGGATTCATTTTGAAGTTGAGGAGGCTGTGAAAACGTCTGTCAATGGCTTAGGAAGCAAGATCGTGTGTTTTACCACACTGGAATACATGCCCTAGTTAAAACGTGGACCAAAACTGTGGAAAGGAACGGAGATTATATTGAATAGTGAAAAATTAATCGTCAATGTTGTATTTTTCATTCTATGTGAATTGGTTCAATTTTTCTGGCAATTAAAAGAGAAAAAATAGCAGATATTACTTTTTTACCCACTCTCGTACATTAAAAATAACCAAACTCACTGTAAAGCCTTATGAAATCTCATAGAAGTTCCCAACTTAGATCTACATACATCAAGGTAAATACATTGTATGGTAAGGTTAGATTAAGTTAGGTTAGGTTAGGTTAAACAATTGTAGTGGACAATGAATGGCAGTAATGATTATCGATAAAGGAAATCCAAACAACTGTGCCTCAATGTAGTCAACATTACTGAAAAATCCCTAAATAAATTAGCTGCATAAGTAACAAATTCCGCTCTAACTGTCCCATTTAGCGGATTACCAGCTCTGTCTAATTATAATTACTTACCTAATAGAGGAAGTAATAAACGAGAGTATAAGATTTGTTCTATAATCGTATCAGTTCCCTGAATATAAAACATCCAGAAAAGCAAAACTTACTGCTGTGTTAAATACAGAGAAATATGAAGAAATTGGCAACAATGAGGAGTATAACAGTGCACATTATTGCGGTAGACTGAGGACTATTGAATTAACTGAGCGACGTGACAGTTCGCTCCTCTGATTTACAGCTCGCGGTGCATTGTGGGCACGTCGAAGTAACGCGTTTATTACACGGTGGTAATTGCACATTCATCGCTGCACCCGGAGAAATAATGGAATGAAACACATAAATAACTTGTCACATACTCGCCACTACCCTTAGCACAATATTCGGATGGGGATGGATGTCGAATTTTTAAAATACATCCCCCTCATGATGGTGATTCTCCTGCCAAGCGAGGAATATTGGTTTATCTGCGAGCTTTTGAGGTTATCTTTTGTTCCATTCCAACGGCTTCCCTATCTTCCTGCATTTTGAATTATTTGCTTCAATGGGAAAGCTGAACATTTCAAAAGAGGTAACATTTGTCTGCATAGCTAACAAATATTTTACGTAATTACCTTGGTTATGTGATATAAGCTAACGTATCTGTGGAATCTCACCAAACATTTGTATATTTAAGTTTGATTTATGAGTCACTATGTTTACACTCAAACTTCACTTACTTGTTGTATAATTGAAACGTTTTCAAGATCATTCGATCTCATCCTCAGCTGTTTGGTGACTAAATGAACCTCCCCTTCTTCCACTACTACGGAGCTCCGATCCTTCTGCCATCTGGTGTTAGGGGTACTAAGTTTTAATACTTCATTTAATGCCGGGATTTCAAAATTTATAACTTTATCACGGTTTTTGTTTATGAATATTTTTTCCCAAATATCCAATTCTATGGGTGTACTTAAAGATTTTAACAGTTTAATGTTGTGGCCAAATGTTGTGGTTTTCTGTCCAAAAATGGTGTGAAACTGCAGATTTTTCTGTTTGTTTCAACTTAATGTTCCTCTGGTGTTCTTTTTGCCTGGTTAACAAGTTTCTCTTAGTTTTTCCTATGTAGCTTTTTTCACAGGTTTCACAATTAATCTGATAAATTCCGGATTTCAAATTGTTGGGGATTGCATTTTTCAGTGGTTTATTTAGCAGGTTCCTCAGACTGAATTCGTTTTGGGGTGCTAGTTTTAAGTTTAGTCTTTTGAAGATTCGTTCAAATTTTCTAAAAGCCCATGGATGATAGGTACAAAGAACAACACATAAAAGACATGTCGGTATTAAATGGATTCAACCCAGCCATCATAAGGAACATGATGAAGAGAAAAGAAAACCTGAAGATAATATCAAAAAATACCCTCTCACACCACTTAAAAACATAAATTGGCAATATAGAAAATTCACCTACCATCCATGGGCTTTTAGAAAATTTGAACGAATCTTCAAATGACTAAACTTAAAACTAGCACCCCAAAACAAATTCAGTCTGAGGAACCTGCTAAATAAACCACTGAAAAATACAATCCCCAACAATTTGAAATCAGGAATTTATCAGATTAATTGTGAAACCTGTGAAAAAAGCTACATAGGAAAAACTAAGAGAAATTTTTTAACCAGGCAAAAAGAACACCACAGGAACATTAAGTTGAAGCAAACAGAAAAATCTGCAGTTTCACACCATTTTTGGAAAGAAAACCACAACATTGGCCACAACATTAAATTGTTAAAATCTTTAAGTTCACCCATAGAATTGGATATTTGGGAAAAAATATTCATAAACAAAAACCGTGATAAAGTTATAAATTTTGAAATCTCGGCATTAAATGAAGTATTAAAACTTAGTGCCCCTAACACCAGATGGCAGAGTGATCGGAGCTCCGTAGTAGTGATAGAAGAGGAAGGTTCATTTAGTCATCAAAAAGCTGAGGATGAGATCGAATGGTCTTGAAATCGTTTCAATTATACAACAACAAGTAAGTGAAGTTTGAGTGTAAACATTGTGACTCATAAATCAAACTTAAATATGAAGAATACTTCACTGTTAATAATGCTTCTGCTTTTAATATTTAAAACATTTGTATACTAAAACAAAAGCACTGGCAAACTTTAAGGAAACAAATGAACATTTTTCAATTGGCGTGTTTTAACCAATAAGTAAATCAGACTATAAATGGGTAGTTGCATACTTATTAATTGTAACACCTGACAAAAAACTTTATTTTCTTACTATCTTTTATGCTTTATTTTATTTATCTATTTTTTCTTTTCTTTTCTTAAGCTTTTTCTAAACTCAAAATGCTTCAGAAAGTGTAAACTGCAAACTTATTTGTTTCACTGCTTGTAGTACTCGTCCTTTATTTGATTACTACGTATGGGTTTACAGTAAGTACAAGAAATATATACCTTAGTTTCGTTATACAACTTAGAAGCTTCTCTGCTCAGCGTGTGTGTTACTCTATGTTGTATGTATGTATTTATTCACTGCAATTGGGTACTACCCGGTGGCAGAGTTAAGAATTTACAACAATAACACGTTACAGATTAAATTACAAATACTAGAAATAAACAATACAAACATGATATTATTTTACTCTAGTCACTTAAAACATATCTAATTACTTCTCTATTTAAATATTATATACCATTATAATTTAAAAGTTAAACTATAAACCATCTAGATCTTTTCTAAATTTCTTCAGCGACAGCGGACAGCCCTGAAAGACTGCTACAGGCAATTCATTCCATTCTTCAATGGTTCTATTAACTAAAGAAAATTTTCCTACGTCGGTTCTGTATCTTCTACCCTTAATTTTATACCTATGATCGTTTCGTTCATAATAATCCAGATTATCTAACCTTACACTAACGTCCACCCATGCCTTTACACCAGCATTAGCTTTGAATAATGCTACCAACCTATGTTTTTTACGCCTAATTCTTAATTCCTCCCATTTAGTCTCATCTGCTTTTATAGGCCCAAAATACTTGCCTCTTTTTATGAATTTTATTGCCCTCTTCTGTATGTTTTCTAATGGATCGATTTGGTTAGCTCTATACGGGTCCCAGCATGCTACTCCATATTCCATAACCGGCCGCACTAAGGCCTTGTAGGCAATTTCCCTGGACCTAGCGCTCCCCTTTTTCAATATTCTCATTACGAAATGTAATGCCTTCCACGCATTCCTAGATGTGGAATTTACTTGTTCGTCCCATCCAGCAACACTTGCCAGGTACACTCCCAAGTATTTGCAGCTGTCCACCTGTGCAATTTGCACCCCTCCCATGTGATAGTTAATAATTTTGCCCTTACTTCTACTAAAAACAATGGACTTACTTTTCTTGGCATTAATTGACATTTTGTTAGCCGCACATTTAAATCATCCTGAAGAGCGGTTTCATGCACTGTATTCCGAATTTTATTATAAATGATACAATCGTCTGCAAACAACCTTATCTGGCAGTTAATATTAACAACAATGTCATTAACAAAAACGAGAAACGGTAAAGGTCCTAGTAGTGAGCCTTGCGGCACACCCGAACTTACTGTTCCCCTATCGAACAGCTCTTTACCTACTTTAACTATCTGCGTTCTCCCTTTCAAGAAATGTTTAACCCATAATACTACGTGTTTGTCAATTCCTGTATTAGCTAGCTTACAAATAAGTAAACTATGTCGTACTACATCGAAAGTTTTAGTAAAGTCAATTACCACTGCATCACTTCTTCCCCCTGCATCTACCTCATCTGCCAAATCTTGAAATAATGAAGTAATTTGACTTTCGCACGAATACCCAGGTCTAAAACCATGTTGCGCTTCATTAAACCACTTTTTATTTTCTAACTCCTCTATTATATATTCTGCAATTAAATGCTACATTAATTTACATACTACTGAAGTTAGACTAACTGGCCTATAATTATTTATTTCTGTTTTGTTACCCCCTTTATAAATCGGAACTATAATAGCTGTTTTCCAGTCTTTCGGGAAGGCACAGTTGTTAACTGACATGTTGTACAAGATGTTGCATGCTTTTGCAAAACCTTACAACTGATTCTACAATTTCGGTTTATGACCCAGTCTATATGTTTGCATAAACTCGACTACAAGGAGAACGTCTCATTAAAGTCACAGTGGAGTCCCACTTTTTGAGACGTCTTTAAATGGCAATGCACAGAGAAGCTGGATATATCGGTGTAGCTGGAGAGAAGTACCCTGGTCGACCTCGATGTACGTATACACTCAGAAGAAGGAGAGCGAAATTCTTTTTAGAAACTAATTTGAAGTTTCCCGTCTGGGGTTAAACACTGAACTTGGGATGGGAAATGTTTCTCCTCTCGCCTGAATTCAGAACACACGTGGGGAAACGTCTTATTAAAATTGAATTAACCGCAATATTATCATCCAGCCTGCAGAAAGAAATAAAGGCATTTGCTAGATTGCAGAATAATTTATACATTCGTGTTGTTTGAAACTTGCAAGTTCTCATTTATACTTCAAGCCATTTTATTTTTATACCGTTACTTAAGGTAGAGGAAGAATTGCGTTGTATACACAAAGGATTTTACTGCATGGTCTTGATTTGAAGTACCCTAATCAGAGAACGGCATACATGAGTGTCAGTACTTCTGAAACAGAATGGGAAAACCTAAGGTCATTCACCATTTTACAGTGATGCATATCCAACCAAACCACAAAAAACTACCAACTATTACATTCACAAAAAAACCTCCAACGTTAAGCTATATCGGACGATGAATGTAATGATCTTCAAATGAGTACAGGGCACATAGAGCTTAGAATTACTAGACATTCATCTTTCAGGATAAGAGAAAACCTCCAACGTTAAGTCATATCAGACGATGAACGAAATGATCTCCAAAGAAGTACAGGCTACATAGAGCTTAGAGTTACCAGACATACATCTTTCAGGATAAGAGAAAACCTCCAACGTTAAGTCATATCAGACGATGAACGAAATGATCTTCAAATAAGTACAGGCTACATAGAGCTTAGAGTTACCAGACATTCATCTTTCAGGATAAGAGAAAACCTCCAACGTTAAGTCATATCTGACGATGAACGAAATGATGTTCAAATAAGTACAGGGTACATAGAGCTTAGAGTTACCAGACATTCATCCTTCAGGATAAGAGAAAACCTCCAACGTTAAGTCGTATCGGACGATGAATGAAATGATGTTCAAATAAGTACAGGGTACATAGAGCTTAGAGTTACCAGACATTCATCTTTCAGGATAAGAGAAAACCTCCAACGTTAAGTTATATCGGACGATGAATGAAATGATGTTCAAATAAGTACAGGGTACATAGAGCTTAGACTTACAAGACATTCATCTTTCAGGATAAGAGAAAACCTCCAACGTTAAGTTATATCGGACGATGAATGAAATGATGTTCAAATAAGTACAGGGTACATAGAGCTTAGCGATACAAGACATTCATCTTTCAGGATAAGAGAAAACCTCCAACGTTAAGTCATATCGGACGGTGAATGAAATGATGTTCAAATAAGTACAGGGTACATAGAGCTTAGCGTTACCAGACATTCATCTTTCAGGATAAGAGAAAACCTCCAACGTTAAGTCATATCGGACGATGAATGAAATTATGTTCAAATGAGTACAGGGTACATAGAGTTTAGCGTTACCAGACATTCATCTTTCAGGATAAGAGAAAACCTCCAACGTTAAGTTATATCAGACGATGAATGAAATTATGTTCAAATAAGTACAGGGTACATAGAGCTTAGCGTTACCAGACATTCATCTTTCAGGATAAGAGAAAACCTCCAACGTTAAGTCATATCAGACGATGAATGAAATGATGTTTAAATAAGTACAGGGTACATAGAGCTTAGAGCTACCAGACATTCATCTTTCAGGATAAGAGAAAACCTCCAACGTTAAGTCATATCAGACGATGAATGAAATGATGTTTAAATAAGTACAGGGTACATAGAGCTTAGAGCTACCAGACATTCATCTTTCAGGATAAGAGAAAACCGCCAACGTTAAGTCATATCAGACGATGAATGAAATGATGTTCAAATGAGTACAGGGTACATAGAGTTTAGCGTTACCAGACATTCATCTTTCAGGATAAGAGAAAACCTCCAACGTTAAGTCATATCGGACGATGAATGAAATGATGTTTAAATGAGTACAGGGTACATAGAGCTTAGAGTTACCAGACATTCATCTTTCAGGATAAGAGAAAACCTCCAACGTTAAGTCATATCGGACGATGAATGAAATGATGTTCAAATAAGTACAGGGTACATAGAGCTTAGAGTTACCAGACATTCATCTTTCAGGATAAGGGAAAACCTCCAACGTTAAGTCATATCGGACGATGAATGAAATGATGTTCAAATAAGTACAGGGTACATAGAGCTTAGAGTTACCAGACATTCAACTTTCAGGATAAGAGAAAACCTCCAACGTTAAGTGATATCGGACGGTGAATGAAATGATGTTCAAATGAGTACAGGGTACATAGAGCTTAGAGTTACCAGACATTCATCTTTCAGGATAAGAGAAAACCTCCAACGTTAAGACATATCGGACGATGAATGAAATGATGTTCAAATAAGTACAGGGTACATAGAGCTTAGAGTTACCAGACATTCATCTTTAAGGATAAGAGAAAACCTCCAACGTTAAGTCATATCGGACGATGAATGAAATGATGTTCAAATAAGTACAGGGTACATAGAGCTTAGAGTTACCAGACATTCATCTTTCTGGATAAGAGAAAACCTCCAACGTTAAGACATATCGGACGATGAATGAAATGATGTTTAAATGAGTACAGGGTACATAGAGCTTAGAGTTACCAGACATTCATCTTTCAGGATAAGAGAAAACCTCCAACGTTAAGTCATATCGGACGATGAATGAAATGATGTTCAAATGAGTACAGGGTACATAGAGCTTAGAGTTACCAGACATTCATCTTTCAGGATAAGAGAAAACCTCCAACGTTAAGACATATCGGACGATGAATGAAATGATGTTTAAATGAGTACAGGGTACATAGAGCTTAGAGTTACCAGACATTCATCTTTCAGGATAAGAGAAAACCTCCAACGTTAAGTCATATCGGACGATGAATGAAATGATGTTCAAATGAGTACAGGGTACATAGAGCTTAGAGTTACCAGACATTCATCTTTCAGGATAAGAGAAAACCTCCAACGTTAAGTCATATCGGACGATGAATGAAATGATGTCCAAATAAGTACAGGGTACACAGAGCTTAGAGTTACCAGACATTCATCTTTCAGGATAAGAGAAAACCTCCTACGTTAAGTCATATCGGACGATGAATGAAATGATGTCCAAATGAGTACAGGGTACATAGAACTTAGAGTTACCAGACATTCATCTTTCAGGATAAGAGAAAACCTCCTACGTTAAGTCATATCGGACGATGAATGAAATGATGTCCAAATGAGTACAGGGTACATAGAACTTAGAGTTACCAGACATTCATCTTTCAGGATAAGAGAAAACCTCCAACGTTAAGTCATATCGGACGATGAATGAAATGATGTTCAAATGAGTACAGGGTACATAGAACTTAGAGTTACCAGACATTCATCTTTCAGGATAAGAGAAAACCTCCAACATTAAGTCATATCGGACGATGAATGAAATGATGTTCAAATGAGTACAGGGTACATAGAGCTTAGAGTTACCAGACATTCATCTTTCAGGATAAGAGAAAACCTCCAACGTTAAGTCATATCGGACGATCAATGAAATGATGTTCAAATGAGTACAGGGTACATAGAGCTTAGAGTTATCAGACATTCATCTTTCAGGATAAGAGAAAACCTCCAACGTTAAGTCATATCGGACGATGAATGAAATGATGTTCAAATGAGTACAGGGTACATAGAACTTAGAGTTACCAGACATTCATCTTTCAGGATAAGAGAAAACCTCCAACGTTAAGTCATATCGGACGATGAATGAAATGATGTTTAAATGAGTACAGGGTACATAGAGCTTAGAGTTACCAGACATTCATCTTTCAGGATAAGAGAAAACCTCCAACGTTAAGTCATATCGGACGATGAATGAAATGATGTTCAAATGAGTACACGGTACATAGAGCTTAGAGTTACCAGACATTCATCTTTCAGGATAAGAGAAAACCTCCAACGTTAAGTCATATCGAACGATGAATGAAATGATGTACAAATAAGTACAGGGTACATAGAGCTTAGAGTTACCAGACATTCATCTTTCAGGATAAGAGAAAACCTCCAACGTTAAGACATATCGGACGATGAATGAAATGATGTTTAAATGAGTACAGGGTACATAGAACTTAGAGTTACCAGACATTCATCTTTCAGGATAAGAGAAAACCTCCAACGTTAAGTCATATCGGACGATGAATGAAATGATGTTCAAATGAGTACAGGGTACATAGAACTTAGAGTTACCAGACATTCATCTTTCAGGATAAGAGAAAACCTCCAACATTAAGTCATATCGGACGATGAATGAAATGATGTTCAAATGAGTACAGGGTACATAGAGCTTAGAGTTACCAGACATTCATCTTTCAGGATAAGAGAAAACCTCCAACGTTAAGTCATATCGGACGATCAATGAAATGATGTTCAAATGAGTACAGGGTACATAGAGCTTAGAGTTATCAGACATTCATCTTTCAGGATAAGAGAAAACCTCCAACGTTAAGTCATATCGGACGATGAATGAAATGATGTTTAAATGAGTACAGGGTACATAGAGCTTAGAGTTACCAGACATTCATCTTTCAGGATAAGAGAAAACCTCCAACGTTAAGTCATATCGGACGATGAATGAAATGATGTTCAAATGAGTACACGGTACATAGAGCTTAGAGTTACCAGACATTCATCTTTCAGGATAAGAGAAAACCTCCAACGTTAAGTCATATCGGACGATGAATGAAATGATGTACAAATAAGTACAGGGTACATAGAGCTTAGAGTTACCAGACATTCATCTTTCAGGATAAGAGAAAACCTCCAACGTTAAGTCATATCGAACGATGAATGAAATGATGTACAAATAAGTACAGGGTACATAGAGCTTAGAGTTATCAGACATTCATCTTTCAGGATAAGAGAAAACCTCCAACGTTAAGTCATATCGAACGATGAATGAAATGATGTACAAATAAGTACAGGGTACATAGAGCTTAGAGTTACCAGACATTCATCTTTCAGGATAAGAGAAAACCTCCAACGTTACTTTATTACTTATTCCTAATAGTAGTGAATCAAGACGTATTTTATCGACGAGTGGTAAGTTTGTTAATTTCCGCGAGTGTATAAATAAGTCTTGTATCATACAATGTTTAATGCAACACTTACCCTAATCATTAAAAAGTCTTACTACTTTTTAATTAAACTATAATAAAATAGTAAAGTTATTTGTAATGTTATTTTCTGGAATGTAGAGCTATTTAGACCAAGGCCGGCTGCTAATATCAGACAATCGATGTTGGCTAGTCGTTTCTAGGTTAATTTGATTTTCATTTCAGAAAGCTACATTGACGAATGTATTGTCAGTAGAATGTGAACATATAGGAAAATATTTGTTAATTACTGAATGAATACAAGTTGTAGCTGTACATTTCATTGCTAAATACTAAACCACAATAAATATTATACTTGAAATGTAGGTATAGTGATTGTCCGCGGGCGGTTCAATAAAGAATGATAACAAATTTTTTTGACAATGTACCTTTACTCATCCTCATAATGCTGATGGTTTTTTTAAAAGTTTCCCCTGAATGCGATGCACTTTTCCCAGCGTTTTCGCCAGTCTTCAAAGACATGCTGGAAACTATTTTTAAGAGATCCTTCAAAATCACCACATCTTTTAATGTTGGGTAGTGCCTCCCAAGAAGGCGTTTCTTTAAGTTACGGAATAGAAAAAAGTCGCATGGGGCTAAATCCGGACTATAGGTAGGGTGAAGGATGCACTTCACGTTGATTTTTGCAAGATATTCAGCAGCAACATTGGCAAATTGCGACCATCTTGGAACCCATCGCGCACAAACACGTCTCATGTGTAATGTTTCTGTCACCAACGTGTGGGTGGCACTCAATGAAATGTTCAGTATTTCAGAAAGTGATCTTAAGGTAATTCGTCGATCCTATCTCACAATGGAAGCAGCAGTGTTGATGTTTTCTTCCGTAAGAGCAGTAACTGGAGCACCGAGTCCGCCTTCCTTTTAAATTGACTGTCTCCACTCTTTAAACATTTTAAACCACCTTCGAGCTGTGCTGTAGGGAAGAACAGACTCTCCATAGGCCTCCTGTAACATTGTATAGGCCTCAACTGAAGATTTGTTGAGACGAAAGCAGAATTTCAAAGCCGTAGTTGTTCCTCGCGTGTTACCACCATTACAGCGGTAGGCGATACTGAACATGTCTGAACTTGCCTGTTTCTCGCAGGCGGGAACCAGGATTACTAACAATGAAACTACTACGGCATGTTTGTTTCACATTAAGCTAATTGCATTTTAGTGCCAAAATTTATGACTGTACAAAATTATGATCATTTTTTATTGAACAGCCCTCGTATTTTATTGATACGGCAGTTAAAGTGAAATTTTGTATATCCTTAATATTAAAGTGTTTACGTAACTTTTCTTTAAGATCTAACAGGTACTAATTAGAGAAAGTTTAGTAACTCAAATCTTGAGCTAATAATTTTTTTGTTGACTGAATTAACCGGAACACAAAGTTACTCATTCCTTTTCGCGACAGTCAAATGTCTGATCCTCTCGCACAATATCAAGTTTGCCTTATATTATTTATAATTTCATCACTTGGAAGTACTTTATCACAAATATTTTATGTCATCCTATCAAGTTACATTATTAATAATTATTAATACTACCAGAGAATAATAATATGCATATCAGAGAGTACTGTAAAGCTAAAACTAGTCACAAACCCTGCTTCATCTAAATGCCAAGCGAACATTTACTATATCATCTCGATAGTTATTATTTGTAAAGTGAGTGATGTGAAATACGTTTTCAGTTTGCAAATACTTATCCACGTTGTTATATGGAGCACAATAATTTTCAAACGCTAGACGCCGCGCCCATCAAGTTACGATGATGTATATTATTGTCGATTGGCAGCGCGGTATTCGAGTTATGCTTCCAAAATATTACTTTCATCGCTGCATTCTGATGGCGAAGTTTATCGAACGTTCCATAAATTCCCCTAAAGTTTCAGATGGAACTAATAATGGATGGTGCATTGTGGTTAAGAGGTATGTTCAGCCACGAGACAACAGGCAGCACTACAAGATTATCGAAGAATTCCAAGGTGTTACAGCGTGATTAAGTTACACTTTAATATGTTTATTTTATGTGTAATTCTGCCCAGCAAAACCTTGCATAACGGTTTATATATCTCCTAAACTATTATAGCTAGCTTCACGATTCTTGCACCGTTGGATTCGCCGTCCCGAGGTCTACCTACGACTATAAGACGGTCGAGTAGAAGCTCCGACCGCCGCCGCTAGGGGCGCCGAACCACTATTTCTGACGGTTTTTCGGCCGTAGCGGCTAAACTAAGTTAGCTACGGAGGAACGAGACACTTTAGAGTAATCAGCGTCCCAAAATACGGGGTACCGACCGCATTAAAAAAATAAAAAAAAAAATTAAAAATTTTTAACGGACTTGAATTTGGAAATATGCCATTTTTGCAGTTTTCGAAGCTTTTCTCCTAAACTATCGCAGCTAGAGGGCCCTAGAGGGCACCGCTTGGTGCGGAATTACAAGGTGGACCTACCAGCTTTCGTACCGAGCCGCTATCTACGACCGTTGGTCCGCTATTCCAGAAAAACCACCAAAATCGTTTTTCCGCATTTGCGACCAAACTAATGGACCGATCGACGAGATCGAAAGTCCACAGGCATTGCCCCTTTATAAGTAAACTTTAATCTCATGTACAGTTTCCACGTAGCACCAATGGTTAACTCGACCCAAAATTTCGGTGTGTAAATTAAAACTTCACTTATTATCCCCGGTAGTTTTATGCTAGCGTGATAAAAATTGTTCATTGTCATCATTGATCCCTCTGGACATATTTTTGCCATTTTCAGTGATTATAGTCATTTTGTTCTTTACAGTTAGTGCCAGAAATGACTGTGCTGTAACATGGAGAAAATTGAGCCTCGAAGTGTGATCAAGTTCCTGCATTTGAAGGACAAAACTGCCCGAGAAATCCAAGATGAGATGACGACTGTTTATGGAAATGATTGCCATTCGTATGACACTATTGTGAGGTGGAAAAGGAATTTTCAAACTGGTCACATGTCCCTGACAGATGAGCCAAGATCTGGTAGACCGTCAGCTGTCACAGTGAAGAAAGTGGAGTGTTTAATACTGGAAGACAAACGAGCAACGATCCAAATGATCATGAATGAGTCACATCTTAGTTATGGTACTCTGTGGATGAACTGCACATGTCTAAGGTGTCTGCACAACTACAGGAAACAACACACCAATTTACAGTTTGGATTAGAGACATACAGATGTCGTAAGCAGTAAATAATTTACGTGACTAGTGTACTGTATGCTATTTATATTTATACAGAATAAATGCGCCCCTTCAATGGAGAAAAATGATTACTAAGTGTAGAGACAGCTGCCTAATATCCGTGATTTCGCTCACTTTCTTCTCGTGCAGCCAGTCAGCTGAAAAGATGATTAGATATCAAAGTTTCGGGAGTGTAGAACTCTCCCATTATCAGGATATTTATAAAATATTATAACCACAAATCAAATACTGGATATAACTCAACTATAAACAAAAACAAAACACTATCGAAATTCGTATCACTGAACAAAAGACTGTTTTCAGTAAATTAAATGCCAGGTCAGGAGATGGCGTGAGTATAGAAAATTGTGTCAAAGAAACGTAGCTACTTAACTTGATTATCAAGCTGTATTGATCCTTGCTTCTTAATTCGATCCATTTTTAAGGCCGGTTTCCAAAAGGATCTGAACTGAAATCAAGCATCACGATTCAGCGTGCTACTTTCAGAGCAAATCACCAAAGCCTCCTTAATTCTCCGCTCCCAGTAACTATTACATTTTGCCAAGATGGTCGTCTCCCGAAAGATGGCTCTAAGGTCATTATCAAAACAATGCTCTGCCAGTCCAGACTTCTGAGGTTGCATTAAACCAATACTCCGTTCATATTCGATTGTTCTAGTAGAGATGTTCGTTCCGGTTTGTCCTATATATGGTCTCTCACATTCACAGGGAATGCGGTACACTCTCGGAACTTGGAAGGCCAGTTTGTCTTTCGCTGATCTCAACAGAGGTTTAATCTTCGGAGGTGGCTTAATATTCAATACACTGTAGTTCTCAATACACTGGCCCACAGAGCTTTGTCTATCTCTGATACCAGCTACTTACAACAAGAATTACAACACCTGAGATTCACTTTTGGTCAAAACGGCTACTGCGAACATGACGTTGAAGCCTCGATCACCAGAGCTAAGAAAGGGAAACCTGCAAAACAGCAAGGGTCAGATAAGTCTACCGCTACAGCCTACATCGCGTTTACCGGCAACCTATCCGGCAGAATCAGTAGCCTCGATCACCAGAGCTAGGAAGGGGAAACCTGTAATACAGCAAGTGTCAGATAAGCCTACCGCTACAGCCTACATCCCGTTTACCGGCAACCAATCGGTCAGAATCAGCAGCCTCGATCATCAGAGCTAGGAAAGGGAAACCTGTAATGCAGCAAGCGTCAGATAAGCCTACCGCTACAGCCTACATCCCGTTTACCGGCAACCAATCCGTCAGAATCAGCAGCCTCGATCATCAGAGCTAGGAAAGGGAAACCTGTAATGCAGCAAGCGTCAGATAAGCCTACCGCTACAGCCTACATCCCGTTTACCGGCAACCAATCGGTCAGAATCAGCAGCCTCGATCATCAGAGCTAGGAAAGGGAAACCTGTAATACACCAAGCGTCAGATAAGCCTACCGCTACAGCCTACATCCCGTTTACCGGCAACCAATCGGTCAGAATCAGCAGCCTCGATCATCAGAGCTAGGAAAGGGAAGCCTGTAATGCAGCAAGCGTCAGATAAGCCTACCGCTACAGCCTGCATCCCATTTACCGGCAACCTATCCGGCAGAATTAGCAGCCTCGATCACCAGAGCTAGGAAAGGGAAACCTGTAATACAGCAAGCGTCAGATAAGTCTACCGCTACAGCCTACATCCTGTTTACCGGCAACCTATCCGGCAGAATCAGGAGCCTCGATCACCAGAGCTAGGAAAGGGAAACCTGTAATATAGCAAGCGTCAGATAAGTCTACCGCTACAGCCTACATCCCGTTTACCGACAACCTATCCGGCAGAATCAGGAGCCTCGATCACCAGAGCTAGGAAAGGGAAATTTGTAATACAGCAACCGTCAGATATGCCTACCGCTACAGCCTACATCCCATTTACCGGCAACCTATCCGGCAGAATTAGCAGCCTCGATCACCAGAGCTAGGAAAGGGAAACCTGTAATACAGCAAGCGTCAGATAAGTCTACCGCTACAGCCTACATCCCGTTTACCGACAACCTATCCGGCAGAATCAGGAGCCTCGATCACCAGAGCTAGGAAAGGGAAATTTGTAATACAGCAACCGTCAGATAAGTCTACCGCTACAGCCTACATCCCGTTTTCCGACAACCTATCCGGCAGAATCAGGAGCCTCGATCACCAGAGCTAGGAAAGGGAAATTTGTAATACAGCAACCGTCAGATAAGTCTACCGCTACAGCCTACATCCCATTTACCGGCAACCTATCCGGCAGAATTAGCAGCCTCGATCACCAGAGCTAGGAAAGGGAAACCTGTAATACAGCAAGCGTCAGATAAGTCTACCGCTACAGCCTACATCCCGTTTACCGACAACCTATCCGGCAGAATCAGGAGCCTCGATCACCAGAGCTAGGAAAGGGAAATTTGTAATACAGCAACCGTCAGATAAGTCTACCGCTACAGCCTACATCCCGTTTACCGACAACCTATCCGGCAGAATCAGGAGCCTCGATCACCAGAGCTAGGAAAGGGAAATTTGTAATACAGCAACCGTCAGATATGCCTACCGCTACAGCCTGCATCGCGTTTACCGGTAATTTATGCGGCAAAATCAGCAGTTCTCGCCAAATACTACATCAGGAGCATCCACAAGCCACCTCCGAAGATTAAGCACCTGTTGAGACCAGTGAAAGACAAACTGGACTTCCAAGTTCCGGGAGTGTACCGCATCCCCTGTGAATGTGGGACACCGTATATAGGACAACCCGGAAGGACTATGGCTACCGGATCAGTCGTTTAATGTAACCTGAGAAGTCTGGTCTGGCAGAGCATTGTTTTGATAACGACCATAGAGCTAATTTTCGGGAGACGACCATCTTGACAAAATGCAGCAGTTACTGGGAGCGGAGAATTAAGGAGTCTTTGGCGATTTCCTCTGAAAGGAGCACGCTTAATCGTGATGCTGGATTTCAGTTCAGCTCCTCTTGGAAACCGGCCTTAAAAATGGAAATTCATAGAATTAAGAAGCAAAGATCAATACAGCTTGATAATCAAGTTAAGTAGTTACGGTCCTTTGACATAATTTTCTATACTCACGCCATCTCCTGATCAGGCATTTAATTTACTGAAAACAGTGTTTTGTTCTGTAACGCGAATTTTGATAGTTTTTTATCTTTGTTTATGCTTGTATTATATCTGGTATTTGGTTTGAGGTTATAACATTTTATAAATATCCTGATAATGGGAGAGATGTACACTCCCAAATCGTTGATATATAATCATCTTTCCAGATGGCTGGCTTCCCGAGAACAAAGTAAACGTATCTGTCGCCAGGATAGCTTGAGGTCTGATTTTAAATCCTTGATTTATTTGTACCCACTCTATTCATTTGGTGTATAAACTGTAGCCTAGAAATCCAAAATTCCGCTCTATTTCATACAAATAATTGTTTAAATTTGTGCAATTTCCCACAAAAGCTCGTAGGCCATCAATATCGTTTTTAAAGATAACCGTAGTTCGAGCCAATTGTCTTCACGGTGTCACGAAATAACAAACGAACGCGAAATGATGAAATGTTAGTTGATTTCCTGACAACGGTCATGGAGTAATTACACAGTCAAATATGCCCTTTCTTTTGTTTTGATTTTCTTCTGTTTTCTTAGTAGTTCTCTACATGTTGGTTACTACGGTGGTTATAAGAGGGCTGTGCAATAAAGAATGACCACTTTTTTCACAAGGTTCATCATAAATTTGATGGTCCTTCTCAAAATAGCCTCCCCTGAATGCGATGCACTTGTCCCAGCGTTTCTGTCAGCCTTCAAAGACATGCTAGAAACCATTTTTTGGGAGATCCTTCAAAATCGCCTCCGTAGCCTTCATCACTGCTTGTGATGATGGATAATGCTTCCCACGAAGACGTTTCTTCAAGTTAGGGAATAGAAAAAAGTTACATGTGGCTAAATCTGGACTATAGGAAGGGTGAGGGATGCATTTAATGTTTATTTTTGCAAGATATGACAACAGCAGTACGCGGCCGCGCATTATCGTGGTGCAGCATCCATCCCGCTTCACGGAAATGTGGTCTTTTGCGCCTGATATGGACTTGCAATGTTTTCAGGACATCCCTGTAGTATTCTCCAGTTACTGACGTGTGTGCAGGTACAACATGCTGATAAACCATTCCATGATTGTCAAGGAATGAGGTGACCATAGCTTTCCCAGAAGAAGCAACCACTTTTGCTTTTGGGGACTGGTGATGAAGGAGATTTCCACACTGAGCTTTGCTGTTTGCTCTCAGGATCAAAATGATGTAGCCAAGTTTCATCAGCAGTGATTACGTTTGTAAGAAACTCCGGATCTTACTCTAACATCAACTCCATTGCAGCGGTAGGCGATACTGAACATGTCTAAACTTGTCTGGTTCTCACAGGCGGGAACCAGGAGTACCAACAATGAAACTACTACGGCGTGTTTGTATCACATTAAGCTAAACTGAAGATAATAACTTTATATTGTGAACGTAAAACAATTGTGATCATTCTTTATTGAAGAAATCTCTTATCAATTTCAAATATCTCCAATGAAAGTCAAGTAACTGTACAAGTACAACTAAGGCTAGAAGTTGTAGAGATAAATACAAAGGTCCGTATCTTATTCAGTGAGTATACTAGAACATAAACACAAAAATATATTTTATATCCACATGACCTTCTTTTCCCATTTTCAACAACATATCTTTACGAAAGCTTATATTTCTGCCTACTTTGTTGAATCTATACATGTTAGAGGTCACGAAGAACAGAGGGCAGGGTGTCATTCCGCCATGCAACCCCAGACACCCTCCAACGCTTCTATACATTAAACACAGACGCGTGCAGGGATGCCAACAGAATTTCGTTTCGGCACTCCATTCGCGCGAAATCACAAATGTTCTCAAACTTTTTGAACAGACCTCGTATACTGAAAAGGGCAACATAGAACTGCGGCACCCGATTAAGTCCTAAGCCGCCAGATTTTCGCTTCTGGGAGCTTCTTCGGCGGCATGCTCTTGAGCTACCCCGGTTACTTCCTCGGGGTGAAAGGCTGTATCCCCCATGGCTGCATGCTGCACCTGCCGTGGATCTCAGTCAAGTCCATAACCCCCACGAGTACTATCCGCACTTTGCTATTAGAATTTTTATCGAATTATAACGATTTTATTTTAATTTTTACCGACGGGTCCAAGAGCTCTGCTGGTGTTGGATATGCGTTTGTCCATGGGGCCAAACCCTTTACATTCGGTCTCCATGGCAACACTTCCATTTACACTGCAGAGCTCCATGCAATATACCGAGCCATTTTATATGTTCGCCGCAGAGTTTTGGGTGACTGCCTCATTTTAAGTGATTCCCTTAGTGCACTCCAGAGCCTCCGTGCGCTGTACAACCACCATCCTCTCGTACAGCGGATCCAGGACGCCCTCCACGTTTTGCACGCCTCGGGCGTTAGCGTGGTGTGTGCCTGGGTTCCTGGTCACGTGGGCCTGCGCGGGAACGAAATGGTGGATTCGGCAGCCAAGGTGGCAACGCATTGATCCCAGTGTTACCATCTCATGTGTGACTGCGGAAGACTTTCGGCTTGTTGTGCGTAGGGCGGCGCTCTCCTGCTGGCGTGACAGGTGGTCTGCTCAACAAGCTCCGAATGGTAAAGGAGCTTCCGAATCACTGGGTGACCTCCTGTCGCGTATCGCGGCGGGAAGAGGTAATTTTGGCTCGGTTGCGCATTTGACTTTGTTATTTTAGCCATAACTGTTTATTAAACCGGACACCGGCTCCAGTTTGCCCGCTCTGCCGTACCGAACTGTCCGTGCGTCATTTATTTTTAGATTGTTTTAGACTAGCCCGTCTCCGCAGGTCTCTCCAGCTGCCGGCCAGCTTGGCAGATATTCTCGCGGATGACGAGACGGTGGTGGGTAAAGTTTTAGCGTTTGTTTTATCCGTAAACTTTAGGATTTAGGCCCTAAGAGTCTGGGTATTTTAACCATTTTAACCTGTTTTCTGGTTTTATTGGATTTAGTTTCTTTTTTAGTCTTTGCCACCGTCGTGCGAGTGTTTTACCTTGGTTTTATTTGATTGATAGCCTTTTAGTCTTTTACTGTTTTCGCCTTTTGGACTTTTAGTGTTTAGACTTTTTATTGGTATTTAGCTCCGCTGGTCTTTATGGGCGGTGATGACCCAGCAGTTGAGCGCCCTTAAAACGCAAGCATCATCATCATCTAGAACTGCGGCATTCCTATGACAAAGATATAATTCGTACAGATTCACTTTCAATTTGAAGATACAAGGGGCGTCCAGAGAGTAAGTTCTGTTTCAATTTATCTCCGCTGCAGCGCTGCGATCGTAGTTCCGCACATGCGTGGTAGACGCTCTGTATCAAGGACAAGAAACGTACGCCATTGTGATATGGCTGTCAGCCACGTACGCTTTGTTGTGCTTGTTTACAATGTCGGTGTTGTTAGAAAATCCCGCCGCTTTTGTAATAAGATCTGTGATTCCTTTTCTGAATGCTAGGAAAGTGAAACCAATTGAAATTTATCGGCAAATTTGCGATGTCAAAAGGTGTTGTGTTTCTTTACGATAACGCACGACGACAGACTGCAAAGGCGACGAAAATCATCCTACAGGGATTTGGCTGGGACGTGTTCGACCACACCCCGTACAGCCCGTACCTCGCTCCTAGCGACTTTCATCTATTTTTTGCATCTCAAATCTTTCCTCGGCGGTCAACACTTCAACAATGACGAAGAGCTGAAAGAAAATGTTTATAGCTGGTTGAAGACACAGGCGGTAAACTTCTATGACGAAGAACTTGTGCCTCGCTATGAAAAATGCCTGCAAAATTTCGGCAGTTATGTGGAGAACTAGTTTAAGAGTTGTAGAATTCTGTGAAGTAAATAATTTTTCTGTATCTGTACACAATTTAATTTTATTATCAAATAGAACTTACTTTCTGGACGTACCTCGTGGATATGACATATGTAGGAAGGCATTCCTGTCTCTTGTTTTATCTAGCGAGTTTAATATAAGTTTTGTTTATATGAAATTTTAATTACGAGGAATTATATCTAATAGGTTAATGCCCGTTTCAAAAAATGTCCGTCAATAAGCAAAGTCGATACAAATTTAAAGCAGAAACTTGAGTAAGCTTGTTATTCGATTCACTTTTCAGTGCAAGTTCATAGACTTTGGAGTTGTCTCAAGTCAGACAAATTGTTTATTAGTTTTACAAAAGTGAGTTACAACTACCTATAACCATAAATTACTTATACGATGGCATTTCTAAGGGCAATTCTTCAAAAAAACAGTTACATTACCGTAAAAGTTACGTATAGGCTCACGTTTTATGAACAAAACGCAAATATCAAAACACATTGCCATCTAGTGGCTGAGCCGAAAGCATTCAGTGGCAATGTTAATTTGTATTCTCATGTTATTTTTAAAGTGATTACAAACCAAATTTGGTGATATTAACAATGCCGACGTTGTATTACTCTCATACTCTACCCAAATATTAAATATCGAGATTTAATAGATTTATTTAGCGTAGAAAATGAAACCTCCTCATTAAGACACATTAGAGCAGGAGTCCCCCAGTCCTATTCAGTTTATACATCAATGACATCCCAGAAACAGTGAGAGTAGATAGATACCTATACGCCGACAACACAATCGACCGCACCCAGAATAATAGCCCTTAGGCTACGTACTGCTTTGACCAACCTAGAGCCATCGCTCACCAAATGGCGCATAAAGGTTAACACACGGAAAAGTCAAGCAATAATATTTACCAAAAGAAACAAGCACCGACACAATAAACATGGGCTAATTCCACTAACATTCCGGAACGAGGAAGTCGAATGGAAGGACTCAATCACCTACTTAGCTGTGACAATGGATCAGGGCCTTACGTGGAAACAACATATTAACACAGTAAGAGCTAAAGCAAATGCTCAATTAAATAAACTATACCCAATTATTAATACAAACAGCTCACTAAAACTAGAGATGGGAAAAACACTATATAAAATACTTGTTAGACCCATCCTAACTTACGCTGCCCCCGTAACAGGCTACCACCACTCGCACCGGCATACCAACTCTACGAGGAGTTAAAAATGCATTCCATTGAACAATTCATCAAAAGGCTCAGCTTCAACCTACTCGAGAAAAAGAACCTAAACCACAACCAACTAGTACGGGCACTAGGGGAATATGACACAACACATGATAAACACGCAAGGCCACTGTCTATTTTTGAAACAACAATTAATCTCGGGGAGCCAGAGGTAGACATACAACAGTATCTAGAAAACCTTGTTAAGGGTATGTATGACTGAAATTTCATGAAAATCGTGAAAATAACTACTTTTTTATTTTAATTCTATAAAATTATTTAGACATTCCCGAATGTGAAAAATGCATATTTGCCTCTGGACGCCATTTTTAAATGCTTATTTAAATGTCGGTGGCCTTTAAACTCTGTCAGAGTCACGCCCTCTTTTGTCTACATCCACATTCTTTGTCTGTTTTCCGTTCTTAAATTTTCAATTCAAGAAAAGAAAAATAAGGCTTTCAGACAAAATAGTTCCTAAAATGTTGCCAATATATCAGAGGCTGGCTTCTACAACATTACCAGAGAGGTGCAAAACAGGAAAAACACAGAATGCCAATGAATCTTTGCATCATGTCATATGGAATAAGTGCCCAAAGGAAGTTTTCATATCAAAACAAAAATTGGATCTTGCTGTTATTAAAAGCATCAGCGAGTTTAACATGGGTAGTCTTAAGTCATTGGAGCTGCAGCAAAATATCAGAGGTGAAAGTGTAGTAGACTCAGCAAGGAAAACTTCAGTGTAGCGAGATCAGACTCGTATCCTGCAAAGCAAGAAGCGAAGTTGTGCAGAAGAAAACCAACATCTAAAGAAGAAAAAGGTGGAAAAAGCAGCAACAGAGGAGAGGAAAAAGAAATCTGAGGGTCCAACCTATCAGCCTGGTGGATTTTAATGTGAGTTATGCAATCAAATCTTTAATCGCTGTTTTCTCAATGTTCATATTTTCAGCACTTTTCTTCCTGTAAAATGCTCCTTGCGATGCAGTTTTTGTACTACATTCATGAAATTTCCTACACAGGTTCAGAATATCATGAGGAATGGAAATTGCCCCAGGTTTTATCATGAAATGTATATAAGCATATATTTTTAATTTTCAAACACAAAACTTACAGTTTTTTAGACAAAAAAAAATATTTGTAAATTAAAAAAATTTTGTGACCTAAACTAAAGGAGATACAGAAAAACCTAGAGCAATTTCAAAAGGTATGTGTATTATGAACATAGAGTTAAAATATTAGACCAAAATTCAAAATATTTTGTCGCAAGGGACTTTTTTAGTGACGTAACGAAAAACATACAAAATTTATCATAATTTCTAAACTGCTGGAGAAAAATGGTTTAAATTTAGGTTGTAACATGCTTACAATATACTACACCTATGGTGTAAATTTGAAAAAGCTAGCATTATTAGTTCAGGATTTGAAAATTTCAGTCATACATACCCTTAACGTTCCAGATGCTTGACATCGCTGAACGGAGATAAAACACACACCCATACACGTACACCAACACACACACACACACACACACACACACACACACACACACACACACACACACACACACACACACACACACACACACGCACCATCCACAGCCCTCAAGTCCTTGCGCCAATCATTGGCCAAGGCGGCCCCGGGGAAAGAGGTCCCCCGTGAGTGGTACAGGCTCGCACCTACAATTGAATAGGTAGGCCGCCCGCCGAGTGTGCACTCCAAAATATCGACCAAGCAGACACATGGAATATGAGAAGGTATTTTCACACAACTAACGATGCTGACGGCAGATAATTACAACTGACCATTAAAGGCAAATGCCGATAATGCAAACTAGAGTTATATTTAGGTTTAGCAAGATAGCAGTAATTATAATAGACAACTGACAATCTTGCAAGTATTACTTGCTGTGACAATGAAACACCTAAACATAAGACATAGCGTTACGGCGTGATAAATTACCCTAAACTTCCCAACAAATAACACCAGGAATCCCACCAAATACCACCCACAATAGGCAGTGGATCAGGCTGGGCTTCATGTCAAGCCTGTATCCCTGCATCAGAAACCACCCTCTGCTGAATCGCACTGCGAGACAGCTATGATCATCTCCTGGAATGCGCGGGTGCTTAAGGCGGTACCGCAGCGCATTTCTCCTTCCAAATCCGGTGGAGGTTTTTTAGTGGAGTAGTACCCTTGAGGTGAATCCCACATATCTCACTGTGCCCTCCAACACAGTGGTAATCCATAAATGGATTTTTCCTCCACTCGAAAAAAACTGTAACTATTTGTAACATGCTGGAAAAATTATCGTACTAAAAAGTTTGTAGAGGATATTTTTAAGACTATGTTGTACTGACATAACTTTCTTTATAAAATTAATATTTAAATATTCTGTCAAAGGCACTGGTCATATCACCTCCGCTCGTGTATCGCAATCTCGCTTTAATAAGTGTGGTTAAAATCCAAGAATAAACCTTGAAGAAGTACCTTCAGAGGTCGAATTTCCTTCGATTAGCGACATCAAAGTGCAGTATTACATATAACCTAATATTACACTGGAATTGTTAAATTACCAAACTTGGTTCGCGATTTCCTTTAAAATGACATTACTCTGGTAAACCGCACAGCACATCTCAGTTTTAGATCAATTTAATTACAAAACACACATTTAAGTACACATTCATTCCTAAATATAATCAACCTTTGATAAATCATGTGATATACTTCGCCGTAGAGACCTGCCACATGAGAATGACTACTGCCTCAACAGGTTCCTGCCTTAACCGCTAGATGGCAGCATAGATGGATACTTATTCTTAGTACTTAAAACGCGAATTTATAGTAAATATTTACTTCACTTTGCCTCCGTTTAGACATATAACCTTAAAAATTATAATTGTTTAAATAATTTATGGTTATAAGTAGTTGTTATTTACGTCTCTTAAAGTAATAAGCCAAATGCCTGGTATTATATAGGTCGAAAATCTATGGGGTTGTATTGAAATATGAGTCCAATGGATGTTGCAACTATGCGATGGATTATGAATTTAATGATCTTGTATGTTATTGATTAGTGATGCATTGTATATTGGAAAATCTACTATTCGTGTGCTACAAGTGACCATGTGCAAAGCGAAACAGTGCGAATAGAAGTAGTGAACAGTTGAGCCCAGTTTGTGAGTGAACAATGTTTGGTGCAATAAAGCACATAGTGACGCGTATTAAGCATAAATCCGCTACAAAACTGCGTGGGACGCACAGCTGCGTCCCGTTGTGGCACGCAACAAGAGGCGTCCCCAAACAACGACGCCCTCAGCAACCACTGCGGCTGACAGACATTGACTCCCGCCACAAGATGCCGGTGACCACAGTCACAATTGCAGCAGCACTACACCAGCTGGAAGCGGACTGATCCCCCGAGGCGGTCGGCCGGCCGCCGCCCCACCGCTGGAGCACTCGAACAGCGACCCGCCTTCCGGCCCAACATTGGCCAACGTCACAGCAGCCGCTACCCCAGCCCCGATGGAGCACAGTGCCATGGAGGACGAGGCAGTTACGCGAAAGTACGCCCAACTGGAAAAGGATGTAAAAAACATCCAAAAAGAAATATCTAACCTCCAGGAAATATTGAAAAACATGGCCCCAGAGTCCCGGGACTATGGAAAAATTGCTAGTGACCTAGCACGCTGCTACCAGGAACACGCAATCAAAAAGCGTCACCTGGTGCAGCTGGGAGAAGGCTGGCAGGCATCATCGCCCAGAAAGCGACCCCACCACCGCAACAGCGACTCGGATGCCGAGAGCAAGAAAATCAAAATGCAAAATCTGCCCCTCGAGGTCACTACCAGTAACGGGAACGAGCCACTGTCCTCTTCCGAGGAGGAAGAAGATCTGGAACGATCCACTGCCTTCCCTGCCCTTCCGACCACAAAACCTAAGGCACCCAAGCACCAACGGCCAACACGGCCAAACACTACTGCAGCAAAACCGTCAATAACAACCCCCACTCCTACACCCATCCCCACCCCTACATTGGCCTCCACATCAGCCGCAGCCGCGGCTACAGACACAAAACAAACCTCGCAGAAACCGCCGCGCATCGTCATTCCTGACGGCAGGCAGGCGACTAAAGTCCTGCAGATACTCCGGGCTCCCTCCCAGCTGGCGCATAGACGCTTCAAAATACGCACAACTGCCTCAAACCGTTCCTCAACCGGAAAGAAGACGCCATCCCCACTATGACCAAACTGAAGGACGCCGGAGTGGAGAACTTCAGCTTCACCCCTGGGAGTGATCAACCTCTCCGCTACATCCTGAAGCGTCTTCCCGAGGACCTTGAAGGGACCTTATCCGCGAGGACCTAGAGGCGAAGGGCTACACCGGCGTCCTAGTTCGTCAACTGAAATCACGCGGCAGGCCTCTGCCAAACTTCCAAGTTACCCTTGACAGGACCACTCAAAACCAGCGACTTCTGCAAGAAAGAGAGGTATGCCATATACTTGTCACTGTGGAGGTCCTGAAGACAAACAACATTATACAATGCTTCAACTGCCAACAGCTGGGGAGCACATTTGAAATGTGTCACATGACCTCCCGATGCGTCCTCTGCGGTGGCCTCCACCGCTTAGCTGACTGCCCAAAGAAGGCAAAGTAGGGCGTTGTACCCCGCTGTGCGAACTGAGGGGAGACGCACCCTGCCAGCTACAGGGGTTGCGAGACGTTCCGCAACGAATGCCACCGCCACCAACTGGCAGCCATAGCCAGGGCGAGAGTGTTGTGCATCCTGAAGCCCACCAAGAATCCGGTCTTTCCGTCTAGCTACCGATCCACAAGTCTTCTCCCAACCGTCTCAAAACTATTTCAGCGGTTGCTCCTATTACGCCTGACCCCTCTTTTCGGGGAAAGGCAGCTCATACCCGATCACCAGTTTGGTTTTCGTCATGGACACTCCATGACCCTACAGCTACTGCGTCTGGCCGAGAGGACGGCCCTGGAATTCCAGGAAAACCTCAAGACAGTCGCGGTGCTGCTAGACGTAGAGAAAGCCTTTGCTACAACCTGCCACCAAGGCCTACTGTACAATCTCAGGGAGGCCAACGTACCTCCTCCCTATCTCGCCCTGATTAGTAGTTTCCTCAGAGACCACACGTTCAGGGTGAGAGTGGAAGGACGGATGTCATCTATCAGACCAATAGCCGCGGGTGTCCCGGAGGGCAGTGTACTGTCCCTGTTACTCTTTGCGGCCTACATGTCTGACTTCCCCTTAGAACCACAGACTGTTACGTGCCAATATGCCGACGACGTCCCCATAATGGCGCGTAACAAAAACCTAAGATATTGTCATCCTCCGCTGCAGCGCCAGCTCCGAGCCATTGGCCGTTGGAGTGAGAAGTGGAGGATGGCCATTAGCCCCAAGAAGAGCTCTGCTCTACTCCTGGCTAAGGTCCGAGCTGGGCGACCGGATTGGTCGCTGAGGTTGAGGCAGAGGCAAATCCCCTGGATTCCCACTGCCAAATACCTTGGCGTCCACCTCGATCGCGGTCTCACCTACACACCTCACGTCCGGGTCAAAGCCGGACAAGGTCATGCAGCACTAAGGCAGTTGTACCCTGTACTTAAATCAACCTTGCCGACACACCTCAAACTACGCCTGTATCGAGCGATTATACCGTCCCTGATTCTGTACGGCTGCTAAGTCTGGGGATTAGCGGCTCCCACCACTATTCGCAGACTACAGCGCGTCCAGAACAGGCACTGCGCATGATCTACGATACCGGGCGTAGATTCCCGTCCCACATCCTCCATACCTACTCCGGAGTCTCGTACATTGTGAACGTGGTACGGGAGAGATCCCGTACCATCTACGATAAGCTAGACTCCCATCCCAACATCCTGGTAAACACCCTTGGCCGTTACGAACACAGGTCTCCTCACCGCCGACCGAGCTACCGGTTGCCAAAAGATGCTTTGTGTAACTAGAACTGAACAGGGCCACATTCCCCTGACTTCAATCCCCCAAGCCCAGAAATGGGTCTGGTAAATTCAGTACCTAAACATTTGTTCCTTTCCCTCTAGCCTGTCAAGCGGACTGTGCTCAGATGCCTCCCAGGCAGACGGAAGAGCGCAGCAAGCACTGGGCGCATCCCCCCCACACGGGGTGACAGCGCGCACAAGGCTAGATACGTCCACTGCCGTAAACAACCGCCTGAGACAAAAGACGACTCTATTATACTGCCCAGATAAGGACGCAATAAGCGGCTAGGTGCTGGGCAGCAAACACTCCGTCCAGGTAAACCAGGACGACTCGAATCTTCTGCTGGTGTGCTGCTGGTTGCAACTATGCTTCCAAGTTCACATTCCATTGTAGAATAGTAGTCAAATATCGACTGTCTAAAGAAAATACACATAATTTTTCTAAACAATTATATTTTGAAACCTTGTAGAAGTGGTTTCAGAGCTTGAATTCCTTTTATTGACCATATCAAAGTGCGGGATCATGACATAAACTAATATTGCACTGAAATTGTAAAAATTACTATACTTGGTTCGCAATTCCTTTTAAAATGACATTGGTCACACAGCACATCCCTGTTTTAGATCAATTTATTTACAAAACAACACTTTCAAGTACACACTAATTACTAAGTAGATTCAACCTTGGATAAATCATGTGATATACTTCGTCGTAGAGGACACACACGACTGGACATTGAAGATCTGAATGTTAGACTTTCTGTCTCAAGTCAGATCAGGGCTAGGCCCCCTACTGGCAGTGGAGTATTTTGTAAGGAAGGATAATATACGGCAGAAGTTGAGGTTGGAGTTATGTATAAGCCATCTGATGTGTTATTTTATGTGTCTAGAAGTAGCCTCGGGCGTTTGTAGCGCTCTCCATGATCGATGTCGTAGTCACCTAGAACGCGGATGAGGGAGTTGAATTTGTGGGAGAGGTTTTGATAGGAGGAATGTGAAATGGTATGGATGTAGTCTGTTATTGTGGGGTGATACAATAATATATGTTTATAGGTGACACACAATTCCACGCTGTGGACGCCAATTTGAAGCAACAATATATGTGGCGGACAATTTTCCACTTGACTATACAGTTTGAAGCACTTTTGTTTATCTCAGGGTAAAACAATGAGGTTTCTCACAGGGTATGCGTGGATGTGAGAAGGATATTTAATGACACTGGAATACCCGTTTCCAACTTATTTATTCACTGCTTCTGTTTTTTAGAACATCAAAATGAAAGTTGCCGACCAAGGGTTAGCAATCTCTGTTTAGAGTTACTGACGGCAAAATGTTTACTACTCGATAAACTTTATTCGTTCTTCATATATATGAACCGACAAATATGCAAGACAGAACAATAGGAGTGCCCCTAATCGCCCTCACGCCTCAGACTGCTCTCATCGGCCTGACGCCGAAGACTCTTCTGATCGGCCTCACGCCGAAGACTGTTCTGATGACTTGCAAGCCACGGAGTGCCCTTCTCCACAGCTACGCGTCGGTGTATCACTTTCACTTACTGAAAGCCCTCTTCATTCAAACAAAAATCCATTTGTGACTGTTTTGTCATGCCATTCTAAATGATCCAAAGAATACCCTCTTCGACAAGTAAAGTGAGCCCCTTTGGAAATCTGCTAAGGACGCTGTTTCTTACATTGCTTTTGTTAAAACAACTTTCCCCACAACTCAACTGGTCTTGCCCTTGTCGTAACAAAGAACCAACATTCCTTTGACATCCATCATGATTCTTTACTTCTGGCAAATCATAATTTCGTTATCAGGGGATACGTAGGTCACGTCTGATAACTAGATTGGGGATGTAACAAGGGGAATCTGTATCAATGCGGAGGAATCAGTATTGTAGAATTTCAAGGCAGTGTAGGTGAGACTTGGCTGCTACTGGCGTATGTGATGGCTGGTCGAAGTACTTGCTTATACAGGAGCAGATCGTCGGTTATAGAGAGGGTAGAGCATCTCCATTCTTTTGCTAACTTTATTAGCCAAATTTGTAATGCGGTCTCTCCACGTCAATTTGATGTTTAGTAGAACACGTAAGTTTTCCAACGCACGTCCTCACCAGCTAGGCGAATTGGTCGTCGTTGAGAGAAGGTGATGACCTGGCCCTTCTGTGGGTGGACGTGTAGGCGCAAACGTTTGAACCAGGTGGTAAAGAGATCAGGATATTGTTGAATCCTGCGAGTACACAGGTTGAGCTCTGATGATGTTGAGGTGACAGCTGTATCGTCAGAAAAGAGATACAACTATCAGCGTGGCAGGGATGGTAGGGTGTTGATGTATATAAGGAAGAGAGTGGGTGCCAGGACACTGCCTTGGGGAACGGCAGTTCGAATGGGACGGAATGAGGATAAGATTCCGTCGTGGGAGACAGCAAAGGATCGGTCAGTGAGGTATATTAAGTAAGAAGGGGTTTGGTATCTCATGAGACGGGAGAGTAAGCCTTCGTGCCATACGCTGTCGAATGCTCTGGTGATTTTTTTTTAATTTACGTCCTCCAACGTTAAGGACAGTGGGACGTATGAATGCCTCAAAAATCGAATATTTGTTTTATGTCTTATAAAAATCTGCAAGATTTACGAATCCAATGATTAATTGCATTATAGGTATTCTTAATATTTAAGCCTTTTAAATGTTGCTTTAAATATGGCGTCAACATATCCACGCCCCCTTTTAAATATATGCATTTCCATTGAAATTAAAATTGTTACAGCTTTGTGATTTGTGGCAACAGAGCTATGCGGTAAATTTTATGCTTGTTGTTGGTATCTCTGCTGCAGATGTGGCTGCATGTGTATTTGCAGAAGGCTCTCACAATATGGCAAATTGTTTACATTTGAAGTACATGTGGATTATAGTTGCAGTTTTGTTTACAGTTCAAATTATCGACTTGAGTGTTATTTATTCAAGGTGATTTAAAGCTTTGCTATAAATATGGGTAGCGTAAAGTGTTTTGGTAGCAGAAATGCAGTGTTTTGTCGTAAAAATACAAAAACAGTGACATTGAAAATGTATCTAACCTTTCTAGTTGCAGTAAATTTTCAGCTAATAGAAAAAAATTTAACCAATGATGACAACAGCTTTTGCCTAGAAAACAGTGGAGCTCAGAAACGTTTTGTAATTGTAGAGCTATCATTGTTATCCAAAGTGGTGCAGAAAAGTGCAGGATTATGGTGCAGCAATGTTGTAACTTTTGGTGTGTTAGCTGAAAAACTTTTTTTTTTTTTTTTTTTTTTTTTTTGCATTTTTCTACAAGTTGCAACTTTACATGTTTGGATACACATTTCTCAGTATCCACTTATGTTACTGGTCTGAAAGTTTTTGTGCTGTCACGAATCATTATGTTTAATAAAATGACCGTAAATGTATTGTGACTTTGTGGGTTCGTGAAATGAAAAGTCCAATTGCACCACTCAAAAATGTTCTTTATTTCCACCGACTTACAGTCGGAACACTTGCCGATTACACAGTTACGTAATGCACACAATTACAATTCACCAGTTCGTCCGTTACAGTTCCACTTTGCACTCGCAATTACGCTCACTGCAGCTCTTTTTATAGGAATATCGCCATTTTCTCGGAGTCTCTCGTTTCAGTGAATCACCGCGAAAGTTCCAGACGGCAGGGGAAGGGGGTAGGGGCGGCCAGCGAAAAGTGACACTTCCCTAATTATCCCCTCAGTTAGTGACTGAGATAAATTGGTGGGTGTGGCCCGGATGCATCTGGTCCCTTCTCAGCTGTCGTTGGTTGGACTTTCCGATAGTTGGGTGACAGTATTTTCAGGTAAAACATTTTGAATTTTTAAAAATTTAAAATCTTTGCACATTAAGCGAAAGAATAATGGTATCAAATTGAACATTTTTGCTGTCTATATACTTCACTATATAAAAATTCTAACACGGTCACTTTATGCATCACTGAGTACTTTATTTCTCCTTAAAATTGAATTCTTTGTGAAAACATTTAAGGTGGTTATGTGTATCTAAATAATAACATGTGTTTAGAAAATTTCCTTTGTTGACGTCATCTTAGAAAGGATCTGAGAAATGTTATGGTCCTATATTACATGTTTTGCTTTACCAACATATTAAGAAATAGTTGCTTGTTAGATGGTATCAATTTCATTGCCCTGTGACAAAGTAAACCCATGAATTTTGATCGACCAGACGAAGTAGTTGGTGTTGATTGGAATGCTGAGAGCGAAGGCCGAAATGCTGTGCTCTGACAATATTTAGTGATTCGGGATAGTCCTTAGTCCACTTAGAATCAGTTTTTGCATAACTTTTCTCAGTGGTATCTTATCTTGCTGCTTCTCCAGGTTTTTGTCTTAACCGCTAGATGGCAGCGTAAGTAGATATACTTTTTCTTAGTACATAAAACGTGAATTCATAGTAAATATTAAGTTTAATTTGCCTCCGTTTAGATATATAACCTTAGAATTTATAATTCGTTAAATAATTTACGGTTATAAGTAGTTGTTATTTACTTCTATTAAAGTAATAAGCCAAATGTCTGGTACTGTATAGGTCTAACGTCTATGGGATTGTATTGAAATATGAATTCAATGGACGTTGCAACTATGCTTCTAAATTGTCATTAAAAGGTGGAAAAGTTACTTAGCATTTAGAACAAACAACAGTAATCAAATATTAATTGTGTAAAGAAATTCCACATGAGTTTTGCAACAAATTATTTTTCAAAACCTTGTAGAAGTAGTTTCAAAGGTTGAATTTCCTTCGATTTGCGATATCAAAGTGCAGCATCAGGACAAACTAATATAACACTGAAATTGTTATACCTGAAATACGTTTCACGTAAAATTTTCCTTCAATTCCTATGTATTGTGTTGTTTTAAGTTAGTTTTACTTATTCTGATAGGTTTTACTGTCTAACATTCAGTTGTCTATGAATAATTAAGTGCCCCATATGTGGGATATTAGTAGCAAGGGGAGGTAAGAAGAGTGACAATGTTTCAAAGGAAGGCACTGTGACCTGAGTCAAGAGTAACATTTTAGTAGACAAATATTATATTCTAACTTTCTTCTCGGGCAGCCAGCCAGGTGAAAAGATGATTAGATATCAACGTTTCGGGAGTGTGCATCTCTCCCATCATCAGGATATTTATAAAATGTTATAACCACAAATGAAATACTGGATATAACTCAACTATAAAAAAGACAAAACACTATCAAAATTCGCATTACTGAACAAAAGACTGTTTTCAGTAAATTGAATGACAGGACAGGAGATGGCGTAGGTTTAGAAAATTGTGTCAAAGAAACGTAACTACTTAACTTGGTTATCAAACTGTGTTGATATTTGTTTCTTAATTCGAGGGATTTCCATTTTCAAGGTCGGTTTCCAACAACAGCTGAACTGAAACCAGCATCACGATAAAGGGTGCTCGTTTAAGAGGAAATCGCGAAAGCTTCCTTTATTCTCCGCTCTCAGTAACTGTTGCATTTTGCCAAGATGATCGTCTATGGTCGTTACCAAAACAATGCTCTGCCAGCCCAGACTTCTCAGGTTGCATTTCTCAGGCTGCGTTTTGGGAGACGACCATTTTGGCAAAATGCAACAGTTACTGGGAGCGGAGAATTAAGGAGACTTTGGCGATTTCCTCTGAAAGGAGCACGCTTAGTAATGATACTGGATTTCAGTTCAGCTCCTCTTGTAAACTGGCCTTAAAAATGGAAATCCATCGAATTAAGAAGCACATATCAATACAGCTTGATAATCAAGTTAAATAGTTACGCTTCTTGGACACAATCAAGTTTCTATACTCACGCCATCTCGTGACTTGGCATTTAATTTGCTGAATACAGTCTTTTGTTCAGTAATGCGAATTTTTATAGTGTTTTGTCTTTCTTATAGTAGAGTTATATCCAGTATTTTATTTGTGGTTATAACATTTTATAAATATCCTGATGATGGGAGAGATCTACACTTCCGAAACGTTGGTATCTAATCATCTTTTCACCTGACTGACTGCCCGAGAAGAAAGTGAGTGGATTCGTCCGCCAGGAAAGCTTCAAATCTTATTTTATGTGATTAGAGCTATTTTTCATACACAAAATAAAGAAAATTTTAAAAATACTTTCAATAATGCTATTATGCTTTGGTGCAGTATGCAAGAAAACATTTCACATGCAGACCCAATTCACGTTTATTGCTGTCTGTTGGAGTCTTCATGTGGCACAGTTGATAACGCGTTCTGTTCTTCTGTGGTGCTAAAAAATGAGTGCGATCAAATCTGGAGTCCACATTCTCGTTTCCTGGAGGTTTACCTGAAGCTTGTTTTGGAACTCCATGTCTACAGAGTATTCCTGTTGCAATTCTTCTACAAAAATGGTGTCCTGGTGACCAGTACAAATTTAAACGAGTGTATAATTAAAATGAATTATGTTTTGACTGTATGTCATGCTGGTATAAAGGGAACAAATTATCTGTGAATCTAGACAAAACAAAAGTGGTCAAATTTATAACCTGTCGTACATCACATACTGAAATAGAAATCGGGATTAATGATATGTTATTAGAAGAAATTGACAGCATGAAGTTTCTGGACCTTCAAGTGGACAGATGTTTAGATTGGAAGACTCACATAACCTAAACTCAGCTCTGCCTGTTATGCTATCCGAGAGCTGGTTAATGTGAGTTCTATTGACACACTTAAATTAGTATATTATACATACTTTAACTCTATTATGGAACATTGAATATTATTTTGGGGCAACTCAGTAGAAAGTAAAACATATTTCTTATGTAGAAGAGGGTTATAAGAATCATTACTAACACCCACACCAGACGCTCCTGTAAAGATCTTTTTACAAGATTGAAGATATTAACGCTTCCTTGCATGTATATATTCTCGATCCTAAAATTCTTTGTATGCAATCGTGCCTTATTTACAACAAATAATGTAATTCACAGAATAAACACTAGACAAAAGTATAATATCCATTATCCCAGTACTAAACTTTCTTGCTTCCAGAAATTTGTGCATTATGAAACTATCAAAATATTTGGTACACTTCCTAATGTTCTTAAAGAAAAAGTTGATAATTTCGGTGCTTTTAAAAAAGCTGTTAGAGAGCACCTTTGCTCAAAATCTTTTTATTCTGTACAAGATTATCTGAATGACAAATTATCCTGATAATGCTTCTGTAGCTCTATAAGTAGTATCTAACTATTCCAAT
Organism: Mantis religiosa; assembly: GCA_030765055.1. Taxonomy (NCBI): domain Eukaryota; kingdom Metazoa; phylum Arthropoda; class Insecta; order Mantodea; family Mantidae; genus Mantis; species Mantis religiosa. The sequence goes on from CM060947.1 coordinate 267,417,789, forward strand.
GACAAATCATTACTTATAAATATTTGATGCAAGTTGAAAGTTTATTTTTAATCTATATGTATTTAATAAATAACAAAAATGGCATCCATTGCAAAAAGGTTGAGACGTACTGGCATAAGACAAGTGAAAGCTGGTTTAAAAAGTGTTTCATTTTGTATCATATATAATTATCCCTGCTTTGATTTCCATATTGTTGTTCATATTGCCTGTATACTATAATATGTGTCTTATGTTAACTTTTGTATATATATGCTATTAAACTTTATATCTCTGGGCATGTTCAATGTTCTCAGCCTTTTCTGACTACAAGTGAACTACTGAACGCAAATCAATCTAATCTAATCTCTAAATGGTCCAGTTTTCCACCACATATTTCTTGGATTTAGGCTCAGAAGTTCATTCAGGTTCTGCAGAGTGCCTAGTCTTTTGTATTTCTGTCTCAGTCCTAAGAACACTTCCGGGCAGATTGTTGATGTTCATGTTGTCTTTCTCGCCAGAATCTTCATCGGCAAACACCTCCACAAGCATTTTCAGCAGGTTGCAGCAGGATGTCAATTTCCTTGTATGTACCCAAATCATCTTCTTTGTCAAAAATGGCAAGCATTTCAGCTACACTAAACCCCGAAATAAAAATATAATTTATGTTTACTTATAATTCTTATATATATTATAATATTATAACCCGACGACTAACATATAAACTAAGTGAAATGTGTTCCAACAACCAGGCGGAGGCAATTGCTATTTTAAAAGCTCTGGAAGAACTCCATATCCTGCAGGATATGCCACATGAAGACAAGCAAGTAGTTAGTGTACACTGACGGTAAAGTAACGCTTTCACTACTAAATAACAATAAAAAACACAATTTAATAATAGAAAATGTCCATAAAACACTTAGGAGCTTGGAACAAAACCAATGGAAAATTCATGTTAGCTGGGTGAAGGCACATATAGGTATAGCTGGAAATGAACTAGCAGATAAACTGGCAAAAGAAGCAGCTCAAAGCAAAGAAGAAGAAATTGTATACAACATAATTCCGAAAACCTCATTTTAAAACAATTTTAAATGACATAGGATTACAGAAGTGGCAAGAAAAATGGAAAAATACTACAAAAGTTCCATTAACTAAGTCCTTCTTTCCATCTGTCAAAGATAAACTCAGAAGAAAGCTCCCCATAACCCCAGAATTTACAGCAATAGTCTCAGGACATGGTTTTACAAGATCATACCTTCACCGATTTCACATCACTGATGACCCAACAGGCCCATGCAACGGAGGAGAGCAAACAGTGAATCATATTATATTGTCGAAACACAAAACAACAGAGAAAGAACGCAGCTAATAAATGAAACAAGAAGGAAGGGAGACGTTTGGCCATTTAACAACCAACAACTCATAACAAGACATTCTCAAGCATTTCTGCGGTTCATTCGAAGTATCAACATGCGACTTTGTAATAAACTATAAGAAACATTATTGCAAGTGCATAGAATTCAAGAACGAGTGGACTTGATTCAATAAACTATTGTAAATATTATATAATTAATAATATTATAAATTATAATAGTAATAAAAGTAACATATGTAAATTGTAACATTGGTAGAAAATGTAATTTAAAGCACGTAGTACTACTCGGTAATGGCGTATGCTGATTAATGACAATTAAATAATATACAATACTAACGTATTGAATTATGTATTAATTATAAATTATCATACTTATAATATATTGAATATCGAATGTCCGCCTTCTGCAAAGCAGCAGCACAAATCTGGCAGGCTGTTTGGAACAGCCCGAGGGGTGGTCAAAACGTGTACCTGCTCTGGGAAGAGCTTAACCACGTAGTGGCGGGATGTGGATGTTGCAGAATGACGGGTGTAATTTAAGTGGGGTTAGTGTAGGGAGGTAGCTTTTTGCTCCTCAGGGAATGATGAACCGGGTGCTACGGACAGCGAGCACCGCTGGTGGGTTAGTTAATAAACTAGGAAGAAGGTTTGAATAATTTTGAATATTCCATAATAACAATTTTGGAGTAGCTGAAATTTAATTTAGGCTGGAATGGAGATCATGTGGTTACCGGTAATGACCGCAAGACATGCGGGGTAACCGGTATCGCTTATAGCGACGCTCACGAGGAACATAATCCCCAAGGGATCTGACTAGGGCGCTCTGATGTTGGGGCAAACCCTCGAAGAATTTTGTCGCCCGGCGTCTAATTTCATCCTCCACATATCGGAGGGATGAAGCCTCATGAAGTAATCTCACGGGGAACCTTGTGCAAACAGAATAAATAATCCGAAGACATTTATTCTGTGCACGTTGGAGCAGAACTAGATGTGAGCCTGCGGCCATACCCCAGACTTCGCACGCATAGAGCATGATAGGGAGGACCAGAGCCATAAAGAGGCGCAACTTTAGGGGAACAGACATCGCAGACCGAAGCACAGGGTATAGTGATGCCACGGCACCACACGACCGATGAGCTTGCTCCTGGATGTGCTCCCGAAAAGTTAGGCCCTTGTCCAGCTTGACTCCCAAGTACTTGATTGAATTCTCCCATCTGATCCCTTGCACGAAGTAGGTAAATTGGGGGAAGTTGGCGGGAAAGCGGCGCTTGGTGAACAATATCGCTTGGCTTTTCTCCGTATTAATGGACAATCGCCAAAGCGTGCACCATTCCTGGAGGAGGATTAGATATCTTTGGATGGGGTTGAAGGTTCTGCGTGGGTGTCTGTTTGTTGAGAATAGCAGCACGTCGTCAGCATACTGTGCTATGTTGACGTGCTGTTCAGTGGGAAGGTCAGCCACATAGACGCTATAGAGCGTCGGGGATAACATAGAACCTTCGGGGACTCCGCCGCGGATAGACCTTCGTGTAGATGTTTTTCCCGCCACTGTGACAGTGAAGAATCTATGTTTTAGGAAAGAGTGAAGAAGGTGTATGACTTGAGTGGGTAGCTCCAGTTGGATGAGTTTGTACAGAAGACCCGCGTGCCAGGTCGTAGAGAAAGCCTTTTCCACGTCCAGAGAAACCGCCGAGGTGAATGCCTTGTCCTGGAAACCCAGGGCTGCAGCCTCCACCACGCGCAGCAACTGCTGTGACGTGGAATGCCCAGGACGAAAGCCAAACTGGTGAGGAGGGATAGCTTGTATGTCACCCAGAAGGGGGGACATGCGGGCTAAGAAGAGTCTCTCGAAAACTTTCGAGAGAACAGAAAGGAGGCTGATGGAGCGGTAGTTGGCAGGATTAACCGGGTCTTTCCCTGGCTTCAAGATGCATATCACCCGAGCCTCTCTCCAACTACGTGGAAAGTGACTCAGAGAGAGACACATATTGAAGACTTTGGTTAGAAATAACACGGCCCTGAAGGGAAGGTGGCGGAGCATGAGTGGCGTTATGCCATCAGGTCCCGCTGCCTTTTTTGGTTTGAGGCGCCGGAGTACGCCCTGAAGCTCACTGGGTCTTATGACTGGGAGTCTGTCCGCCTCAGCCGGGGGTCGCCGAAAGTATCGACGTACCTCCTGCCTAACGCGGTCAGAGAAGGCTGGGTCCTGGGGGTCTTCTCTAGGCCTCATGGTCCTCTCAAGGTAGTCGGCGAACACCGTAGCCTTGGCCTGTGGTTCGTAGGTCAGGCCTTGGGTACCCTGGAGTGGGGAGTTTGGTGTCCCTTGGCGGTTCCGAAGTCTTTTAATGACCCTCCACACGTCTCCATCCTCGAGGTTCATACGAGACATCGTGTCCTCCCACGCGTGCACTCTGTGCTCACGGAGGCGGGCACGAACCTCTCGGCACAGTCGCCGATGAAGCCCTCGATTATGAGGCGTGCGGTGTCTCTGGTAGAGCCGCCTTGCTGCCCAAGAACGGCGAATGAGTAGTAGGATGTCTAGGGGAAGAACATCCGGATGAAGTGGAGCTGGGGTGATTACTGTAAGGTTGCGGACCGTTCGCTTCACGACTGAGGTGAAGGACGAGACCGCAGCCTCAAGGGAGGGAATGTCGGATATGTTGGGGTTGGGAGGAATGGAGTCATTCAGGCAGACTTTGACGCAATCCCAGTCCACATCCCGGTTTTGAACCGAGACGTCGTGATTGGCAATCCGTGTATTAACCTCAGCAAGTACTGGGTTGTGATCTGAATGTAATGCGTTAAGCGAAGTGAGTGAGAGATGAAATGGAAAGCGTTTGATGATAGCGAAGTCGATATGAGATGGGCGACCCCGACCACGCGGGTAATGAGTGGGTTGCCATGGGCCCTCAACTCGAAGGTGAGGGTCCGCATCTACCATGCGGATAATGTCACTGCCTCTCCTATCCGCTCGGGGACCATGATGCCAACGCTGATGTTTGGCATTAAAGTCCCCGGCCATAATGACATTGGGATGTAAAGAAAGAATGGATTGGTAGTCATTGGCTATGAACTGTGAGCGGGGAGGATGGTAGGCTGATACTACCAGGACTTCAGAACCGCCAAGGTTCACGCAGGCTGCCGTGGCTTCAAGTGTTTGGAGTTGTGGAAGCTGGACAGCTCGATGGACCACACTTCTCCTCACCAGGATCGCTGTGCCCCCTCCTCGACGGCAAGCGCGATCCGTTCGGAGACAGTGATACCCCGAGAGATGGAAGGGGATCTGGGGGCGGAGATGGGTTTCCGACACCAAGATGAGGTCCAAAACATTGGATCTTGCAAAATGTAGGAGCTCGTCCCGTTGAACCGCCACTCCAGCCGCGTTCCAGAACGCGAACCTGAACGAGGTACTTGACCTAGTTCGTGCTGCCATTCTGGGCCGGGCTGGTAAAGGAGGTTAGAAGGGCGAGCCCCTCCATGGCTGTCACCATCGGGTTGCGGGGTCTGTCGTGGAGGTATACCGCACCAGCAGTTCACAGAGTCGCTCACCGTGGGACTGTAACAGCTGATACAGCCACGTCAGCAACTCCGACCGTGGTGAGGTGGAGGGAGTAGTGTTTGAAGTTTGGGACTTCGAAGGTGAGGAGTGTCTTGGGGCTGGCCTACCTTTGGCTTTCTCGTCCCTAATCTGTCGAGCGGGCTTGGGTTCACCAGACCCGCTCCCAGCCTCGGAATCCGAGTCCGCCCTTTTGGCCGCCTCACGACCCTCCTCCCTTCTGGGAGTGGCTCTAGGTGGGGCTGGAGCTTTGTGTTGTTTTTTAGGTTGGACTGTGCGTGTGTGTGTATCCTTGGGGGGTTGTGTCTTGCCCCGCAATGTCGTCGAGTTACCGGCTGGTTTGCGCACCACCTCAGCAAAGGATGGGGCACTGTTGGAGTTAGGCAATTGTTGCCGTGGTGCTATGGAAGAGGTTGCCCTCTCCGCTTCTGGCTCAGAACGGGTGCTCTGGGTTATTGACCCTGGAGCTGGTCTCCTAGAGGCAATAACCGCCTTCCTGGTAGGGCAACCTCCATAGCACGCTATGTGCCCTCCTTTGCAGTTGGCGCAGGTTGGCGTCTCCGTGATGGCACGGGGGCAGTCCTCTCTGGGGTGGGTGCCACCGCACCTCAAGCAGCGAGGATTACGGTGGCAGAAGAGGCTGGAATGATTAAATCCCAGACATCTGTAGCACTGTGGGGGCCCGCCAGAGCCTTTGGCTGGTTCCAGAGTGACCCGGAGGTAGCAGATGGTGCGAACATCATCCAACTTGACCTCGGGGTCGTTTACCCGCTCCACCACAACTAGGAACAGGGGAAGGGGAGCTTTAGTTCCCTGGCGATCTGGAGCAGGTCGAGTGAGCTGCTTCACTATTCTAGGGGTGATACCCTGGCGGGTGAGGTCTGCCCTTATGTCATCCACGGAAGTGTCCGCGGGTAACCCTCGGATGACTCGTCGTACATCACGGGCCTTATTCAGGCCAAAGGTAAAATGAGGAATTTTCCTCTGCTTGAGTTGTAGCAGGATCTTGGTGTAGTCCCCCTCGTTCTTAGCGTGGAAGACAAATCGGCTCTTATTCCTTCTCACCGAACACTCGTTCTCGAGGGTCGGCATAACCTCCTTAAGGAAGCCTACCGACCCCAAGAAGTTGTCCACGATGATAGGCGGTATGTGCCGCCTTTGACTTCCAGCCTGGTTCTGACCGGAGGTGGGTCGAGAAGACTGGCCAGAGGGCACGCCCTCTGCAGCCAGTCTTGCTGCTCTCTTGGTTCTCCGTGACCTTACCTCACGGAACTCCTCACCCTCGCCATCCGACGAGAGGTCCGAAGAGCTGGGCTCCCGGCCTCCCTCAGATGCCGAAGAGTAAGCTGAGTTGCAGGAGAGCACGGATTTTCTCCCGCTCCTGGAATGAAAGCTGCGCACACTATTGCGCTCGTCGTCGGAGTCGGACTCCGAAATTTTGCCTGCACGAGAAACAGCTTCCCGCGAGGCGCCCTGGTTAGAATGTTGCTCAAGAAGGACTACCTTGCCCTTTCCGCCGTAGCGTTGTCGGCAAGGTTTCCTCTTCCTTAATCCTCCAGTGGAGGTGCTTGGTTTGGCCGTAGCAGCCGGTTCATCAGACCCTGTGCGGGTCGAAGTGGAAGGAATGACAGTAGCTTCTGCCATAGTGGAAAATTGGAAGTGACAAGAAGAAGAGACAAATAGAAAGAAAAACTTGTGGAGGAGGTACTGAGCAGGAACACTAACAGCCCTGCACCCGAAGGTGCAGTGCGATCAACCGCCCTACGGGTGTTCTTACCTCTAGGCAGCGGGTGCTGAACAGCGTGCAACTCAGAGGACCGGACACCTGTTTCAACAGAATGCGCCTTACCCAGTCACAAGGACTGGATGGCTCAGGTCGTGAGTCGCCCCGCTACCTTTGTAGAATTTCCTTCTAGAAGATGGAGAAGGCAGCTGAGTGTTGTCCCTCAGAAGGTGAAGAAGGCAGCTGAGTGTTGTCCCTCAGAAGAAGGCAGCGTTTTCTGCGAGGTCGGTAGAGTGGCGCGATTGCCGGGAGCTTCCCTAAGGTCCCTCCCGATGTTGGCAATCCGCTTGCTCTGCCGCTGCGTAGTCCTAGGCTGCTCTCTCTGAAGAGGCGATGTTGTCTCCTCGGCGTCTCGAGGAGAAGTGTGAGCCAAATCCCTTCTGCAAATAGTAACGTGGGTATTAAATAGGACCAGGAGCTTTCCTGGCAACGAATCATCTCACTTTGTTCTCGGTCGGCCAGGTGAAAAGATGATTAGATATGAACGTTTCGGCTGTGTACATCTCTCCTATCATCAGTATATTTATAAAATGTTATAACCACAAATGTCTAACTGGATTTAACACAACTATAAACTAAGACAAAACACTATCAAATTCGCATCATTGAACAAAAGACTGTTTTCAGTAAATTAAACGCCAGGACAGCAAATGGCGTGAGTATAGAAAATTGTGTCAAAGAAACGTAACTACTTAACTTAGTTATCAAGCTGTATTGATCTTTGCTACCTAAATCGACGGATTTCCATTTTAAGGCCGGTTTCCAAGAGGAGCTGAACTGAAATACAGCATCAGGACTAAGCGTACTCCTTTCAGGCGAAATCGCCAAAGCCTCCATGTATCTCCGCTCCCAGTAACTGTTGAATTCTGCCAAGATGGTCGTCTCCCAAAAATTGGCTTTATGGTCGTTATCAAAATAATTCTCTGCCTGCCCAGACTTCTCAGGCTGTATTAAACGAATGCTCCGTTCATGTTCGATTATTCTGCTAGCGATGATACTTCCCAGGGTACTGATTCTGCCAGATAGGTTGCCGGTAAACGGGATGTAGGCTGTAGCGGTAGGCTTATCTGACGCTTGCTGTATTACAGGTTTACCTTTCCTAGCTCTGGTGATCGAGGCTACTGATTCTGCCGGATAGGTTGCCGGTAAACGGGGTGTAGGCTGTAGCGGTAGGCTTATCTGACGCTTGCTGTATTACAGGTTTACCTTTCCTAGCTCTGGTGATCGAGGCTACTGATTCTGCCGGATAGGTTGCCGGTAAACGGGATGTAGGCTGTAGCGGTAGGCTTATCTGACGTTTGCTGTATTACAGGTTTCCCTTTCCTAGCTCTGGTGATCGAGGCTACTGATTCTGCCGGATAGGTTGTCAGTAAACGGGATGTAGGCTGTAGCGGTAGGCTTATCTGACGCTTGTTGTATTACAGGTTTCCCTTTCCTAGCTCTGGTGATCGAGGCTACTGATTCTGCCGGATAGGCTGCCGGTAAACGGGATGTAGGCTGTAGCGGTAGGCTTATCTGACGCTTGTTGTATTACAGGTTTCCCTTTCCTAGCTCTGGTGATCGAGGCTACTGATTCTGCCGGATAGGCTGCCGGTAAACGGGATGTACGCTGTAGCGGTAGGCTTATCTGACGCTTGCTGTATTACAGGTTTCCCTTTCCTAGCTCTAGTGATCGAGGCTACTGATTCTGCCGGATAGGTTGCCAGTAAACGGTATGTAGACTGTAGCGGTAGGCTTATCTGACGCTTGCTGTATTACAGGTTTACCTTTCCTAGTTCTGGTGATCGAGGCTGCTGATTCTGCTGGATAGGTTGTCAGTAAACGGGATGTTGACTGTAGCGGTAGACTTATCTGACGCTTGCTGTATTACAGGTTTCTCTTTCTTAACTCTGGTGATCCAGGCTGCTGATTCTGCTGGATAGGTTGTCAGTAAACGGGATGTTGGCTGTAGCGGTAGGCTTATCTGACGCTTGCTGTATTACAGGTTTCCCTTTCCTAGCTCTGGAGATCGAGGCTACTGATTCTGCCGGATAGGTTGTCGGTAAACGGGATGTAGGCTGTAGCGGTAGGCTTATCTGAAGCTTGCTGTATTACAGGTTTCCCTTTCCAAGCTCTGGTGATCGAGGCTGCTGATTCTGCTGGATAGGTTGTCAGTAAACGGGATGTTGACTGTAGCGGTAGACTTATCTGACGCTTGCTGTATTACAGGTTTCTCTTTCTTAACTCTGGTGATCCAGGCTGCTGATTCTGCTGGATAGGTTGTCAGTAAACGGGATGTTGGCTGTAGCGGTAGGCTTATCTGACGCTTGTTGTATTACAGGTTTCCCTTTCCTAGCTCTGGTGATCGAGGCTACTGATTCTGCCGGATAGGCTGCCGGTAAACGGGATGTAGGCTGTAGCGGTAGGCTTATCTGACGCTTGTTGTATTACAGGTTTCCCTTTCCTAGCTCTGGTGATCGAGGCTACTGATTCTGCCGGATAGGCTGCCGGTAAACGGGATGTACGCTGTAGCGGTAGGCTTATCTGACGCTTGCTGTATTACAGGTTTCCCTTTCCTAGCTCTAGTGATCGAGGCTACTGATTCTGCCGGATAGGTTGCCAGTAAACGGTATGTAGACTGTAGCGGTAGGCTTATCTGACGCTTGCTGTATTACAGGTTTACCTTTCCTAGTTCTGGTGATCGAGGCTGCTGATTCTGCTGGATAGGTTGTCAGTAAACGGGATGTTGACTGTAGCGGTAGACTTATCTGACGCTTGCTGTATTACAGGTTTCTCTTTCTTAACTCTGGTGATCCAGGCTGCTGATTCTGCTGGATAGGTTGCCAGTAAACGGGATGTTGGCTGTAGCGGTAGGCTTATCTGACGCTTGCTGTATTACAGGTTTCCCTTTCCTAGCTCTGGAGATCGAGGCTACTGATTCTGCCGGGTTGGTTGTCGGTAAACGGGATGTAGGCTGTAGCGGTAGGCTTATCTGAAGCTTGCTGTATTACAGGTTTCCCTTTCCAAGCTCTGGTGATCGAGGCTGCTGATTCTGCTGGATAGGTTGTCAGTAAACGGGATGTTGACTGTAGCGGTAGACTTATCTGACGCTTGCTGTATTACAGGTTTCTCTTTCTTAACTCTGGTGATCCAGGCTGCTGATTCTGCTGGATAGGTTGTCAGTAAACGGGATGTTGGCTGTAGCGGTAGGCTTATCTGACGCTTGCTGTATTACAGGTTTCCCTTTCTTAACTCTGGTGATCGAGGCTGCTGATTCTGCTGGATAGGTTGTCAGTAAACGGGATGTTGGCTGTAGCGGTAGGCTTATCTGACGCTTGCTGTATTACAGGTTACCCTTTCCTAGCTCTGGTGATCGAGGCTGCTGATTCTGCTGGATAGGTTGTCAGTAAACGGGATGTAGGCTGTAGCGGTAGACTTATCTAACACTTGCTGTATTACAGGTTTCCCTTTCCTAAATCTGGTGATCGAGGCTGCTGAGTCTGCTGGATAGGTTGTCGATAAACGGGATGTTGACTGTAGCGGTAGACTTATTTGACACTTGCTGTATTACAGGTTTCCCTTTCCTAACTCTGGTGATCGAGGCTGCTGAGTCTGCTGGATAGGTTGTCGATAAACGGGATGTTGACTGTAGCGGTAGACTTATCTGACGCTTGCTGTATTACAGGTTGCCCTTTCCTAGCTCTGGTGATCGAGGCTACTGATTCTGTCGGATAGGTTGCCGGTAAACGGGATGTAGGCTGTAGTGGTAGACCTATCTGACACTTGCTGTATTACAGGTTTTCCTTCCCTAGCTCTGGTGATCGAAGCTACTGATTCTGCCAGATAGATCTCAGTAAAGGGGATGTAGGCTGTAGCGGTAGGCTTATCTGACACTTGCGGTATTACAGGTTTTCCTTCCCTAGCTCTGGTGATCGAAGCTACTGATTCTGCCAGATAGATGTCAGTAAACCGGATGTAGGCTGTAGCGGTAGGCTTATCTGACACTTGCTGTATTACAGGTTTACCTTTCCTAGCTCTGGTGATCGAGGCTGCTGATTCTGCCAGATAGATGTCAGTAAAGGGGATGTAGGCTGTGGCGGTAGGCTTATCTGACGCTTGCTGTATTACAGGTTTCCCTTTCCAAGCTCAGGTGATCGAGGCTACTGATTCTGCCGGATAGGTTGTCGGTAAACGGGATGTAGGCTGTAGCGGTAGGCTTATCTGACGTTTGCTGTATTACAGGTTTTCCTTTCCTAGCTCAGGTAATCGGGACTGCTGATTCTGTCAGATAGGTTGTCGGTAAACGGGATGTAGGCTGTAGCGGTAGGCTTATCTGACACTTGCTGTATTACAGGTTTCCCTTTCCTAGCTCTGGGGATCGAGGCTTCAACATCATATTGGGAGTAACCGTTTTGACGGAAAGTGTGTCTCAGGTATTGTAATTATTGTTTTAAGTGGCTGGGATGAGAGTAACGTCCCTTTCCCTAGCTATATCTACCACATAAAAAATTCCATACGTGGGACACCAAAATTATCATGACTGCATTGACAGCATATTATATGAAACGGAGTTCAGGATTAGGCATAGTGATTAAGACACTATTTTCTTTCTATTACTAAGCAGATTCTAATACTATAATATAATAATAATTCTGAAAAACCTTATTTTTGTTTACACATTGGAAAACTATGCAAAAGTGCCGCGGTTTCGCTTGGGTTCCAGTTTCCTTGTTGACTCTCACAAAAACCAAAATATAATAGAAACTTTGAATCAACTTTCCTTAACATGTTTCTACAGCTGCCATCTAGCTATAGTGTCTACAATTGCTTCAGTAGAGGAAAATATGAGCCGTCTCATATCTGGGACGTCAGGCATATCTGCGTTAAAATAACATTCCTGTGTTAAAACACACAGCACATCGCAGTTTCATATCAATTTATTTACAAAAACACTTTTTTATGTATTACTCATTACTAAATACACTCAACCTTTGATAAAACATGTGATATACTTCACCGAAGAGGCCTGCTGCATCACAGTGCGAATTACTGCCTCTCCAGGTTCGTGCCTTAACCGCTAGATGCCAGAGCAAGTTGATAGTCACTGTTAGTTTTTTAAACGTGAATTTATACTAAATATTAAGTTTAATTTGCCTCCGTTTACATATATAACGTCATAAACTATAACGTCTTAAATGACTTAAGTTTAGAACTAGTTGTTATTTACTTCTGTTAAAGTAATAAGCAAAATGTCTAACATTATATAGGTCTTAAGTCTATGGAGTTGAATTGAAATGTGAATCGAATGGAAGTTGCAGCTAAGTTTCCAAGTTGTGATGCATGTATAAATAAATATTAATTGTCTAAAGAAATTACGCACATTTTTTCAAAACAAAATAAATATTTCAAACCTTGTAGAAGTGGTTTCAGAGGTTGAATTCCTTTTATTAGCGATATCAAAGTGCAGCATCAGGACATAAACTAATATTGTATTGGAATTGTTAAAATTACCAAGCTTGGTTCGCGATTCCCTTTAAAATGACATTACTCTAGTAAAGCGCGTAGCACATCGCTGTTTTTAATCAATTTATTAAGATAAATAAACTTTTAAGTATTAGTCATTACGAAATGCAATCATCTTTGACAAAGATGATATTATGACTCTTTGGGTTCGTAGAATTAAGGGTCTAATTTGCTGAAATTCAAAATGTTCTCTATTTCCCTAGAAATACACCTTTTACATCTCTGCTAACAGCAGAATGCCGTAATACACACGTACAAAATCAACAAGTCCGTCTGCCGCAGGTACACACTGCACCTCGTCTCTCGGCTCCTGCCGAACTGACTGTCAACGCAATGATTGTACTGACTGGCTGTTAACTGCCAGAAGGTTTTTGCTGCGTGCCCAACCAGGTTTTGGGATTAACCACAGGTTGAAATTTTTTTAATGTAGGATGGTGCGGCAAATCCGCCTACCAGTGTTAAATTGATTGTGTTCTAACTGGGGCTATGAGTTCTCTTATGTTCAGGTGAATGGTTGTAGGAATTGGTTTTTGTTGGTTGTTGGCTACTCAGTTGTATTAATAACACTTTGTTTGTTTTCTTATCGACTTGGATCGCTCAACACCTGTTAGTAAAATTCCTAACATAAATTCAGTTTACTTGAAACCCTGGATTAGTTGTTTAAAGTTACTTCTGCGCCGTTTCTATTACTTCTTTATACGGCGACCACTTTTCTCTAATAAACTTCTAATGTTGCTTCCACTTACGCTGGTTGAGCTATTCCTAACTTCCCTACATTTCAGACTGATAAATCTTCGCTTCTCTTCTTAACGCGCATGAACACGTCCTTCATGTCGTAGTATTACCTTTTAAGTTAAGTTTTTCTTATTACTTCACGATTCAGTTCGAACTTTATTCTGATCCCCTCTCTAACTTTATCACATGACCAAACTAGCTCACGCTTGGCCGCGCCGTGGCTCAGTGGTTAGACCGCTTGGCTCTCACCAAGGCGGTCCGGGTTGGATCCCAGGTGACCGCAAAGTGAGATTTGTTGTGGACAATAATGCGTTGGGCGGGTTTTCTCCGGGATCTCCGGTTTCCCCCGCCATCTCACTCCACCGGTGCTCCATCTTCATCTCATGTATCATCAGTGTCATCGCCTGCGGTGCCGTATGTAGTAAAAGCGGGCGTTAAACACTACACATTTCATTTCATTAGCTCAGCCTTCTCAAATCTTACAATATTATTGCTCTCTCATTTATGTCGAATTTTCCCATTGGTTTGCAAAACTCACATAACTCATTGACGTTCAGCCCACACTGAGTTGTTTGTAACGGTATACATTGTTATCAAATCAGCGAAGTAAATACCTTCATCGTTCATGCTCAACTGCAGCCTCTTTGTGCCAACACATTCCTGGCTGGAAGTATACTATAGTTCTCAGACATTGAACCTTTCCTTGCACAAAGAAGATAACGATCCTTCCTTCCTTCTTGTCTCTCCCTCGTGTACAGAGTTTTAAAAGCATATTTTCTCTTTCCTGCCTGGATGCTAGTATATATGTTGTATTAGATTATATTCTTCCCTTCTTATTCTTTACCGCTATTTAATCATTGCTCTATCCATTATAATTTCTTATTATTATAACTAGACTTTTATATTAGTTTAGCAAAGCATTTCTATTGATTCATCTTCTTTCTTAATTATCTGATTTCGATTAATTCGCCGCCTCCTATACGCTGCCTAATACTGCGGTTACAATGAAGTGGGATTATTCTGTTGAGGAATTCTTACAAGGTATCTTTTTCTTGCTACTCTGATTTTGTACAGGATGATGATTATCCTTTACCGTCTGCTGTTTATTGGATTAAAATGGGGTAAAATTTGTAGCCAAACAGCTCGTTGGATGATTGTGGAGTTCAGCTTCTGCTGCTGCTAGAAAATTTAAGGGCTCGTCCGTCTGCCATGCCATGCCATGTGGTGCTGACTGGCTGGTTTTTGCTGCGTTAAGGATTTTGCCGCAGGTAAGATCGATTTCGGGATATTGTAGGGTGAAATGTGGGTTTTTAGAATGGTATTATTTATGAAGTTACAATATGGACCTAGAGGCTGGAGGACAGGATGCAACACCTTTCACCCTGGTGTTTTTATTTGTATTATTTTGGGGAAATAATTCTGATGCCAAGCAGCTTGGAAGGATAATGTGGAGCTCAGCGTTAGCTGCTGTTCGGATATGCTCCTAGGTTATCTCGGATGTCCGCAAGCCATGCGGGGGACCCGGTGCAGTCTAGATCGGCGTCTAGTGGGGTCATAATCTCCCAAGGATCTGACAAGGGGCTTCTGTGGTTGGGTAAACTTGCGTATAGTTTTGATGCCCGGCGCCTAATTTCATCCTCCACGTATGGAAGACTCGAGACCTCGTGAAGCAACATGGTAGGAAAATAACGTCCCACAGAATATATAGACCTGAGTCCTCTATTCTGTGCACGTTGCAGCCATGCTATCCAGCTGTCTGCTGCCATGCCCCAGATCTCGCAGGCATATAGCATAACCGGGATTACCAGCGCTCGGAAGAGGTATAACTTCATGCTAAGTGGCATCGAAGTCGACCACACCATTAGATACAGGGAAGCAATTTCTCCCTGTACCTTGGCCGCTCGGTCCCTGATGTGTTGGCGAAAAGTTAGACCCCTGTCTAAGTTAACACCTAGGTACTGGACAGAGTTGTACCACTCTATCCTTCGACCTCGGTAGCTGAAGTTATGGCACTCTGCGGGGGTGTGGCGCTTTGTAAAAAGTATGGCGTGGCTTTTGTCCGGATTAACGGACATCCGCCAACACCTACACCACTGCTGTGTGAGACGGAGATGTCTTTGTAAGGGGTTGAAGGCTCTGAGGATGTGTCTGTCTTTGCAGAACAGAAGCACGTCGTCAGCGTATTGTGCCATTTCGACTCGTGGCTCTGTTGGGAAGTCTGCCATAAAGACGTTGAATAGGGTGGGGGATAGTACAGGGCCTTCGGGGACTCCGCCTCTCACTGGTCTGAATGTAGAAGTTTTCCCCGAGACTGTGACTTGGAATGTGCGGAGTGGCAAGAAGCTGTGTAGTATTTTGACCATTTGAGTTGGGAGCCCCAGGTGGATCAGTTTGTAAAGGAGCCCGGGGTACCATGTCGTAGAGAAGGCCTTCTCGACATCCAAAGAAACCGCAGCAGTGAAGCTGCCTCTCTGGAAACCCAGGGCAGCAGTCTCCACCACTTGCAGCAACTCTTTGGATTGTTGAGTGCCCAGGACGAAAACCAAACTGATGGGCGGAAATGGCTTGAAAGGCTATCAATATTGGCTACAAGCGGGTGAGAATCAACCTCTCGAAAACTTTCGAGAGGGTGGAAAGGAGACTAATGAATCGGTAGCTGCTCGACCGTTTAGTGCAGTCCATCGCTTTTATACAAATTTCGCTGTATCCCGAAGGCTAGCGAAAATCCCGGAAGCTTCACGGACCCTCGCCATGGTGTAGGAATCTCAAGACGCTTCTCTGGCTCTTTCCCCGCCGCCATCTCTCCCTCGGCGCGTGTCTCAGCCCTCATTGGCTTTACGGGCGTGTCTTGGCCCCATCTGTCTCATTCACTTCCCGCTGCCACCTCTCTCCGCGATGTCTAAGATGCCTCGCGACGATATTATATTTAACCGTAAAGCCTTGCTGCCTTAGAATGTAAATTACTGCCTCTTCAGGTTTTTAACTTAACCAAACACAGAAAAAGAATCACATTTCCGATTTTCAGATCGTCATGCAGGATTGCGTGTATAGATCCCACGGAAATGCCAGTTCTGGAGGCGATGTCTTCAATGCTTGATTAAAAATTCTCCAAAACAAAGTTCTCCACTCGCTGCATCATGTTGACAGACTGGCTGGTGTGGGGCCGTGATTGTCTTGGTTTGTTGTCACACGATGTTCTGTCTTCATTGAACTGTCACACCCAGGAACGTACATTAGACAATTCCCAGGTACCATTACCACATGTCTCACTTAACTGTCCTAGTTTGTTGTCACATGTTGTTCTGTCTTCATTGAAATGTCACACCCAGGAACGTACATTAGACAATTCCCAGGTACCATTACCACATGTCTCACTTAACTGTCCTAGTTTGTTGTCACAAGACGTACTGTCTTCATTGAACTGTCACACACAGGACCGTGCATTAGACATATCTAGGGTACCATCACCACATACCTCCCTCAACAGTCTTGGTTTGTTGTCACACGGTGCTCTGTCTTTATTGAACTGTCACACCCAGGAACGTACATTAGACATATCCATAGTACCATCACCGCATACCTCACTCAACTATCTTGGTTAGTTGTCATATGATGTTCTGTCTTTATTGAACTGTAACACCCAGTAACGTACATTCGGCACATCCATGGGACCATCACCACATGCCTCACTCAACTGTCTTGGTTTGTTGTCACACGATGTTCTGTCTTCAGTGAACTGTCACACCAAGGAACGTACATTAGACATATCCATGGTACCATCACCACATGCCTCACTCAACCGTCTTGGTTTGTTGTCACACGATGTTCTGCCTTCATTGAACTGTCACACCCAGGAACGTACATTAGACACATCCATGGTACCATCACCACATGCCTCACTTAACTGTCTTGGTTTGTTGTCATGCGATGTCCTGCCTTCATTGAACTGTCACACCCAGGAACGTACATTAGACACATACATGGTACCATCACCACATGCCTCACTCAACTATCCTGAGCCGTCTCATATGCGGCACGTCAGGCATATCAGGGTTAAAATATCATTACTGTGTCAAAACACACAGCACATCGCAGTTTTAGATCAATTTATTTACAAAAATACTCTTAGTCATTACTAAATACAATCAACCTTTGATAAAACATGTGATATACTTCGCCGTGGAGGCCTGCTACTTCAGACTGAGAATTACTGCCTCTCCAGGTTCGTGCCTTAACCGCTAGATGGCAGAGTAAGTTGATAGTCACTGTTAGTGTTTTAAACGTGAATTTATACTGAATATTAAGTTTAATTTGCCTCCGTTTACATATATAACGTCATAAACTATAACGTCTTAAATGACTTATGTTTAGAACTAGTTGTTATTTACTTCTGTTAAAGTAATATGCAAAATGTCTAACATTATATAGGTCTTAAGTCTATGGAGTTGAATTGAAATGTGAATCGAATGGAAGTTGCAGCTAAGTTTCCAAGTTGTGATGCATGTATAAATAAATATTAATTGTCTAAAGAAATTACGTACATTTTTTCAAAACAAAAAAAATATTTCAAACCTTGTAGAAGTGGTTTCAGAGGTTGAATTCCTTTTATTAGCGATATCAATGTGCAGCATCAGGACATAAACTAATATTGTATTGGAATTGTTAAAATTACCAAGCTTGGTTCGCGATTCCCTTTAAAATGACATTACTCTGGTAAAGCACGTGGCACATCGCTGTTTTTAATCAATTTATTAACATAGATAAACTTTTAAGTATTAGTCATTACGAAATGCAATCATCTTTGACAAAGATGATATTGTGACTCTGTGGGTTCGTAGAATTAAGGGTCTAATTTGCTGAAATTCAAAATGTTCTCTATTTCCCTAGAAATACACCTTTTACATCTCTGCTAAGAGCAGAATGACGTAATACACACGTACAAAATCAACAAGTCCGTCTGCAGCAGGTACACACTGCACCTCGTCTCTCGGCTCCTGCCGAACTGACTGTCAACGCAATGCATGTACTGACAGGCTGTTAACTGCCAGAAGGTTTTTGCTGCGTGCCCAACCAGGTTTTGGGATTAACCACAGGTTGAAATTTTTTTAATGTAGGATGGTGCGGCAAATCCGCCTACCAGTGTTAAATTGATTGTGTTCTAACTGGGGCTATGAGTTCTCTTATCCTCAGGTGAATGGTCGTAGGAAACGGTTTTTGGTGGTTTTTGGCTACTCAGTTGTATTAATAACACTTTGTTTGTTTTTATATCGACTTGGATTGTGAACACCTGTTAGTAAAATTGCTAACATAAATTCAGTTTAGTTGAAACCTCGGATTACTTGTTTAAAGTTACTTCCGCTTCGTTGCTATTACTTCTTTATACGGCGACCACTTTGCTCTAATAAACTTCTAATGTTGCTTCCACTTACGCTGGTTGAGCTATTCTTAACTTCCCTACACTTCCGACTTATAAATTTTTGCTTCTCTTCTTAACGCACATGAACACGTCCTTCCTGTCGTAGTATCACCTTTTAAGTTAAGTTTTTACTACTTCACGATTCAGTTCGAACTTTATTCTGATCACCTCTCTAACTTTATCACATGACCAAACTAGCTCACGCTTGGCCGCGCCGTGGCTTAGTGGTTAGACCGCATGGCTCTCACCAAGGCGGTCCGGGTTCGATCCCAGGCGACCGCAAAGTGAGATTTGTTGTGGACAATAATGCGTTGGGGAGGGTTTTCTCCGGGATCTCCGGTTTCCCCCGCCATCTCACTCCACCGGTGCTCCATCTTCATCTCATGTATCATCAGTGTCACCGCCTACGGTGCCGTATGTAGTAAAAGCGGGCGTTAAACACTACACATTTCATTTCATTAGCTCACCCTTCTCAAATATTACATTATTATTGGTTTCTCATTTATTTCGAATTTTTGCATTGGTTTGCAAAACTCATTTAACTCATTGACGTTCAGCCCACACTGAGTTGTTTGTAACGGTGTACATCGTTATCAAATCAGCGAAGAAAATACCTTTAGCTTTCATGCTCAACTGAATCTTGAAAGCCCCTTTGTCCCAACACGTTCCTGGCTGAAAGTATACTATAGTTCTCAGACATTGAACCTTTCCTTGCACAAAGAGAGTAACGGTGCTTCCTTCCTGTCTCTCCGACGTGTACAGAGTTTTAAAAGAATGTTTTCTCTTTTTTTGCCTGGATGATAGTATGTATGTGATATTAAATTATATTCTTCCCTTCTTATTCTTTACCGCTATTTAATCATTGCTCTATCCATTATAATTTCATATTATTATAACAAGACTTTTATATTAGTTTAGCAAAGCATTTCTCTTGATTTATCTTCTTTTTTAATTATCTGATTTCGATTAATTCCACGCCTCGTAATCGCTGCATAAAACTGCAGTTACAATGCGTTGGGATTATTCTGTTGAGGAATTCTTACAAAGTAGCTTTTCCTTGGTACTCTGATTTTGTACAGGATGATGAATGTCCTTTACCGTCTGCTGTTTATTGGACTAAAATGGGGTAAATGTTGTAGCCAAACAGCTCGTTGGATGAATGTGGAGTTCAGCTTCTGCTGCTGTTTGGATTAGCTCCTGGGTTATCTCGGACGCCCGCAAGCCATGCGGGGTAACCGGTGCTGTCTAGAACGACGTCTAGTGGTGTCATAATCTCCCAAGGATCTGACAAGGGCGCTTCTGTGGTTGGGAAAACTTGCGTATAATTTTGATGCCCGGCGCCTAATTTCATCCTCCACGTATGGAAGACTCGGGGTCTCGTGAAGCAACCTGGTAGGAAAATAACGTCCCACAGAATATATAGACCTAAGTCCTCAATACCTTGCACGTTGAAGCCATGCTAGCACGCTGTCTGCGGCTAGGCCGAAGATCTCGCAGGCATATAGCATAACCGGGATTACCAGCGCTCGGAAAAGGTATAACTTCATGCTAAGTGGCATCGAGGTTGACCCCAGCATTGGATACAGTGAAGCAATTGCTCCCTGTACCTTGGCCGCTCGGTCCCTGTTGTGTTGGCGAAAAACTAGAACCCTGTCTAAGTTAACACCTAGGTACTGGACAGAGTTGTTCCACTCTATCCTTCGACCTCGGTAGCTGAAGTTGTGGCACTCTGCGGGGGTGTGGCGCTTTGTAAAAAGTATGGCATGGCTTTAGTCCGGATTAACGGACATCCGCCAACGCCTACACCACTCTTGTGTCAGACGGAGATGTCTTTGTAAGGGGTTGAAGGCTCTGAGGATATGTTTGTCTTTGCAGAACAGAAGCACCTCGTCAGCGTATTGTGCCATTTCGACTCGTGGCTCTGTTGGGAAGTCTGCCATAAAGACGTTGAATAGGGTGGGGGATAGTACAGAGTCTTCGGGGACTCCGCCTCTCACTGGTCTGAGTGTAGATGTTTTCCCCGCGACTGTGACTTGGAATGTGCGGAGTCGCAAGAAGATGTGTAGGATTTTGAATATTTGAGTTGGGAGCCCCAGGTGGATCAGTATGTAAAGGAGCCCGGGGTACCATGTCGTAGAGAAGGCATTCTCGACATCCAAAGAAACCGCAGCAGTGAAGGTGCCTGTCTGGAAACCCAGGGCAGCAGTCTCCACCACTTGCAGCAACTGTTGGATTGTTGAGTGCCCAGGAGGAAAACCAAACTGATGGGCGGAAATGGCTTGAAAGTCTATCAATATTGGCTACAAGCGGGTGAGAACCAACCTCTCGAAAACTTTCGAGAGGGTGGAAAGGAGACTAATGAATCGGTAGCTGCTCGACCGTTTAGTGCAGTCCATCGCTTTTATACAAATTTCGCTGTATCCCGAAGGCTAGCGAAAATCCCGGAAGCTTCACGGACCCTCGCCATGGTGAAGGAATCTCAAGACGTTTCTCTGTTTCCTTCCCCGCCACCATCTCTCCCTCGGCGCGTGTCTCAGCCCTCATTGGCTTTACGGGCGTGTCTTGGCCCTATCTGTCTCATTCACTTCCCGCTGCCACCTCTCTCCGCGATGTCTAAGATGCCTCGCGACGATATTATATTTAACCATAGAGCCTTGCTGCCTTAGAATGTAAATTACTGCCTCTTCAGGTTTTTAACTTAACCAAACACAGAAAAAGAATCACATTTCCGATTTTCAGATCTTCATGCACGATTGTGTGTATAGATCCCACGGAAATGCCAGTTTTGGAGGCGATGTCTTCAATGTTTGATTGAAAATTCTCCAAAACAAAGTTCTCCACTCGCTGCACCATGCTGACAGACTGGCTGGTGTGGGGCCGTGATTGTCTTGGTTTGTTGTCACACGATGTTCTGTCTTCATTGAACTGCCGCACCCAGGAAGTACATCAGACACATCCATGGCACCATCACCACATGCCTCCCTCAACGGTCTTGGTTTGTTGTCACATGATGTTCTGTCTTCATTGAATTGACACACCCAGGAACGTACATTAGACACATCCATGGTACCATCACCGCACGCCTCACTTAACTGTCTTTGTTTGTTGTCACAGGATATTCTGCCTTCATTGAACTGTCACACCCAGCAAATGTACAATAGACACATCCATGGTACCATCACCACATGCCTCACTCAACTGCATTGGTTTGTTTTCACACGTTGTTCTGTCTTCATTGAACTGTCACACCCAGCAACGTACATTAGACACATCCATGGTACCATC
Source organism: Mantis religiosa (assembly GCA_030765055.1). Lineage (NCBI taxonomy): Eukaryota > Metazoa > Arthropoda > Insecta > Mantodea > Mantidae > Mantis > Mantis religiosa. The sequence goes on from CM060947.1 coordinate 267,439,417, forward strand.
ACCACATGTCTCACTCAACTGTCTTGGTTTGTTGTCACACGTTGTTCTGTCTTCATTGAAATGTCACACCCAGCAACGTACATTAGACACATACATGGTACCATCACCACTAGCCTCACTCAACTGCCTTGGTTTTTTGTCACACGTTTTTCTGTCTTCATTGAACTGTCACACCCAGCAACGTACATTAGACACATCCATGGTACCATCACCACATGTCTCACTCAACTATCTTGGATTGTTGTCACACGATGTTCTGTCTTCATTGAACTGTCACACCCAGCAACGTACATTAGACACATACATGGTACCATCACCACATGCCTCACTCAACTGTCTTGGTTTGTTGTCACACGTTGTTCTGTCTTCATTGAAATGTCACACCCAGGACGTATATTAGACACATCCATGGTACCATCACCACATGCCTCACTCAACTGTCTTGGTTTGTTGTCACACGATGTTCTGTCTTCATTGAACTGTCACACCCAGTAACGTACATTAGACACATCCATATTGCCATTATCACATGCCTCACTCAACTGTCTTGGTTTGTTGTCACACGATGTTCTGTATTCATTGAACTGTCACACCCAGGAACGTATATTAGACACATCCATGGTACCATCACCACATGCCTCACTTAACTGTCTTGGTTTGTTGTCACACGATGTTCTGTTTTCATTGAACTGTCACACCCAGGAAAGTACATTAGACACATCCATGGTGCCATCATCACATGCCTCACTCAACTGTCTTGGTTTGTTGTCACACGATGTTCTGTCTTCATTGAACTGTCACACCCAGGAACGTACATTAGACCCATCCATGGTACCATCACCACATGCCTCACTCAACTGTATTGGTTTGTTGTCACACGATGTTCTGCCTTCATTTAACAGTCACACCCAGGAACGTACATTAGACCCATCCATGGTACCATCACCACATGCCTCACTCAACTGTCTTGGTTTGTTGTCACACGATGTTCTGTCTTCATTGAACTGCCACACCCAGTAACGTACATTAGACACATCCATATTGCCATTATCACATGCCTCACTCAACTGTCTTGGTTTGTTGTCACACAATGTTCTGTTTTCATTGAACTGTCACACCCAGGAAAGTACATTAGACACATCCATGGTGCCATCATCACATGCCTCACTCAACTGTATTGGTTTGTTGTCACACGATGTTCTGCCTTCATTTAACTGTCACACCCAGGAACGTACATTAGACCCATCCATGGTACCATCACCACATGCCTCACTCAACTGTATTGGTTTGTTGTCACACGATGTTCTGCCTTCATTTAACTGTCACACCCAGGAACGTACATTAGACCCATCCATGGTACCATCACCACATGCCTCACTCAACTGTCTTGGTTTGTTGTCACACGATGTTCTGTCTTCATTGAACTGCCACACCCAGTAACGTACATTAGACACATCCATATTGCCATTATCACATGCCTCACTCAACTGTCTTGGTTTGTTGTCACACGATGTTCTGTATTCATTGAACTGTCACACCCAGGAACGTATATTAGACACATCCATGGTACCATCACCACATGCCTCACTTAACTGTCTTGGTTTGTTGTCACACAATGTTCTGTTTTCATTGAACTGTCACACCCAGGAAAGTACATTAGACACATCCATGGTGCCATCATCACATGCCTCACTCAACTGTCTTGGTTTGTTGTCACACGATGTTCTGTCTTCATTGAACTGTCACACCCAGGAACGTACATTAGACCCATCCATGGTACCATCACCACATGCCTCACTCAACTGTATTGGTTTGTTGTCACACGATGCTCTGCCTTCATTTAACTGTCACACCCAGGAACGTACATTAGAAACATCCATAGTACCATCACCACATGGCTCACTCAACTGTCTTGGCTTGTTGTCACACGATGTTCTGCCTTCATTGAACTGTCACACCCAGGAACGTACATTAGACACATCCATGGTACCATCACCACATGCCTCACTCAACTGCCTTGGTTTGTTGTCACACGTTTTTCTGTCTTCATTGAACTGTCACACCCAGCAACGTACATTAGACACATCCATGATACCATCACCACATGTCTCACTCAACTATCTTGGATTGTTGTCACACGATGTTCTGTCTTCATTGAACTGTCACACCCAGCAACGTACATTAGACACATACATGGTACCATCACCACATGCCTCACTCAACTGTCTTGGTTTGTTGTCACACGTTGTTCTGTCTTCATTGAACTGTCACAACCAGGACGTATATTAGACACATCCATGGTACCATCACCACATGCCTCACTCAACTGTCTTGGTTTGTTGTCACACGATGTTCTGTCTTCATTGAACTGCCACACCCAGTAACGTACATTAGACACATCCATATTGCCATTATCACATGCCTCACTCAACTGTCTTGGTTTGTTGTCACACGATGTTCTGTGTTCATTGAACTGTCACACCCAGGAACGTACATTAGACCCATCCATGGTACCATCACCACATGCGTCATTCAACTGTCCTGAGCCATCTCATATCTGGCACGTCAGGCATATCAGGGATAAAATATCATTACTGTGTCAAAACACACAGCACATCGCAGTTTTAGATCACTTTATTAACAAAAACACTCTTTTAAGTGTTAGTCATTACTAAATACAATCAACCTTTGATAAAACATGTGATATACTACGCCGTGGAGGCCTGCTACTTCAGACTGAGAATTACTGCCTCTCCAGGTTCGTGCCTTAACCGCTAGATGGCAGAGTAAGTTGATAGTCACTGTTAGTTTTTTAAACGTGAATTTATACTAAATATTAAGTTTAATTTGCCTGCGTTTACATATATAACGTCATAAACTATAACGTCTTAAATGACTTATGTTTAGAACTAGTTGTTATTTACTTCTGTTAAAGTAATAAGCAAAATGTCTAACATTATATAGGTCTTAAGTCTATGGAGTTGAATTGAAATGTGAATCGAATGGATGTTGCTGCTATGCTATGTTGTTATGCGCCAAAGCATAAATATTAATTGTCTAAAGAAATTACGCACATTTTTTCAAAACAAAAAAAAATATTTTTTGAAACCTTGTAGAAGTGGTTTCAGAGGTTAAATTCCTTATATTAGCGATATCAAAGTGCAGCATAATTGCACTGAAATTACTAAAATTACCAAACCTGGTTCGCGATTCCCTTTAAAATGACAATACTCTGGTAAAGCACGTAGCACATCGCTGTTTTTAATGAGTTTATTAACATAAATAAACTATTAAGTATTAGTCATTACGAAATGCAATGATCTTTGACAAAGGTGATATTGTGACTCTGTGTGTTCGTAGAATTAAGGGTCTAATTTGCTGAAATTCAAAATGTTCTCTATTTCCCTATAAATAGACCTTGTACATCTCTGCTAACAGCAGAATGACGTAATACACACGTACTGCATCAACAAGTCCGTCTGCCGCAGGTACACACTGCACCTCGTCTCTCGACTCCTGCCGAACTGACTGTCAACGCAATGCATGTACTGACAGGCTGTTAACTGCCAGATGGTTTTTGCTGCGCGCCCAACCAGGCTTTGGGTTTAACACAGGTTGAAATTTTGTTGATGTAGGATGGTGCGGCAAACCCGAATACCAGTGTTAAATTGATTGGGTTCCAATTGGAGCTATGAGTTCTCTTATGCTCAGGTGAATGGTCGTAGGAAATGGTTTTTGTTGGTTGTTGGATACTCAGTTGTATTAATAACACTTTGTTTGTTTTTTTATCGACTTGGATTGTAAACACCTGTTAGTAAAATTCCTAACATATTTACTTGAAACCCTGGATGACTTGTTTAAAGTTACTTCCGCGCGGTTTCTATTACTTCATTATACGGCGACTACTTTGCTCTAATAAACTTCTAATGTTGCTTCCACTTACGCTCGTTGAGCTATTCTTAACTTCCCTACATTTCAGACTTATAAATCTTCGCTTCTCTTCTTAACGCGCATGAACACGTCCTTCATTTCGTAGTATTACCTTTTAAGTTAAGTTTTTCTTATTACTTCACGATTCAGTTCGAACTTTATTCTGATCACCTCTCTAACTTTATCACATGACCAAACTAGCTCACGCTTGGCCGCGCCGTGGCTCAGTGGTTAGACCGCTTGGCTCTCACCAACGCGGTCCGGGTTCGATCCCAGGTGACCGCAAAGTGAGATTTGTTGTGGACAATAATGCGCTGGGGCGGGTTTTCTCCGGGATCTCCGGTTTCCCCCGCCATCTCACTCCACCGGTGCTCCATCTTCATCACATGTATCATCAGTGCCATCGCCTGCGGTGCCGTATGTAGTAAAAGCAGGCGTTAAACACTACACATTTCGTTTCATTAGCTCAGCCTTCTCAAATATTACATTATTATTGGTTTCTCATTTATTTCCAATTTTCTCATTAGTTTGCAAAACTCACATAATTCATTGTCGTTCAGCCCACCCCGGGTTGGTGAATGCCTACCCTGAGTTGTTTGTAACGGTATATATTGTTATCAAATCAGCGAAGTAAATGCCTTTAGCGTTCATGCTCAACTGCAGCCTCTTTGTCCCAACACATTCCCGGCTGGAAGTATACTATAGTTCTCAGACATTGAACCTCTCCTTCCACAAAGAAGATAACGATCCTTCCTTCCTTCTTGTCTCTCCCACGTGTACAGAGTTTTAAAAGAATATTTTCTCTTTCCTCCCTGGATGCTAGTATATATGTTGTATTATATTATATTCTTCCCTTCTTATTCTTTACCGCTATTTAATCATTGCTCTATCCATTATAATTTCTTATTATTATAACTAGACTTTTATATTAGTTTAGCAAAGCATTTCTTTTGACTCATCTTCTCTTTTAATTATCTGATTTCGATTAAATCTCCGCCTCATAATCGCTGCCAAATACTGCAATTACAATGAAGTGGGATTATTCTGTTGAGGAATTCTTACAACGTAACTTTTTCTTGCTACTCTGATTTTGTACAGGATGCAATACCACTTTATCCCTTTACAGTCTGTTGTTTACTACATTTAAATGGGGTAAACTTTGTAGTCAAACAGCTAGTTGGATGACTGTGGAGTTCAGATTTTGCTTCTGTTTGGAAAGTTAAGGGTTCTTCCATTTAGTCCAATCATAGCTTTTATATAACTTTCGCTGTATCCCGAAGGTTGGCGAAAATTCCCGAAGCTTCACGAACACTCGCGATTGCGAGAGAATTTTCCAGACGTTTCTCTGGTTCCTTCCCCGCCACCATCTCTCCATCGGCGCGTGTCTCAGCTCTCATCGGATTTATGGGGGTGTCTTGGCAATAACTGACTCTTTCCTTTCCCGCTTCCCCCTCTCACGACGCTGTCTACGATGCCGCGCAACCATATTATATTTAACCGTAGATCCTGGCTACATTAAAATGAAAATTACTGCCTCTTCAGATTTTTACCTTAACCAAATTCAGAAAAAGAATCACATTTCCGATTTTCAGATATTCATGCAGGATTGTGTGCACAGATCCCACGGAAATGCCAATTTTGGAGGCGATGTCTACAACTGTCTTGGTTTGTTGTTACAAAATGTTCTGCCTTCATTGAGCAGTCACACCCAGGAACGTACATTAGACACATCCATGGTACCACTACATGCCTCACTTAACTGTCTTTGTTTGTTGTCACACGATGTTCTGTCTTAACTGAACTGTCACACACAGCAACGTACATTAGACACATCCATGGTACCACCACATGCCTTACTTAACTGTCTTTGTTTGTTGTCACACGATGTTCTGTCTTAATTGAACTGTCACACCCAGCAACGTACATTAGACACATTCATGGTACCATCACCAAATGCCTCACTCAACTGTCTTGGTTTGTTGTCACACGATGTTCTGTCTTCATTGAGCTGTCACACCCAGGAACGTACATTAGACACATCCATGATACCATCACCACATATCTCACTCAACTGTCTTGGTTTGTTGTCACACGATGTTCTGCCTTCATTGAACTGTCACACCCAGCAAAGTACATTAGACACATACATGGTACCATCACCACATATCTCACTTAACTGTCTTGGTTTGTTGTCACACGATGTTCTGTCTTCATTGAACTGTCACACCCAGCAACGTACATTAGACAAATCCATGATACCATCACCACATATCTCACTTAACTGTCTTGGTTTGTTGTCACACGATGCTCTGTCTTCATTGAACTGTCACACCCAGCAACGTACATTAGACACATCCATGGTACCATCACCGCATATCTCACTTAACTGTCTTGGTTTGTTGTCACACGATGTTCCGTCTTCATTGAATTGTCACACCTAGGAACATACATTAGACACATCCATGATACCATCACCACATGCCTCACTTAACTGTCTTGGTTTGTTGTCACACGGTGTTCTATCTTTTTGAACTGTAACACCCAGGAACGTACATTCAGCAAATCCATGGTACCATCACCACATGCCTCACTCTACTGTCTTGGTTTGTTGTCACACGATGTTCTGTCTACATTGAACTGTCACACCCAGGAACGTACATTTGACACATCCATGGTACCATCACCACATGCCTCAATCAACTGTCTTGGTTTGTTGTCACACGATGTTCTGTCTTCATTGAACTGTCACACCCAGGAACGTACATTAGACATATCCATAGTACCATCACCACATGCCTCACTCAACTGTCTTGGTTTGTTGTCACACGATGTTCTGTCTTCATTGAACTGTCACACCCAGGAACGTACATTAGACACATACATGGTACCATCACCACATGCCTTACTCAACTGTCTTGGTTTGTTGTCATACCATGATCTGCCTTCATTGAACTGTCACACCCAGGAACGTACATTAGACACATACATGGTACCATCACCACATGCCTCCCTCAACTGTCCTGAGCCGTCTCATATCTGGCACGTCAGGCATATCAGGGTTAGAATATCATTACTGTGTCAAAACACACAGCACATCGCAGTTTTAGATCAATTTATTTACAAAAATACTCTTTTAAGTGTTACTCATTACTAAATACAATCAACCTTTGATAAAACATGTGATATTCTTCGCCGTGGAGGCCTGCTACTTCAGACTGAGAATTGCTGCCTCTCCAGGTTCGTGCCTTAAACGCTAGATGGCAGAGTAAGTTGATAGTCACTGTTAGTTTTTTAAACGTGAATTTGTACTAAATATGAAGTTTAATTTGCCTCCGTTTACATATATAACGTCATAAACTATAACTTCTTAATTGACTTAAGTTTAGAACTTGTTGTTATTTACTTCTGTTAAAGTAATAAGCAAAATGTCTAACATTATATAGGTCTTAAGTCTATGGAGTTGAATTGAAATGTGAATCGAATGGAAGTTGCTGCTATGCTATGTTGTTATGCGCCAATGCATAAATATTAATTGTCTAAAGAAATTACGCACATTTTTTCAAAACAAACAAAAATATTTTTTGAAACCTTGTAGAAGTGGTTTCAGAGGTTAAATTCCTTTTATTAGCGATATCAAAGTGCAGCATAATTGCACTGAAATTACTAAAATTACCAAACCTGGTTCGCGATTCCCTTTAAAATGACATTACTCTGGTAAAGCGCGTGGATCATCGCTGTTTTAAATCAATTTATTAACATAAAAAAAACTTTTAAGTATTAGTCATTACGAAATGCAATGATCTTTGACAAAGATGATATTGTGACTCTGTGTGTTCGTAGAATTAAACGTCCAATTTGCAGAAATTCAGAATGTTCTCTATTTCCCAGAAATACACTTTTTACATCTCTGCTAACAGCAGAATGAGTAATACACACGTACAAAATCAACAAGTCCGTCTGCCGCAGGTACACACTGCACCTCGTCTCTCGGCTCCTGCCGAACTGACTGTCAAAGCAATGCATGTACTGAAAGGCTGTTAACTGCCAGAAGGTTTTTGCTGCGTGCCCAACCAGGTTTTGGGTTTAACCACAGGTTGAAATTTTGTTGATGTAGGATGGTGCGGCACACCCGAATACCAGTGTTAAATTGATTGTGTTCTAACTGGAGCTATGAGTTCTCTTATCCTCAGGTGAATGGTTGTAGGAAATGGTTTTTGTTGGTATTTGGATACTCAGTTGTATTAATAACACTTTGTTTGTTTTCTTATCGACTTGGATTGTGAACACCTGTTAGTAAAATTCCTAACATATTTACTTGAAACCCTGGATGACTTGTTTAAAGTTACTTCCGCGCGCTTTCTATTACTCCTATACACGGCGACTACGTTGCTCTAATAAACTTCTAATGTTGCTTCCACTTACGCTGGTTGAGCTATTCCTAACTTCCCTACATTTCAGACTTATAAATCTTCGCTTCTCTTCTTAACGCGCATGAACACGTCCTTCATGTCGTAGTATTACCTTTTAAGTTAAGTTTTTCTTATTACTTCACGATTCAGTTCGAACTTTATTCTGATCCCCTCTCTAACTTTATCACATGACCAAACTAGCTCACGCTTGGCCGCGCCGTGGCTCAGTGGTTAGACCGCTTGGTACTCACCAAGGCGGTCCGGGTTGGATCCCGGGTGACCGCAAAGTGAGATTTTCTGTGGACAATAATGCGCTGGGCGGGTTTTCCCCGGGATCTCCGGTTTCCCCCGCCATCTCACTCCACCGGTGCTCCATCTTCATCACATGTATCATCAGTGTCATCGCCTGCGGTGCTGTATGTAGTAAAAGCGGGCGTTAAACACTACACATTTCATTTCATTAGCTCAGCCTTCTCAAATCTTACATTATTGTTGGTTTCTCATTTATTTCGAATTTTCCCATTGGTTTGCAAAATTCATTTAACTCATTGACTTTCAGCCCACACTGTGTTGTTTGTAACGGTATACATCGTTATCAGATCAGCGAAGTAAATACCTTTAGCGTTCATGCTCAACTGCAGCCTCTTTGTCCCAACACATTCCTGGCTGGAAGTATACTATAGTTCTCAGACATTGAACCTTTCCTTGCACAAAGAAGATAACGATCCTTCCTTCCTTCTTGTCTCTCCCACGTGTACAGAGTTTTAAAAGAATATTTTCTCTTTCCTGCCTGGATGCTAGTATATATGTTGTATTAAATTATATTCTTCCCTTCTTATTCTTTACCGCTATTTAATCATTGCTCTATCCATTATAATTTCTTATTATTATAACTAGACTTTTATATTAGTTTAGCAAAGCATTTCTATTGATTCATCTTCTCTTTTAATTATCTGATTTCGATTAAATCTCCGCCTCCTAATCGCTGCCAAATACTGCAATTACAATGAAGTGGGATTATTCTGTTGAGGAATTCTTACAAAGTAGCTTTTCCTTGCTACTCTGATTTTGTACAGGATGATGATTATCTTTTACCGTCTGCTGTTTATTGGACTAAATGTTGTAACCAAACAGCTCGTTGGATGATTGTGGAGTTCAGCTTCTGCTGCTGCTAGAAAATTTAAGGGCTCTTCCGTCTGCCATGCCATGCCATGTGGTGCTGACTGGCTGGTTTTTGCTGCGCTAAGGATTTTGCCGCAGGTAAGGTCGATTTCGGGATATTGTAGGGTGAAATGTGGGTTTTTAGAATTGTGTTATTTATGAAGTTACAATATGGACCTAGAGGCTGGAGGACAGGATGCAACACCTTTCACCCTGGTGTTTTTATTTGTATTACTTTGGGGAAATAATTTTGATGCCAAGTAGCTTGGAAGGATTATGTGGAGCTCAGCTTTAGCTGCTCTTCCGATTAGCTCCTGGGTTATCTCGGACGCCCGCAAGCCATGCTGGGTAACCGGTGCTGACTAGAGCGACGTCTATTGGGGTCATAATCTCCCAGGGATCTGACAAGGGGCTTCTGTGGTTGGGTAAACTTGCGTATAATTTTGATGCCCGGCGCCTAATTTCATCCTCCACGTATGGAAGACTCGAGACCTCGTAAAGCAACCTGGTAGGAAAATAACGTCCCACAGAATATATAGACCTGAGTTCTCTATTCTGTGCACGTTGGAGCCATGCTATCCAGCTGTATTCGACCATGCCCCAGATCTCGCAGGCATAAAGCATAACCGGGATTACCAGCGCTCGGAAGAGACACAACTTCGTGCCAACTGGCATCGAAGTCGACCACACCATTGGATACAGGGAAGCAATTTCTCCCTGTACCTTGGCCGCTCGGTCCCTGATGTGTTGGCGAAAAGTTAGACAACTGTCCAAGTTAACACCTAGGTACTGGACAGAGTTGTTCCACTCTATCCTTCGACCTTGGTAGCTGAAGTTGTGGCACTCTGCGGGGGTGTGGCGCTTTGTAAAAAGTATGGCGTGGCTTTTGTCCGGATTAACGGACATCCGCCAACACCTACACCACTGCTGTGTGAGACGGAGATGTCTTTGTAAGGGGTTGAAGGCTCTGAGGATGTGTTTGTCTTTGCAGAACAGAAAAACGTCGTCAGGGTATTGTGCCATTTCGACTAGTGGCTCTGTTGGGAAATCTGCCATAAAGACGTTGAATAGGTTGGGGGATAGTACAGAGCCTTCGGGGACTCCGCCTCTAACTGGTCTGAGAGCAAATGTTTCCCCACGACTGTGACTTGGAATGTGCGGAGTCGCAAGAAGCTGTGTAGGATTTTGACCACTTGTGATGGTAGCCCAAGGTGGATCAGTTTTTAAAGGAGCCCGGCGTACCATGTCGTAGTGAAGGCCTTGTCGACATCCAAAGAAACCGCAGCAGTGAAGGTGCCTGTCTGGAAACCCAGGGCAGCAGTCTCCACCACTTGCAGCAACTGTTGGATTGTTGAGTGCCCAGGACGAAAACCAAACTGATGGGCGGAAATGGCTTGAAAGTCTATCAATATTGGCTAAAAGCGGGTGAGAATCAACCTCACGAAAACTTACGAGAGGGTGGAAAGGAGGCTAATGGATCGGTAACTGCTCGTCCGTCTAGTGCAGTCCATCGCTTTTATATAAATTTCGCTGTATTCCGAAGGTTGGCGTAACTCCCGGAAGCTTCACGGACCCTCGCCATGGTGAAGGAATCTCAACACGCTTCTCTGGCTCATAACCCGCCGCCATCTCTCCCTCGGCGCGTGTCTCAGCCCTCATCGGCTTTATGGGCGTGTTCTGGTTCTAAATGTCTCTTTCATTTCCCGCTTCCCCATCCCTTGGTGCTCGTCTACGGTGCCTCGCTACAATATTATTTCACCGCATAGCCTTGCTGCATTGGAATGTAAATTACTGCCTCTTCAGACTTTTACCTTAACTAAAACAGAAAAAGTACCACATTTCCGATTTTCAGATCTTCATGCAGGTTTGTGTGTACAGATCCCATGGAAATGCCAATTTTGGAGGCGATGTCTGCAACACTCAATTGACAATCCTCCAAAGCAAAGTTCTCCACTCGCTGCATCATGTTGTCATACTGGTTGGTGCGAGGCCGTGACAGTCTTGGTTTGTTGTCACACGATGTTCTGTCTTCATTGAACTGTCACACCCAGGAGCGTACATTAGACACATCCATGGTACCACTACCACAAGCCTCACTCAACTGTCTTGGTTTGTTGTCACACGATGTTCTGTCTCAAATGAACGGTCACACCCAGGAACGAATATTAGACACATTCATGGTACCATCATTACATGCCTCACTCAACTGTCTTGGTTTTTTGTCACACGATGTTCTGCCTTCATTGAACTGTCACACCCAGGAACGTACATTAGACACATACATGGTACCATCACCACATGTCTCACTTAACTGTCTTGGTATGTTGTCACACGATGTTCTGTCTTCATTGAACTGTCACACCCAGGAACGTACATTAGACACATCCATGATACCATCACCACATACCTCACTTAACTGTCTTGGTTTGTTGTCACACGATGTTCTGTCTTCATTGAACTGTCGCACCCAGCAACGTACATTAGACACATTCATGTTACCATCACCACATGCCTCACTCAACTGTCTTGGTTAGTTTTCACACGATGTTCTGTCTTCATTGAACTGTCGCACCCAGGAACGTACATTAGACACATCCATGATACCATCACCACATGTCTCACTCAACTATCTTGATTTGTTGTCACACGATGTTCGGTCTTCATTGAACTGTCACACCCAGGAACGTACATTAGACACATCCATGATACCATCACCACATGCCTCACTTAACTGTCTTGGTTTGTTGTCACACGATGTTCGGTCTTCATTGAACTTGCCACACCCAGGAACGTACATTAGACACATCCATGGTGCCATCATCACATGCCTCACTCAACTGTCTTGGTTTGTTGTCACCCGATGTTCTGTGTTCATTGAACTGTCACACCCAGGAACGTACATTAGACCCATCCATGGTACCATCACCACATGCCTCACTCAACTGTATTGGTTTGTTGTCACACGATGTTCTGTCTTCATTGAACTGCCACACCCAGGAACGTACATTAGACCCATCCATGGTACCATCACCACATGCCTCACTCAACTGTCTTGGTTTGTTGTCACACGATGTTCTGTCTTCATTGAACTGTCACACCCAGGAACGTACATTAGACACATCCATGGTACCATCACCACATGCCTCACTCAATCGTCTTGGTTTGTTGTCACACGATGTTCTGTCTTCATTGAAATGTCACACCCAGGAACGTACATTAGACACATACATGAAACCATCACCACATGCCTCACTCAACTGTCTTGGTTTGTTGTCACACGATGTTCTGTCTTCATTGAACTGTCACACCCAGGAACGTACATTAGACACATACATGGTACCATCACCACATGCCTCACTCAACGGTCTTGGTTTGTTGTCACACGATGTTCTGCCTTCATTGAACTGTCACACCCAGGAACGTACATTAGACATATCCATGGTACCATCACCACATGCCACACTCAACTGTCTTGGTTTGTTGTCACACGATGTTCTGTCTTCATTGAACTGTCAAACTCAGGAACATACATTAGAAACATACATGGTACCATCACCACATGCCTCACTCAACTGTCTTGGTTTGGTGTCACACGATGTTCTGGCTTCATTGAACTGTCACACCCAGGAACATACATTAGACATATCCATGGTACCATCACCACATGCCTCACTCAACTGTCTTGGTTTGTTGTCACACGGTGTTCTGTTTTCATTGAACTGTCACACCCAGGAACGTACATTAGACATATCCATGGTACCATCACCACATGCCTCACTCAAATGCCTTGGTTTGTTGTCACACGATGTTCTGTCTTCATTGAACTGTCACACCCAGGAACATACATTAGAAACATCCATGATACCATCACCACATGCCTCACTTAACTGAACTGGTTTGTTGTGACACGATGCTCTGCCTTCATTGAACTGTCACACCCAGGAACGTACATTAGACACATACATGGCGCCATCACCACATGCCTCACTCAACTGTCCTGAGCCATTTCATATCTGTCACGTCAGGCATATCAGGGTTAAAATATCATTACTGTGTCAAAAGACACAGCACATCGCAGTTTTAGATCAATTTATTTACAAAAACACTCTTTTAAGTGTTAGTCATTACTAAATACAATCAACCTTTGATAAAACATGTGATATACTTCGCCGTGGAGGCCTGCTACTTCAGACTGAGAATTACTGCCTCTCCAGGTTCGTGCCTTAACCGCTAGATGGCAGAGTAAGTTGATAGTCACTGTTAGTTTTTTAAACGTGAATTTATACTAAATATTGTCACACCCTACATTAGAATAGATTTAATATTTATTAGCTTTGGGGGGGGAATCCGTAGCGGTAGAGCTAAACCATCTCAACAAACACTAGTTACACCACGCGGTAGGGTGGACATGTTATTTTACTGATAACTAGCTTACCTGCATGGTGGTGAAAGGTGGAAGGTCCAGCGAAGGAAAACTCACAAATGCATTTTAAAAAGAGGTTTAATAATTCCAGACAACTTACATTCAATGAGGCTTGTGTTCCGGAGGGTTGCTACAAACACATCCTCTCGCGCTGGTGGCGGCCGCTCGTCTGCGGAAGAGGAAGCCAACCCCCTCTCCAGCGCAACCAATGAACAAAGATCAGCCAGTGGCGCCAGGTCTGACAACCCATACAGGGTTGCCACACCTCCCCCCGGACCACAAGCTGTTGACCCAGGGTCAACAGAACAATTAATAACAAATGAAAAGAAACTCGCTCGAGTGATGGAACAAAAAAAAAAAAAAAAAAAAAAAAAAAAAATTAGCATACAAACATCACAAACAGTATTACAAACATAAATCTTCTCTTGACGTTACACATTCGTTTCTTTACTCCAGTGTCTGTCTATAACCTTAATTAAAAAGCCCTCAAAGAAAAATAAATGAAGTTCAGCACTTTTCACCACTACTGCACCAAGCAAAAAAAGTTTCACAACCTGCCTGAACAGTACATTCCATTCCCACTGGTCTCACAAATGTAATAAAAAACTTGAAGCTTGCACTGCAGTCACTGATGAATAAAGACCACTGAATTGAGCACAATTGTACTTGCTCTACACTGAATAACAATGTGGGGCATTAATAGTTCTTCTGCCCCCAACACAGGTACGAAGTGACAGCACTAATAGCTGCCAAAGCTCTGACGAACAGTGGTCATAAAGGGCGGACCAGAGCCCGATGACACAAGGCAGTGTGGCAGGTTTAGTACTCCCATGGTGCAAACAGTTCGGCAGGAACAGTGTGGTGCAGCAGGAACGCAGATAAATAGGGCTGGCTTGATACGTATCATCATACTACAACATTATTTCCAAAAATATAAGTGTACGTCAATTACAGAAGACAACTACATCATTAAAAACAAACTTCACTTCTGAACAATAATAAATAATACAAAAAAATTAGGTACACCCCCTCTGGGTAGCAAGATACATGATAAAACTAAGATAATTTCCATCACTCGGCAATATATATAGCTTACAAATTTTGACAAGATAAATCAAATAATCTTCACAAAATAATCTTCACAAAAGAATACATAAAACATAGGAATGTCACAATCAAAACTTTACAAAAACCCCTTAGGGTAGAAATAATACAATACACACACAGCACAAAATAATTTGACCTTCCAAAACATTGAATAAAAATATTACAAATTTTCAAAATACCAAAACTTACAATTAGAGGGGTACCCCAAAATATTACACGTGGCCATAAACTTTTTAACAAAAACTGACGTGTACACTTAAACAAAAATGAGCTCAGTTTTTCTCTTTGTTTTACCATTATAATTTCAATCATATTTATTATGTGCGCGCACTACTTAATATCATCAGTACTACTACCTTTCAAATCAACAAAACTACTTACAATCTACTAACATCAACATTTTGCATGCCAACAAAACTACTGTCACATTACTACATCAACAAAAAAAAAAAAAAAAAATCGTTCTACAACACAATACATAGAACAAAACTGAAAGAAAAATTAAGTTCTGGGGCCTCAAAATTTCACATCCTAGATACACAAAAGAGAAAATATAGTATCATGTCTTAGCCTATTCTAAAAACTTTTGTATACATTGAAGGGTACTTTTGCTTTTCAACATAAAACTTAGAATTCAATAAACCATTAAAGCATACTGGTAATCACACAACTCCAAAATATATATCACTCTTAATCCAAAACAATTTTATCAAAATGTTCAAACTATTAGCATCCTGCAATAAAGAGACAAAGTAAACATCTGTACTAGTAATGTGCTATCTCACAAATACCTGGTAACTATGGCGAGGATGACAAACAGAACATCCCCAGGTCTCAGCTTCATAACAGTCATTCACAAACCTCTCTGTGATTCAGGTTTTCATCATCTTAGCATGCACATTTCAGCACCAATGCTAAACAAAACTCAAAAATACACTTAATTACTTGCATCGATAAGCACATTTCAGCCACTTTATCGAGCCTAAAACACTGGATTAACGGGCACATTACAGCAACCCCATTAACCAGATAAACTTTACCTCTACATCTTTCACATAATCACACATAATTTCATTCATCCTTCTTATCGAGGTAGCACAGCACTATTCCAGAATGTAAACTTAAAATTAATAAACAAAATTTCAATTTTCTAATCATTGCAAAATTTATCATAAAATGAGGTTATTCAACTCAAAACAGTTATTAGGGAACATATACTTTTAATATCAATTAATTGTGACTTTCAATAATAACAATTGTATGTTCAACTTTTGACATCTAATTCATCAAACATCTATCCAAGTATTGCCATTTGCCAATAATATACATCATATTCCAAAACAAAATAGCTTAGCACACTATACACTAAATCTCAAAATTCACACTCAGAAATCAAGGGACAATATACTTTACATACAACCTTTTTACATTTGATGTGACACAAAAGAAAAGCAAAATGCATTTACAGTCTATATGGTCCCACAGGATCAAAATATGGGAATATCCTAGAAACATGTACTGATTGTTCCTTAACTCTAGGAGCATTTGGTCGACGAACCACATAAGTAACAGGAGTAATTTGTCGAACAATTTCAAAAGGCCCAAAATATCTATGAAGCAATTTGGTACATTTTCCCTTTTTCCTAATTGGAGTAAAAATCTTAACAAGCTGACCTACTGCAAAATGAGTATCTCTATGCTTAGCATCATATCTTTCTTTCTGTTTAATCTGTTGCTGATTAATATTATGGATGGCTACTTCACGAGCTTTCTGAATCTCTTCCAAAGTTTGCCGAACAAATAAATCATTTGAAGTGGCCTGAAGTTGCACCTGATTTGGTAAGGAAGGTTCACGACCATATATCAAATAGAATGGTGAAAATTTTGTAGTTTCCTGAACAGAAGAATTGTATGAAAAAATCACATATGGTAAAACATTAGACCAATTGCGCTGATTTGAATCCACAAAATGACTAAGACAATTTAGTAAAGTCTGGTTAAATCGTTCAGTAAGGCCGTTGCATGCAGGGTGGTATGAACTAGTAAAATGAGGGGAAACTGACAAAGCTTTCAAGAGTTCCTGGGTTACTTCACTCAGAAAGACACTACCACGATCAGACAGTAACATGGCAGGGGCCCCATGCCTGCAAATAATCTGATGTAAGATGAACTTAGTAACCTGGGGAATGGTAGCCAAAGAGAGAGGGGCAGCTTCAACCCACCTAGAAGCATATTCTGTAGCAACTATGATATACTTATGACCCGACGTAGAACGAGGCAAAGGGCCTAACAAATCTATTCCCCAACGTTCTCCAATAAAGTTAACTGGAATAGGCTGCAAAAGACCAGCAGGTTTTTGATTCTTAGGTGCCTTCCTAGACTGACAACTTGGACAAGTTTTCACAAAATGCTCAATATCTTTTTTCATACCTATCCAGTAGTATCTTGAATTAATCTTACTAAAAGTTTTAGACAAACCTAAATGACCAGATAGTGGATCATCATGACATGAGGACAAAATTTCATGCTTTAACACCTCAGGAATGACTAGTAAATGCAAGGGACCAGTAGAACCCGAATTTTTCCTGTACAAGACATCACTTTTCAAAATATAGGTAGAAGCTTGACGTTGAACCTTAGCAGGAGCAGATTCAGGATCCTTAAGGGCATTAATAATTGGAGTCAGAACTGGATCATCATTTTGTTTCTGAGCAACCTCAACCGGTGATAGCAAACAGGTAATTAGCTCATCAAGTTGTTCAATTTGATGCTCTTCAGGCTGTAACACAGGGAACCTTGACAAAACATCTGCGTCATTATGTTTCTTACCAGATTTATAACATATATCATAATCAAATTCCTGTAACTTTAGACTCCATCGAGCCAACCGGCCTGTCAAATCCTTTAAATTGTTCAGATAACAAAGGGAGTGATGGTCTGAAATAACATGCACTTTATAGCCATACACAAAAGTCCTGAAATGTGTTAAACCAAAAACGATTGCCAAAAGCTCTAACTCTGGTACACTGTAATTTCTTTCACATTTTGACAAAGTTCTAGAAGCATATGCAATAGGTCTAGGATTATCATTTACTTTCTGTAGTAAAACACATCCTATTCCTAGACCACTAGCATCAGTGTGTAATTCTGTATAGGCTCCAGGATTATAATGAGCCAACACAGGGGCAGAAACAAGAGAGTTCTTTAACTGCTGGAATGCTGTTTGCTGATCCGGGCCCCAAATAAAACTTTGACTTTTCTTGGTCAACTGAATCAATGGATGGGCAATGTAAGAGTAATTCTTAATAAATTTCCTGTAGAAATTGAACAAACCCAAAACTTTTCTCACGTCTCTAACATTCTTTGGGCGTGGTAGTTCTTTGATCACTGTAACTTTCTCAGAATCTGGGGAAATTCCATCTTTAGATACTTCAAAACCCAATAACTTTATCTTTTCCATAGCAAAGAAACATTTCCCAGGTTTCAGTTTAAAATTATGCATTTCCAAACGTTGAAAAACAGCTTCTAAGTTTTCTAATAATTCTTCAAAGGTTTTGGCAAAAACAACAATATCGTCCAAATATGCTAAAGCTTTCTTAAATTTCAAGTCTCCTAACAATTTCTCAGCAACAAAACTGAAAAATCTTGGTGCATTAGCAAGCCCAAAAGACAAACGTTCAAATTCATACTGCCCTTCATGAGTAACAAATGAGGTATACTTTTTACTATTCTCCTCTAAAGGAATTTGAAAGTATGCTGACAACAAATCTAAGGAAGCAAACCATTTAGCTTCTCCAAGGTAACTAAGGAGGTCATCAATAAGAGGCAAGGGAAAGGCTGAATTTACTGTAACCTTATTCAGTTGACGATAATCTACACAAAACCGCATAGAGCCATCTTTTTTCTTTACCAACACAACAGGTGATGACCAAGGTGACTGAGAATCTCTAATAATACCAGCATTTTTCATTTCCTCTACTTGTTGGGAAATAATCTCTTTCTGCTTATGAGCTACCCTATAGGGTCGTTGCTTAATAGGTTTGTCATCCTTTACCTCTATTTTAAATTCAGCTACATTAGTTGAGCCTAAATCTTGCAATGAAGTGGCAAAAACATGTTCATATTTTAACAACAGATTATGAAGATCTGACTTTTGAGCTTCAGTTAAGTTGGTATTAACATTAAATTCAAACTTTGGAGCGTTCAATGGAGTAACATCCTTAGGTGAAACTGAGTTACTTTGAACAAATGCAACCTCATGAGCATTAGCTAATACAGTTTTAGCAAAAAGTGTTTGAGGAACAGCTGAATTATTATGTACTGGTATCACAAAGTCCTTTGAAGATTTGCAAACTACAGGTGGAATAGAAATATTCTTCTTATGCATAATACTGGTAGAAGGCTCGAACATAACCTCATTTGTAATATCAGCTGAAGGCTGCACTGCCACAAAACAAGTAGTAAGCGGTGGCAATTTAACATCTTTTACAACAGAAACTTTATTAACTATCTGTACCTCATCGTTCAATGGAATCACAGCAATATCTGTAAAGGGACCACCACATGTTGTTTCAAAAGGAATGTGTACCATTTCTCCCTCATGAGTTTGAATCTTAACTTCTGCACAAGAATAATCAATGGTAACTTTATGTGAAGTTAGAAAGTCATTACCCAAAATGAGATTATGTGCCAAGTCTTTTACCACTAACACATCTTCCTGAAAAACAAAGTCATTAATTTGAAATTTCAAATTTGTTTGATAAGGTGCATCTAATAACTTGTTACCAGCTGTTTTAAGCAAAATCTCGACAGGTTTCATTTTAGAAATGTCATTGATATGAGCTGCATTCACAATGCTAACTGCACTTCCTGTATCCAACAAAATTGGAAGTTTTGACTCCCCAATGGACCCCAAAATTTGCAAAATTTGACCTGGAAGAGAAACAACATTAGACACAGGTGAACTTACTTTGGGTACCTCTAGGTTATGTCGTTGGAGGCTGGGCCTCTCGAGTTTTTTGAACCAGATGGTGAACTCCAGCAATTACGTGCCATATGACCACGCTTGTTGCAATTGTAACACACAATAGGTGCCTGCTGTCTCTTTTCATGATGTCTTGGAGGCTTAAGTGGAGGTGGCTGCACAGTAGATGCAGCAGCAGTGAATTGAGACTGAAGTTGTTGCATTTGGGTAGCAAGTTTAGTGACCTGTTCACTCAATGTGGAAACAACATTAATAACTGGTTCAGAGTGATTTACACTTTCAAACCGTGATAAAACAGGTGCAGATGACACAGGTGGAGAAGTGTAAGTTGATGTTTGTGCTTGTACTAAATGTTGTCTATGTTGCACATAAAAATTAGCTTTATCAACGCTTTTAATAATTTGTAAAACCTCCTCAACTGTTTGTGGATTTAATGGGAGCAAAGCTTGCACATACTGAGGTTTCAATCCTTTCACTAAGTTTTTTACCTGCTCCATTTGTGTCATTGCAGCGTTAACTTGGTCACACAAGGATAATACATCATAAATGTAATCTAATACAGGTTCATTTTCTAATTGTACCCTCTGCCTAAGTTTAATTTCCAACAATTCATCTTGATTGGACATTTGAAAAGCTGCCAAAAACTGTTGAGTTAGAAAATGCCAATCATGCTCAGGGTGTCTATGGCAAAAAGTTCGGTACCACAGTGCTGCTGTGTCTCGCAAGTAACATGGGAAAAACTTCAACTTTTGTACATCTGACCAACCATTTGCTGTAGAAACTAAGTTAAATTTTCTCAAAAATTCTGAAGGAGATATCAGTGCTATCCTGTCAAAACAGGGTGGATCAATAAAAGGCCGAGAAACTTGCATTGTCTGAGTCTGATTAACATTAGGTGCCATGGATACTTCTAAATTACTAGGTACATGTGCACTTTGATTAGCTAAAGCAGAAGTCGAAGCTATTACATCATGTGAGTCCATTGTAACTGGCACATTGGATGATTGCCGCGTTTTCTTAGGCATTTTGACTTACTTTTAAGTAACACTGGACACCAGAATAAAATAAGCAGAATTACCAACTGGAATGAACACAAAAATGAAGTGCATACTTCACAAAAACACCAAAAAAAAGAAACTATTTACTTTGAATTTTACTGCCAAAACTCACACAGCGTCCCTTGAAAATCAACACGTGACCACGTGGTGTCCATTATCAATTTCCATGTAGTTATAAAAAAAATTTTAGCACAATATTATGAAATAAGTTTACTATTGAAGAAATCAAATAAAAAACAGACCAAAAGTTAAAGGATTACGAGACGATGACCAGATTAGAATTTCTAACTAATTGAACACCACGCGGTCGGCCATGTTTCCTCCATCTTTCACCACCGTATACATTCAAATTTTTTTCATAAAAACCGGACTAAAGCAAGGAGAAAAAAAAAATTTGAGATCTTACCCGCGTCTCCACCAATATGTCACACCCTACATTAGAATAGATTTAATATTTATTAGCTTTGGGGGGGGAATCCGTAGCGGTAGAGCTAAACCATCTCAACAAACACTAGTTACACCACGCGGTAGGGTGGACATGTTATTTTACTGATAACTAGCTTACCTGCATGGTGGTGAAAGGTGGAAGGTCCAGCGAAGGAAAACTCACAAATGCATTTTAAAAAGAGGTTTAATAATTCCAGACAACTTACATTCAATGAGGCTTGTGTTCCGGAGGGTTGCTACAAACACATCCTCTCGCGCTGGTGGCGGCCGCTCGTCTGCGGAAGAGGAAGCCAACCCCCTCTCCAGCGCAACCAATGAACAAAGATCAGCCAGTGGCGCCAGGTCTGACAACCCATACAGGGTTGCCACAATATTAAGTTTAATTTGCCTCCGTTTACATATATAACGTCATAAACTATAACGTCTTAAATGACTTAAGTTTAGAATTAGTTGTTATTTACTTCTGTTAAAGTAATAAGCAAAATGTCTAACATTATATAGGTCTAAAGTCTATGGAGTTGAATTGAAATGTGAATCGAATGGATGTTGCTGCTATGCTATGTTGTTATGCGCCAATGCATAAATATTAATTGTCTAAAGAAATTACGCACATTTTTTCAAAACAAAAAAAAAATATTTTTTGAAACCCTGTAGAACTGGTTTCAGAGGTTAAATTCCTTTTATTAGCGATATCAAAGTGCAGCATAATTGCACTGAAATTACTAAAATTACCAAACCTGGTTCGCGATTCCCTTTAAAATGACAATACTCTGGTAAAGCACGTAGCACATCGCTGTTTTTAATGAGGTTATTAACATAAATAAACTTTTAAGTATTAGTCATTACGAAATACAATGATCTTTGACAAAGATGATATTGTGACTCTGTGTGTTCGTAGAATTAAGGGTCTAATTTGACGAAATTCAAAAGTGTTCTCTATTTCCCTATAAATACACCTTGTACATCTCTGCTAACAGCAGAATGACGTAATACACACGTACTGCATCAACAAGTCCGTCTGCCGCAGGTACACACTGCACCTCGTCTCTCGACTCCTGCCGAACTGACTGTCAACGCAATGCATGTACTGAAAGGCTGCTAACTGCCACAACGTTTTTGTTGCGTGCCCAACCAGGTTTTTGTTTAACCGCAGGTTGAAATTTTTTTAATGTAGGATGGTGCGGCAAATCCGCCTACCAGTGTTAAATTGATTGGGTTCTAATTGGGGCTATGAGTTCTCTTATGTTCAGGTGAATGGTTGTAGGAATTGATTTTTGTTGGTTGTTGGATACTCAGTTGTATTAATAACGCTTTGTTTGTTTTCTTATCGACTTGGATCGCTCAACACCTGTTAGTAAAATTCCTAACATAAATTCAGTTTACTTGAAATCCCGGATTACTTGTTTGAAGTTACTTCCGCGTCGTTTCTATTACTTCTTTATACGGCGACTACGTTGCTCTAATAAACTTCTAATGTTGCTTCCACTTACGCTGGTTGAGCTATTCTTAACTTCCCTACATTTCAGACTTATAAATCTTCGCTTCTCTTCTTAACGCGCATGAACACGTCCTTCATGTCGTAGTATCACCTTTTAAGGTAAGTTTTTCTTATTACTTCACCATTCAGTTCGAACTTTATTCTGATCGCCTCTCTAACTTTATCACATGACCAAACTAGCTCACGCTTGGCCGCGCCGTGGCTCAGTGGTTAGACCGCTTGGCTCTCACCAAGGCGGTCCGCGTTCGATCCCAGGCGACCGCAAAGTGAGATTTGTTGTGGACAATAATGCGTTGGGGCGGGTTTTCTCCGGGATCTCCGGTTTCCCCGCCATCTCACTCCACCGGTGCTCCATCTTCATCTCATGTATCATCAGTGCCAACGCCTGCGGTGCCGTATGTAGTAAAAGCGGGCGTTAAACACTACACATTTCGTTTCATTAGCTCAGCCTTCTCAAATCTTACATTATTATTGGTTTCTCATTTATTTCGAATTTTTGCATTGGTTTGCAAAACTCATTTAACTCATTGACGTTCAGCCCACACTGAGTTGTTTGTAACGGTGTACATCGTTATCAAATCAGCGAAGAAAATACCTTTAGCGTTCATACTCAACTGCATCTTGAAAGCCTGTTTGTCCCAACACATTCCTGGCTGAAAGTATACTATAGTTCTCAGACATTGAACCTTTCCTTGCACAAAGAAGATAACGATCCTTACTTCCTGTCTCTCCCGCGTGTACAGAGTTTTCTTACCTGGATGCTAATATATATGTTATATTAAATTATATTCTTCCCTTCTTATTCTTTACCGCTATTTCATCATTGCTCTATCCATTATAATTTCATATTATTATAACAAGACTTCTATATTAGTTTAGCAAAGCATTTCTCTTGATTTATCTTCTTTTTTAATTATCTGATTTCGATTAATTCCACGCCTCGTAATCGCTGCATAAAACTACAGTTACAATGCGTTGGGATTATTCTGTTGAGGAATTCTTACAAAGTAGCTTTTCCTTGGTACTCTGATTTTGTACAGGATGATGAATGTCCTTTACCGTCTGCTGTTTATTGGACTAAAATGGGGTAAATGTTGTAGCCAAACAGCTCGTTGGATGAATGTGGAGTTCAGCTTCTGCTGCTGTTTGGATTAGCTCCTGGGTTATCTCGGACGCCCGCAAGCCATGCGGGGTAACCGGTGCTGTCTAGAACGACGTCTAGTGGTGTCATAA
This sequence comes from Mantis religiosa, assembly GCA_030765055.1. Taxonomy (NCBI): domain Eukaryota; kingdom Metazoa; phylum Arthropoda; class Insecta; order Mantodea; family Mantidae; genus Mantis; species Mantis religiosa. Next base: position 267,463,667 of record CM060947.1, read on the forward strand.
TCTCCCAAGGATCTGACAAGGGCGCTTCTGTGGTTGGGAAAACTTGCGTATAATTTTGATGCCCGGCGCCTAATTTCATCCTCCACGTATGGAAGACTCGGGGTCTCGTGAAGCAACCTGGTAGGAAAATAACGTCCCACAGAATATATAGACCTAAGTCCTCAATACCTTGCACGTTGAAGCCATGCTAGCACGCTGTCTGCGGCTAGGCCGAAGATCTCGCAGGCATATAGCATAACCGGGATTACCAACGCTCGGAAAAGGTATAACTTCATGCTAAGTGGCATCGTGGTTGACCCCAGCATTGGATACAGAGAAGCAATTGCTCCCTGTACCTTTGCCGCTCGGTCCCTGATGTGTTGGCGAAAAGTTAGACAACTGTCTAAGTTAACACCTAGGTACTGGACAGAGTTGTTCCACTCTATCCTTCGACCTCGGTAGCTGAAGTTCGGGCAGTCTGCGGGGGTGTGGCGCTTTGTAAAAAGTATGGCGTGGCTTTTGTCCGGATTAACGGACATCCGCCAACGCCTACACCACTGTTGTGTGAGACGCAGATGTCTTTGTAAGGGGTTGAAGGCTCTGAGGATGTGTTTGTCTTTGCAGAACAGAAGCACGTCGTCAGCGTATTGTGCCATTTCGACTCGTGGCTCTGTTGGGAAGTCTGCCATAAAGACGTTGAATAGGGTGGCGGATAGTACAGAGCCTTCGGGGACTCCGCCTCTCACTGGTCTGAGTGTAGATGTTTTCCCCGCGACTGTGACTTGGAATGTGCGGAGTCGCAAGAAGCTGTGTAGCATTTTGACCATTTGTGTTGGGAGCCCAAGGTGGATCAGTTTGTAAATGAGCCCGGCGTGCCATGTCGTAGTGAAGGCCTTGTCGACATCCAAAGAAACCGCAGCAGTGAAGATGCCTGTCTGGAAACCCAGGGCAGCAGTCCCCACCACACGCAGCAGCTGTTGGATTGTCGAGTGCCCAGGACGAAAACCAAACTGATGGGCGGAAATGGCTTGAATGTCTCCCAATATTGGCTAAAAGCGGGTGAGAATCAACCTCTCGAAAACTTTCAAGAGGGTGGAAAGGGGGCTACTGAATCGGTAGCTGCTCGTCCGGCTAGTGCAGTCCATCGCTTTTATACAACTTTCGCTGTATACCGAAGATTGGCGAAATTTCCCGAAGTTTCACGGATACTCGCGATGGCGAGGGAATTCTCCAGCAGTTTCTCTGACTCTTTCCCCGTCCCCGTCTCTCTTTCGGCGCGTGTCTTAGCGCTCCTCGACTTCACGGGCGTGGCTTGCCGATATCTGTCGCTTTCACTTCCCGCTTCCCCCTCTTGTTGCTCGTCTTCGATGCCTCACAATATTATACATTTCACCGCATAGGCTTGCTGCATTGGAATGTAAATTACTACCACTTAAGGTTTTTACCTTAACCAAACACAGAAAAAGAATCGCATTTCCAATTTTCAGATCTTCATGCAGGATTGTGTTTACATATCCCACGGAAATGCCAATTTTGGAGGCGATGTCTGCAACACTCAATTGACAATCCTCCAAAACAAAGTTCTCCACTCGCTGCATCATGTTGTCATACAGGTTGGTGCGAGGCCGTGACAGACTTGGTTTGCTGTCACACGATGTTCTCTCTTCATTGAAATGTCACACCCAGGAACGTACATTAGACACATACATGGTACCATCACCACATGTCTCACTTAACTGTCCTAGTTTGTTGTCACAAGACGTACTGTCTTCATTGAATTGTCACACCCAGGAACGTACATTAGACACATCCATGGTATCATCACCACATGCCTCACTTAACTGTCTTGATTTGTTGTCACACGATGTTCTCTCTTCATTGAAATGTCGCACCCAGGAACGTACATTAGACACATCCGTGGTACCATCACCACATGCCTCACTCAATTGTCTGTGTTTGTTATCACACGATGTTCTGTCTTCATTGAACTGTCACACCTAGGAACGTACATTAGACACATCCATGGTACCATCACCACATGCCTCACTCAACTGTCTTGGTTTGTTGTCACACGATGTTCTGTATTCATTGAACTGTCACACCCAGGAACGTACATTAGACACATCCATGGTACCATCACCACATGCCTCACTTAACTGTCTTAGTTTGTTGTCACACGATGTTCTGTCTTCATTGAACTGTCCCACCCAGGAACGTACATTAGACACATCCATGGTACCATCACCACATGCCTCACTTAACTGTCTTGGTTTGTTGTCACACGATGTTCTGTCTTCATTGAACTGTCACACCCAGGAACGTACATTAGACACATCCATGGTACCATTACCACATGCCTCACTTAACTGTCTTGGTTTGTTGTCACACGATGTTCTGTCTTCATTGAACTGTCACACCCAGGAACATACATTAGACACATCCATGGTACCATTACCACATGCCTCACTTAACTGTCTTGGTTTGTTGTCACACGATGTTCTGTCTTCATTGAACTGTCACACCCAGGAACGTACATTAGACACATCCATGGTACCATCACCACATACCTCACTTAACTGTCTTGGTTTGTTGTCACACGAAGTTCTGTCTTCATTGAACTGTCGCACCCAGGAACGTATATTAGACACATCCATGGTACCATCACCAGATGCACACTCAACTGGCGATGAATTTCACTAGGTATATTACCACGAAAATGGAGAATACGAATGATTACATGCTGTTCATGCAATGAAAACGTAGGGATTATTAGTATTAAAAACTCTACTCTCTCTGTCACGAATTCACAATTTACTGTGATATGACTTTGTCCCAATTTATATCGTCTTTTCTACATCTACCCGCAGAAGTCCAATCTACGGCGTCGCAAATGCGATTCGCACATATTAACAATTAGTTTTGTCCTTTTAATAGACAATTTTAAAGTATAATAATTTTCTAGTTGGTACAGTTCATAAAAAGTACGTTGTAGGTTATCTTCGCGGTATTAACATAAATCTGTTTTGCCAACTTCTGTACGGCCAAATAAAAATGTTTAAACGAAAAGCACGCTGTACATATGTTGAGACAAAAAACAGGACTAGAGAAGTGGGACAAGTCCGTCTTACGTCAAGTGATTTAGCACCGTGTCGAAAAAGCGCGTATACAGTGACCCCTAGGAAGCGACATCTTCCATCAAGATATCTCTGCTATAGTTTCTTCTACAGAAATATCGAAAGCCTACGCAGGACAATGTCCACAGCTTAAATGTCTCGAAGTGATCATTCACTCAGTTGGCAGTTCTGCCGGTATCTCCTTCTGTAACGCTCTTATCGACAAGGTCCAAGTACAGGAAACAGTGTGTTGTACTCACATAACTTCCTCTACTTTTGTACAAACACTTATTGCTCTATCAAATTCAAGATAAACATTATCTTATTGTAGTTACAGGGGAATACAGTAGACTTTAAGTGATAGTTAAATGTTTTATATACATGGCTTTCTCTACTCTTGTACCAACACTTAATGCTCTATCTACTTCAAGATAAACATTATCTTATTGTAGTTACAGGGGAATACAGTGGACTTTAAGTGACAGTCAAATGTTTTATATACATGGCTTTCTCTACTCTTGTACCAACACTTAATGCTCTACCTACTTCAAGATAAACATTATCTTATTGTAGTTGTAAGGGAATACAGTAGACTTTAAGTGATAGACAAATGTTTTATATACATGATTTTCTCTACTCTTGTACAAAAACTTATTGCTCTATCTACTTCAAGATAAACATTATCTTATTGTAGTTATAAGGGAATACAGTAGACTTTAAGTGATAGTCAAATGTTTTATATACATGACTTTCTCTACCCTTGTACCAACACTTAATGCTCTATCTACTTCAAGATAAACATTATCTTATTGTAGTTACAAGAGAATACAGTAGACTTTAAGTGATAGTCAAATATTTTATATACATGACTTTCTCTACTCTTGTACAAACACTTATCGCTCTATCTACTTCAAGATAAACATTATCTTATTGTAGTTACAAGAGAATACAGTAGACTTTAAGTGATAGTCAAATGTTTTATATACATGACTTTCTCTACTCTTGTACCAACACTTAATGCTCTGTCTACTTCAAGATAAACATTATCTTATTGTAGTTACAGGGGAATACAGTGGACTTTAAGTGACAGTCAAATGTTTTATATACATGACTTTCTCTACCCTTCTACCAACACTTAATGCTCTATCTACTTCAAGATAAACATTATCTTATTGTAGTTACAAGAGAATACAGTAGACTTTAAGTGATAGTCAAATATTTTATATACATGACTTTCTCTACTCCTGTACAAACACTTATTGCTCTATCTAATTCAAGATAAACATTATCTTATTGTAGTTACAGGGGAATACAGTAGACTTTAAGTGATAGTCAAATGTTTTATATACATAACTTCCTCTACTCTTGTAAAAACACTTATTGCTCTATCTAATTCAAGATAAACATTATCTTATTGTAGTTACAGGGGAATACAGTAGACTTTAAGTGATAGTCAAATGTTTTATATACATGACTTTCTCTATTCTTGTACAAACACTTATTGCTCTATCTAATTCAAGATAAACATTATCTTATTGTAGTTACAGGGGAATACAGTAGACTTTAAGTGATAGTCAAATGTTTTATATACATAACTTCCTCTACTCTTGTAAAAACACTTATTGCTCTATCTAATTCAAGATAAACATTATCTTATTGTAGTTACAGGGGAATACAGTAGACTTTAAGTGATAGTCAAATGTTTTATATACATGACTTTCTCTACTCTTGTACAAACACTTATTGCTCTATCTAATTCAAGATAAACATTATCTTATTGTAGTTACAGGGGAATACAGTAGACTTTAAGTGATAGTCAAATGTTTTATATACATGACTTTCTCTACTCTTGTACCAACACTTAATGCTCTATCTACTTCAAGATAAACATTATCTTATTGTAGTTACAAGAGAATACAGTAGACTTTAAGTGATAGTCAAATATTTTATATACATGACTTTCTCTACTCTTGTACTAACACTTATTGCTCTATCTACCTCAAGATAAACATTATCTTATTGTAGTTACAAGGGAATACAGTGGACTTTAAGTGACAGTCAAATGTTTTATATACATGACTTTCTCTACCCTTCTACCAACACTTAATGCTCTATCTACTTCAAGATAAACATTATCTTATTGTAGTTACAAGAGAATACAGTAGACTTTAAGTGATAGTCAAATATTTTATACACATGACTTTCTCTACTCCTGTACAAACACTTATTGCTCTATCTACTTCAAGATAAACATTATCTTATTGTAGTTACAAGGGAATACAGTGGACTTTAAGTGACAGTCAAATGTTTTATGGACATGACTTTCTCTACTCTTGTAGAAACACTTATTGCTCTATCTACTTCAAGATAAACATTATCTTATTGTAGTTACAAGGGAGTACAGTAGACTTTAACTGATAGTCAAATGTTTCATATACAGGACTTTCTCTACTCCTGTACAAACACCTATTGCTCTATCTACTTCAAGATAAACATTATCTTATTGTAGTTACAAGGGAATACAGTGGACTTTAAGTGATAGTCAAATGTTTTATATACATGACTTTCTCTACTCTTGTAGAAACACTTATTGCTCTATCTACTTCAAGATTAACATTATCTTATTGTAGTTACAAGGGAATACAGTATACTTTAAGTGATAGACAAATATTTTATATACATGACTTTCTCTACTCTTGTACAAACACTTATTGCTCTATCTACTTCAAGATAAACATTATCTTATTGTAGTTACAAGGGAATACAGTAGACTTTAAGTGATAGTCAAATGTTTTATATACATGACTTTCTCTACTCTTGTACAAACACTTATTGCTCTATCTACTTCAAGATAAACATTATCTTATTGTAGTTGTAAGGGAATACAGTAGACTTTAAGTGATAGACAAATGTTTTATATACATGATTTTCTCTACTCTTGTACAAAAACTTATTGCTCTATCTACTTCAAGATAAACATTATCTTATTGTAGTTATAAGGGAATACAGTGGACTTTAAGTGATAGTCAAATGTTTTATATACATGACTTTCTCTACCCTTCTACCAACACTTAATGCTCTATCTACTTCAAGATAAACATTATCTTATTGTAGTTACAAGAGAATACAGTAGACTTTAAGTGATAGTCAAATATTTTATATACATGACTTTCTCTACTCTTGTACAAACACTTATTCCTCTATCTACTTCAAGATAAACATTATCTTATTGTAGTTACAAGGGAATACAGCAGACTTTAAGTGATAGTCAAATGTTTTATATACATGACTTTCTCTACTCTTGTACAAACACTTATTGCTCTATCTACTTCAAGATAAACATTATCTTATTGTAGTTGTAAGGGAATACAGTAGACTTTAAGTGATAGTCAAATGTTTTATATACATGACTTTCTTTACTCTTGTAGAAACACTTATTGTTCTATCTACTTCAAGATAAACATTATCTAATTGTAGTTACAAGGGAATACAGTGGACTTTAAGTGACAGTCAAATGTTTTATATACATGACTTTCTCTACTCTTGTAGAAACACTTATTGCTCTATCTACTTCAAGATAAACATTATCTTATTGTAGTTACAAGGGAGTACAGTAGACTTTAAGTGATAGTCAAATGTTTCATATACAGGACTTTCTCTACTCTTGTACAAACACTTATTGCTCTATCTACTTCAAGATAAACATTATCTTATTGTAGTTACAAGGGAATACAGTGGACTTTAAGTGATAGTCAAATGTTTTATATACATGCCTTTCTCTACTCTTGTAGAAACACTTATTGCTCTATCTACTTCAAGATAAACATTATCTTATTGTAGTTACAAGGGAATACAGTAGACTTTAAGTGATAGTCAAATATTTTATATACATGACTTTCTCTACTCTTGTACTAACACTTATTGCTCTATCTACCTCAAGATAAACATTATCTTATTGTAGTTACAAGGGAATACAGTAGACTTTAAGTATTAGTCAAATATTTTATATACATGACTGTCTCTACTCTTGTACTAACACTTATTGCTCTATCTACTTCAAGATAAACATTATCTTATTGTAGTTACAAGGGAATACAGTAGACTTTAAGTGATAGTCAAATGTTTTATATACATGACTTTCTCTACTCTTGTTCAAACACTTATTGCTGTATCTAATTCAAGATAAACATTATCTTATTGTAGTTACAAGGGAATACAGTGGACGTTAAGTTATAGTCAAATGTTTTATATACATGACTTTCTCTACTCTTGTACAAACACTTGTTGCTCTATCTACTTCAAGATAAACATTATCTTATTGTAGTTACAAGGGAATACAGTAGACTTTAAGTGATAGTCAAATGTTTTATATACATGACTTTCTCTACTCTTGTACAAACACTTATTGCTCTATCTACTTCAAGATAAATATTATCTTATTGTAGTAACAAGGGAATACAGTATACTTTAAGTGATAGTCAAATGTTTTATATACATGACTTTCTCTACTCTTGTACAAACACTTATTGCTCTATCTACTTCAAGATAAACATTATCTTATTGTAGTTACAAGGGAATACAGTAGACTATAAGTGATAGTTAAATGTTTTATATACATGACTTTCTCTACTCTTGTACAAACACTTATTGCTGTATCTAATTCAAGATAAACATTATCTTATTGTAGTTACAAGGGAATACAGTAGACTTTAAGTGATAGTCCAATGTTTTATATACATGACTTTCTCTACTCTTGTAGAAACACTTATTGCTGTATCTACTTGAAGATAAACATTATCTTATTGTAGTTATAAGGGACTACAGTAGACTTTAAGTGATAGTCAAATGTTTTATATACATGACTCTCTCTACTCTTGTACAAACACTTATTGCTCTATCTACTTCAAGATAAACATTATCTTATTGTAGTTATAAGGGACTACAGTAGACTTTAAGTGATAGTCAAATGTTTTATATACATGACTTACTCTACTCTTGTAGAAACACTTATTGCTCTATCTGCTTCAAGATAAACATTATCTTATTGTAGTTACAAGGAAATACAGTAGACTTTAAGTGATAGTCAAATGTTTTATATACATGACTCTCTCTACTCTTGTACAAACACTTATTGCTCTATCTACTTCAAGATAAACATTATCTTATTGTAGTTATAAGGGACTACAGTAGACTTTAAGTGATAGTCAAATGTTTTATATACATGACTTACTCTACTCTTGTACAAACACTTATTGCTCTATCTACCTCAAGATAAACATTATCTTATTGTGGTTACAAGGGAATACAGTAGACTTTAAGTGATAGTCAAATGTTTTATATACATGACTTACTCTACTCTTGTACAAACACTTATTGCTCTATCTACCTCAAGATAAACATTATCTTATTGTAGTTACAAGGGAATACAGTAGACTTCAACTGATAGTCAAATGTTTTATATACATGACTTTCTCTACTCTTGTACAAACACTTATTGCTCTATCTACTTGAAGATAAACATTATCTTATTGTAGTTACAATTGAATACAGTAGACTTAAAGTGATATTCAAATGTTTTATATACATGACTTTCTCTACTCTTGTACAAACACTTATTGCTCTATCTACTTTAAGATAAACATTATCTTATTGTATTTACAAGGGAATACAGTAAACTTTAAGTGATAGATGTTTTGTATACATGACTTTCTGTACTTTTGTACAAGCACTTATTGCTCTATCTACTTCAAGATATACATTATCTTATTGTAGTTACAAGGGAATACAGTAGACTTTAAGTGATAGTCAAATGTTTTATAGCGGTTGTCTAGATGGTGAATGCAATTCCATTTTCTTATTGGCAAGAGGTAGGAGAAACAAATATCCAGTTCCTACTTCTTACTGGAGAAGAAACCTGGGTTCATTTTTTGAACCTGAATCAAAGAGGCAGTCCATGGAATGACATCACACAACGACATCCAAGAAAAAAATTCAAAACTCAGCGGTCGGTAGGGAAAGTTATGGCGACAGTGTTTTGGGATGCAGAGCCTGTGCCTATGATTGATTTTCTGGAGCAGGGATAACCAATAAAGTCTGTCCAATAGGCAAGAACTCTCAAAATTCTGAAAGCACTTCTTCGTCGAGTTTGTCCAACAAAAACTCTGGCGGATGTTCTTTTGCATGACAATGCAAGACCACACACCAGCCGTTACACCACTGCAGAAATTGAGAAATTGGGATGGCAAGTCTTACTTCACTGACCTGGCACCATCAGACTCTCATCTGTTCGGACCACTAAAGGAAGCTCATCGTGGGATTCATTTTGAAGATGAGGAGACTGTGAAAACGTCCGTGCGTCAATGGCTTAGGAAGCAAGACCGTGTGTTTTACCACACTGGAATACATGCCCTAGTTAAAAGGTAGACCAAAACTGTGGGAAAGGACGGAGGTTATATTGAATAGTGACAAATTAAATGTCAATGTTGTAGTTTTCAAGCTATCTAAATTGAATTAAATTTTCTTGGCAGTTCTAAGTGTAAAAAATAGGAGGGCTTAATTTTTGACCCACCCTTGTACGTTTATGTTTATGAATGCTTCCTTTAGTGACCCTATGCAGCAATATTTATTACTTCTGTTTGAAAACCACATTCAGCCATATCGAGTGGGTTATCTTTCCATTGAAATGGAACAAAAAGTAATCCCCCATCCCCGTTATTAATAATATATCTTTTGTTTTGTTTTTCAGTTATTTTGCTTTCTGAGAAAAATATGCCTCGAAAGATAATATACTGCCAGCATTCAAAATTAAAGCTATTGGACATGTATTTACAAACACTCAGAACGATATAAATAGGGAATACAGAAGTTGCTTGAGAAATTGCAGTTTTGTCCGCGTGGAGACGCTGCATATCTCGGGAGATCCAAAGAAGAACAAAAAGTACAAGTTTGGCTCAAAGGAAGGAAAAGTCGTTAAGGAAAACTTGGCCATTCGTCCCACAGGTGAAGACTTTGAGATTTTACTGGCAAGTGAGTGAATGGCCGGTTTTTCTGAAGATAACAAAAGATACACGAGCTCTTGTCAGTCTTCTGTCTGTACAAATGACAATCGATTTGTGTCATTAGCTCAAGTTGTACTACTAGTTCAACATATAACATTATACAGGCAATGCTAGTATCAGATATACTCCTACTGAAACCTTTATATGCTCTTTAAGGCGAATTTAGATTTTAATATATATAATTATAATTTGTTTTATTGTTATTTAATGCTTAAAAAGATTATTTAATGGTCCTATAACATATCATTCACAGAAAATATTTTAAAAAAATATTCATTAATATTTCTGTAATATGCTTTGCCTAAAATAAAACAACTTTTGGTAAATATATTTTAAATTTATTATTCTGTACTCACGTGACTTCTGCTATTCAAATTTATCCAAATTATTCTTAAGATTTGTTATTCTATAAAAAATCAAAACAAGAGAAGGCGACTTGATACTTAGGAAAGTTTAAGTTTCATAAAATTCAGTCCAAAAATAAGGCTTATCTCGTAAAAAATTAATTATAGGAAAGGTTTACGACTCATGCAGAAGTAATCCAGAAAATAGAGCACTATAACCATCTGTTCCTAATAGTAGTGAATCAGGAAGTATTTTATCGACGAGTGGAAGGTTTGTTAATTTCCACGAGTGTTCATACAATGTGTTATCTACCACTTATCCTAATCATTAGAAAGACTTACTACTTTTTAAAGGATACAGGTTGCGTAAGGATGAGAAATGGGAGATTAACAGAAAAGAAATAGAGGTAGTAAGGAGATTTGATTATTTGGGTACAAGGTTGAGTTCAGATGGCAGCTGGAAAGAACAACAAAAGATGTCTGTGGCAAAAGGTAAAATGGCCATGAGGGTGATAAGATCATGTTACAGTAAACTGCCAGGTATAAATGTCAAATGGTTGGAGAGGATTTATACGGCAGTAGTAGAAATTAGAATGTTACATGGATCAGAGTTTGGGGAGTAGATGAGGCTTGGAGAGAGACTGATAGAGTGCATAGATCCTTTTGTAAATACTATTGGGATTACCAATAGCATCACCTAATGGGGCAGCACAATTAGAACTAGGCAGCCATTCTACTAAAATTAAAATCTTGTCAAGGGCAATGAAATATTTATACAGAATCACTAACTTGGAAGATGGCAATATAATTAAAGAATGTTTTCATACTCAAAAGAGAAGTAACTGGGGTGGGTCTTGGGCACATAAAATGTATGACTTGTTGAAGCAGATAGGTATGGGTCATTCTTGGATAAATGCAGAGTATGGGTATAGAGACTTCTGGAAAGAAGTTAAGCTAAGATTAGAAGATATTGACAGACAAGACATTTTCGCCACTACAAGTGACAAAAGCTCACTGAGATTATAGAGAGAAATAAAAACAACCTGGGGGAGGGAAGGATATATAGATATATGTAGTAAGTTAGGGCGAGAAGGTTTTGCTTGGGCGAGAACAGGAGTGAGAAACTTGAAAGGTATAGGTCAAGAGAGGGAGCTAGATGAATGTCCATTGTGTGGAGAAGAGAATGCAGGAGTGAGAAACTTGAAAGGTATAGATCAAGAGAGGGAGCTAGATAAATGTCCATTGTGTGGGGAAGAGAATGCAGATTTCCATTGTATATTAAATTGTAGTCAAACAAAGATATGGAGAGAGAAGGCTTGGCTACGTAAATGGGACAGTTTGGGGGGTGAACTAGTAATTAGAAAAATGTTGTCACTAAAAGGAGAAAAGAACAGGAGAAATATAGGGAATTATTTAGGGAAAGTTAAAGAGAGATGGCTAAGAACAGTTAGGAGAAAAATGTAGAGTGAGATAGGTGAAATGGTAGAAAGTGTAAAAAGGAGAAGAGGGCCTCCACTACACAAAAACCTAGGGTTAGGTGTATGGAGACTGAATTACTATTCAATGGTGGGCAACATGATAACATGATAGGATTTACAGGATTTAGGAATATATGGCATATTTCAGTATGGATTTTATAATTGTAATCTTGATTTTGTATTTCCATTTGTTGATGTAAAAGGAAATAAATTATTACTATTACTACTTTTTAATTAAACTATAATAATAAAATAATAAAATTATTTGTAATGTTATTTTCTGGAATATAGACTTATTTAGACCAAGGCCGGCTGCTAATATGAGACAATCGATGTTGGCTAGTCGTTTCTAGGTTAATTTGATTTTCATTTCAGAAAGCTACATTGACGAATGTATTGTCAGTAGAATGTGAACATATAGGAAAATATTTGTTAATTACTGAATGAATACAAGTTGTAGCTGTACATTTCATTACTAAATGTTAAAACTACAATAAATATTATACTTGAAATATAGACTTAGTGACCGTATTTTATTGATACCGTAGTTAACGTGAAATTTTATATATATATATATATCCTTAATGTTAAAGTATTACTTTAGTAGGTTAATATATATTATTAAAGTATAACTTTTAAAGTAAGTGTTGGATAAAGTTACTTTGTTAACCTGTAATTCATGTTCATAATAACTCTGATTATTTGAGGTGGTATCACACTATTCGTCTATATAATTTTTAAAAAAGCACGCGACTTCCTGCTTGTGAAAGGTTTGACCACATTTACACATATTTGTAAGTAATGCAAGCATAAAGACGTAACTCAGTAGAAAGACAAGTCTGGTTTATCAAGGTTATGGTTTTTTCAGTGACACGAAGCCTAGTGGACAAACCACTGATAAAGTTCATGTATTCAATAAATACGAAGGGATGCTGTTATCTGACCATGAAACAAATGTAAACATCCATAACGACACAATAAACACGCCACTGTTGTGATATATGTGAACTGGGAGGGAGATTCGTACTGCATTATCACGATAAAAATGAAATTGTGGCTGACCACACAGTATCAATGGACTTTCTGTACTTTCTCTCTCCAGTAAGTAAAGCAGAGAAACCCAGGTTTCTGCATGTGTCCACCAGAAAATGAAGGAACACATATTTTTAGAAGAAGATGGACGTAAATTACGTCAACAATTCATCTGAAAGTTTAACATGCGCCCGTGAACTACGACGGTAGTCAGAAACGTTTCTGACCTAATAAACATACAAGATATTTTTTCAGAACTAACATTAAAAGCATTCTCATTGTAACTATACAAACTACGCCCAGCGATGCACCCATCTCTCTAACCCGTCCAAATACGTTTTTCTAACATAGTCTCCTTGTAACTGTACAAACTACGCCCAGCGATGCTCCCATCTCTCTAACCCGTCCAAATACGTTTTTCTAACATAGTCTCCTTGTAACTATACAAACTACGCCCAGCGATGCTCCCATCTCTCTAACCCGTCCAAATACGTTTTTCTAACATAGTCTCCTTGTAACTGTACACACTTCTCCCAGCGATGTTCCCATCTCTGTAACCCGTCCAAATAGTACGCGGCGTTTTTCAACATAGTCTCCTTGTAACTGTACACACTTCTCCCAGCGATGTTCTCATCTCTGTAACCCGTCCAAATAGTACTCGGCGTTTTTCAACATAGTCTCATTGTAACTGTACACACTTCTCCCAGCGATGTTCTCATCTCTGTAACCCGTCCAAATAGTACTCAGCGTTTTTCAACATAGTCTCATTGTAACTGTACACACTTCTCCCAGCGATGTTCCCATCTCTGTAACCCGTCCAAATAGTACTCGGCGTTTTTCAACATAGTCTCATTGTAACTGTACACACTTCTCCCAGCGATGTTCTCATCTCTGTAACCCGTCCAAATAGTACTCGGCGTTTTTCAACATAGTGTCCTTGTAACTGTACACACTTCTCCCAGCGATGCTCCCATCTCTGTAACCCGTCCAAATAGTACCCGGCGTTTTTCAATAGTCTCCTTGTAACTCTACACACTTCTCCCAGCGATGTTCCCATCTCTGTAACCCATCCAAATAGTACTCGGCGTTTTTCAACATAGTGTCCTTGTAACTGTACACACTTCTCCCAGCGATGTTCCCATCTCTGTAACCTGTCCAAATAGTATTCGGCGTTTTTCAACATAGTCTCCTTGTAACTGTACACACTTCTCCCAGCGATGCTGCCATCTCTGTAACCCGTCCAAATAGTACTCGGCGTTTTTCAACATCGTCTCCTTGTAACTGTACACACTTCTCCCAGCGATTTTCCCATCTCTGTAACCCGTCCAAATAGTATTCGGCGTTTTTCAACATAGTCTCCCTGTAACTCTACACACTTCTCCCAGCGATGTTCCCATCTCTGTAACCCATCCAAATAGTATTCGGCGTTTTTCAACATCGTCTCCTTGTAACTGTACACACTTCTCCCAGCGATGCTCCCATCTCTGTAACCCGTCCAAATAGTACTCGGCGTTTTTCAACATAGTGTCCTTGTAACTGTACACACTTCTCCCTGCGAGGTTCCCATCTCTGTAACACGTCCAAATAGTACTCGGCGTTTTTCAACATAGTGTCCTTGTAACTGTACACACTTCTCCCAGCTATGATCCCATCTCTGTAATCCGTCCAAATAGTACTCGGCGTTTTTCAACATAGTCTCCTTGTAACTCTACACACTTCTCCCAGCGATGCTGCCATCTCTGTAACCCGTCCAAATAGTACTCGGCGTTTTTCAACATAGTGTCCTTGTAACTGTACACACTTCTCCCTGCGAGGTTCCCATCTCTGTAACACGTCCAAATAGTACTCGGCGTTTTTCAACATAGTGTCCTTGTAACTGTACACACTTCTCCCAGCGATGTTGCCATCTCTGTAACCCGTCCAAATAGTACTCGACGTTTTTCAACATAGCCTCCTTGTAACTCTACACACCTCTCCCAGCGAAGTTTATCTGGGTATAATAATTGTTCACGATGGTAATTGCCTCTTCATTTGAACGAAAGTCTCTGTCCTTCTAGCGCAATTTTCAGATGATGGCACAAAATGAGGTCGCTTTGGCCTAGATCTGGTGAGTCAATTAGTTAAAATCGTAATTCGTGGATTTTCGCCATTGCAATCACTAAGGTGTAAGACGGTGCTCTGTTTTGGTGACTGGACTGGAGTTGTGGCTTCCACAGGACGTCCAGAGCGAGGCTCATCACTAGTACTCGTACGTCACATTTTAAAGTCTACAACTCACCTTTTAATTATTGTATATGAAGGGACATAGTCTTTCAATGATCTCCGTATTTGTGACTTCTACAGGACGTCCAGAGTGAGGCTCACACTAGTACTCGTACGTCCATTTTAAACTCTACAACCCACCTTTTGATTATTGTATATGAAGGGACAGAGTCGTTCAATGATCTCTGTAGTTGTGACTTCCACAGGACGTCCAGAGCGAGGCTCATCACTAGTACTCTTACGTCCCATTTTAAACTCTACAACCAAACCTTTAATTATTGTATATGATGTGACAGAGTCTTTCAATGATCTCTGTAGTTGTGAATTCCACAGGACTACCAGAGCGAGGCTCATCACTAGTACTCTTACGTCCCATTTTAAACTCTACAACCAAACCTTTAATTATTGTATATGAAGGGACAGAGTATTTCAATGATCTCTGTAGTTGTAACTTCCACAGGACGTCCAGAGCGAGGCTCATCACTAGTACTCGTACGTCCCATTTTAAACTCGTCAACCAACTTTTTAGTTATTGTATATGAAGGGACAGAGTCTTTCAATGATTTCTGTAGTTCTGTCTTCCACAGGACGTCCAGAGCGAGGCTCATCACTAGTACTCGTACGTCCATTTTAAACTCTACAACCAACCTTTTAGTTATTGTATATGATGTGACAGAGTCTTTCAATGATCTCTGTAGTTGTGAATTCCACAGGACTACCAGAGCGAGGCTCATCACTAGTACTCTTACGTCCCATTTTAAACTCTACAACCAAACCTTTAATTATTGTATATGAAGGGACAGAGTATTTCAATGATCTCTGTAGTTGTAACTTCCACAGGACGTCCAGAGCGAGGCTCATCACTAGTACTCGTACGTCCCATTTTAAACTCGTCAACCAACTTTTTAGTTATTGTATATGAAGGGACAGAGTCTTTCAATGATTTCTGTAGTTCTGTCTTCCACAGGACGTCCAGAGCGAGGCTCATCACTAGTACTCGTACGTCCCATTTTAAACTCTACAACCAACATTTTAATTATTGTATATGAAGGGACAGAGTCTTTCAATGATTTCTGTAGTTCTGACTTCTACAGGACGTCCAGAGCGAGGCTCATCACTAGTACCCGTACGTCACATTTTAAACTCTACGACCAACCTTTTAATTATTGTATATGAAGGGACAGAGTCTTTCAATGATCTCTGGAGTTGTGACTTTCACAGGACGTCCAGAGCGAGGCTCATCACTAGTACTCGTACGTCCCATTTTAAACTCTACAGCCCACCTTTTAATTATTGTATATGAAGGGACAGAGTCTTTCAATGATCTCTGTAGTTGTGACTTCTACAGGACGTCCAGAGCGAGGCTCATCACTAGTACTCGTACGTCCCATTTTAAACTCTACGACCAACCTTTTAATTATTGTATTTGAAGGGACAGAGTCTTTCAATGATCTCTGTAGTTGTGACTTCTACAGGACGTCCAGAGCGAGGCTCATCACTAGTACTCGTACGTCCCATTTTAAACTCTACAACCAACCTTTTAATTATTGTATATGAAGGGACAGAGTCTTTCAATGATCTCTGTAGTTGTGACTTCTACAGGACGTCCAGAGTGAGGCTCATCACTAGTACTCGTACGTCCCATTTTAAACTCTACGACCAACCTTTTAATTATTGTATATGAAGGGACAGAGTCTTTCAATGATCTCTGGAGTTGTGACTTCCACAGGACGTCCAGAGCGAGGCTCATCACTAGTACTCGTACGTCCCATTTTAAACTCTACAGCCCACCTTTTAATTATTGTATATGAAGGGACAGAGTCTTTCAATGATCTCTGTAGTTGTGACTTCCACAGGACGTACAGAGCGAGGCGCATCACTAGCACTCGTACGTCCCATTTTAAACTCTACAACCCACCTTTTAATTATTGTATATGAAGGGACAGAGTCTTTCAATGTACTGTCCATTTTCTCCTTGATTTCTTTATGAATTAAGTCTTTCAAATGGAAATATTTAATCACTATTCGTTTTTCGAAATCCTCCATTTTCGTGAAACCTCTACACTTGTCTTGTTTAAAATGTTGTGATTCAAAAGCTAAACAAGCTTTTGTCCTGTAAATATTTCTACAAAGTAGTCTACAGATAAACTATGTGATCTTATCCATCAAACTGGCCCAGTGGCGACATCTCTATACTCACAAATAAACTAAACTACATATGAGAAGTTTGATGTTACACGACTTTTGAGATATGGTTACGGTAGTTGCTCAGTTTATTTAACAGAGAAAGTGATAGACGATAGTGAGTAGAGAAATGCCTTGTGAGTGTATATATGACGCTGAAGACAGGTTTGTAATTTTGTTGAAACCCTGAAGGAAATGTTTCCTCGTTAGCTGACATTGCGATGTTTTGATGGATGAAGGAACAGACAACCAAATAACTACAGAAATGATGAAAGAATCCCGGAGGGGAAAAAGAATACAGGCCGAAGACGGAGATAATCTTTAACGATAATAATGTGCCGCCCTAAAGAGAGAGGCAATAAGAACCGTAGTGATAGACGCGCTACAGCACGCCAGAGGTCTCTGAAGCAATGGGAGTTGGACATATAAAAATCTCGTATAAGGGGGATCCGAAATTATTGAAGTATAATATATTTATTTAAGTTTGAATTTATGAGTCACTATGTTTACACTCAAACTACACTTACTTGTTGTATAATTGAAACGTTTTCAAGATCATTCGATCTCATCCTCAGCTGTTTGGTGACTAAATGAACCTTTCTCTTCTTCCACTACTACGGAGCTCCGATCACTCTGCCATCTGGTGTTAGGTGCACTAAGTTTTAATACTTCATTTAATGCCAGGATTTCAAAATTTATAACTTTATCACGGTTTTTGTTTATGAATATTTTTTCCCAAATATCCAATTCTATGGGTGTACTTAAAGATTTTAACAGTTTAATGTTGTGGCCAATGTTGTGGTTTTCAGTCCAAAAATGGTGTGAAACTGCAGATTTTTCTGTTTGTTTCAACCTAATGTTCCTCTGGTGTTCTTTTTGCCTGGATAACAAGTTTCTCTTAGTTTTTCCTATGTAGCTTTTTTCACAGGTTTCACAATTAATCTGATAAATTCCTGATTACAAAATGTTGGGGATTGTATTTTTTAGTGGTTTATTTAGCAGGTTCCTCAGACTGAATTTGTTTTGGGGTGCTAGTTTTAAGTTTAGTCTTTTGAAGATTCGTTCAAATTTTCTAAAAGCCCATAGATGGTAGGTGAATTTTCTATATTGCCAATTTGTGTTATTAAGTGGTGTGAGAATGGTATTTTTTTATCTTATCTTCAGTTTTTCTTTCCTCTTCATCATATTCCTTATGATGGCTGGGTTGAATCCATTTAATACCGCTATGTCTTTTATGTGTTGTTGTTCTTTCGAAAATTCATCCTTACTCAGTGGGACGTTGTATAGCCGGTGAATTAGACTTCTAAAGGCAGCTAGTTGATGTGAAACTGGGTTGTATTCATTTTTCTTTATGTAATTATCTATGTGTGTGGGCTTCCTGTATATTCCAAAATCTACACCATGACGATTTCTAGTTATCTTGAGGTCCAAAAAGGGTAGGGTGTTGTCTCTTTCTACTTCCATAGTAAATTGGATGTGATTATCTTGCAGGTTTAGTAATTTTAGAGAATCTTCTCTAAGTTTTTCCGGAATGATAGCAAAAATATCATCAACATATTTCTGCCAAAATTTATAAATGTGTGGGAAGGCCTTTACTATGTGTGTTTCAAGTTAGCTCATGTATAGGTCTGCTAAAATAGGCGAAAGTGGGCTCCCCATAGCTAATCCTTTTGATTGTCTGTAGAATTTTTGGTTAAACATGAAGTAATTATTCCTTATGCATAAATCTGTAAGATTGATAATGTCATCTATTTCTCTGGGGTCCGTTGTAGTCTGGGTTAGCCATTTTTTGAGGAATGTAGGTATTTTTTCTATTGGAATGCTTGTAAAAAGTGCCTTAACGTCAAAAGAAAGAAGTATGTGATTTTCCGGGATGTTGTATTTCTGTAGGTGATTTATCAATTCTAAGGAGCTTTTTATTCCCAAACTTTGAAATTTGTCATATGATTTTAATTTTCTTACTAACCATTTTGCTATGTGGTATGTAGGTGAATTGATGCCATTGATGATGGGTCTCATGCTGTTGTCTTGTTTGTGGATTTTTGGTAGACAGTACAACCTTGGTAGTGTGGGGTTGGACGATTTTAAGTTGTATTTTTCAGATGTACTTAATGTTTTTGTAATTGATAAAGCTTTATTAACAGAAGTGATACTTTTGGATAATGGATTTTTTGGAATTTTTTTCATATTCTGGACTGTCTAACATAAGGTTTACTCTCTGAATATAGTCTTCTGTCTCCATAATTACTAGAGAATTACCTTTGTCGGCTTTTAGGTATACCACAGACTTCTAATATTTATAATATATTTAAATCTAGAATTTTAAGCGATCATTTTACAAAACAAATTGAGTGTGCTTAAGATCAAACGAAAGAAGTGAAAAATTAAAAATTATTCATTATAAATTGTTTTTTAAAAAGTTAAATTAATGTTGATATTCATTGTTCCCCAAAGAGGCAAGTTGCGAGAGGCTCATAAATTTCGCCTTCTGGACTCCACTTCAGTTTTCTCCGCAGAGCTGTATGCCATCTTCTATTTGCTACTTTTTATTTGCAAGTTAGCTCCTGGCTCTTTTATCGTTTGCACTGACTCTCTAAGCGCTCTTCAGTCCTTGCAACAGCACACTGCCGCTCACACCCTTGTTTTAAAAATACAGGCCAAGATCTCGCAAATGCTCAGTCGCGGATACCAGTTTGTTTTTACTTGGACCCCAGGCCATGTGGGCATTTCCGGGAACGAGGAGGCGGACGCGGCTGCTAAGTCCGCTTGCCATTTGCCCCGGAGTTTAACAACTACGGTGCCATACCAGGATGTGCAACGTGTTTTCCGTCGCCAACTCCTATCTGCTTGGCAGCAATCCTGGACAGCTTTGGAAGGCACAAAACTCCGGGCGGTAAAGGAGAGCGTACAACCCTGGCCAACTTCCTGCAGGGATAACCGGTGGGCCGAGGTGATACTCACCCGGCATAGAGTTGGGCATACACGAGCGACTCATGGCCATTTGTTAAGAGGGGAACCAGCTACTGTGTGTGCTCCGTGTGCAGAACGCCTCACTGTGCGGCATGTATTACTCGATTGCCCGCAGTACGCCCGCTTTCGCCAGTCTTTGGGCTTGGGGACTAACTTGCTCGGTGTTTTAGATGACGACGCAATGGCCGTGGTCAAGGCACTGCGGTTTGTTGCTGATATCGGTTTTAATAAACAAGTATGACTTGTATTTTATATTTATTAATTTTAGAGATTTTAAATTATTAGTCTTTAGATGGTTTTTTATGTCCTTTTAATAGTCGAGTGTTTTTATTATATTTTACCTTTTTAGCTTAAATTGTGTAGCTTTTAGGTTTTAGTGTTGACTTCGGGCCCAAATGACCTTGTTGTCGACGGGCCCTAAAACACCACACACTCACTCACTAAACATTACATGCCTTACGCTAGCTAACTGTACTCTCAAATGAAAGTACTCTGAAACAACTGAATGACGACGGACTTGCGACCGTGCGAAGAGGGTAAAACATAAATAATGTATAAAGGAAGTAAAATCAAATCACATAATATACTGTTTTATATGTATTGTCACCCAATTATCGGAGCGCACGAGCGAACTGATAGCTAGGTGGGCGACAGGAGACATTCAAGCCACGCCTACCCATTTTTCTTGTAGCGTTCACTGAGGGGATGGTTGGAAAAGCATCACTAGCCGTCTCTTTCCCCTCCCGCTGAGGTCTGCAACAATCAGCATAGTGTTCTGGGCCGCGAAACTTACAGACCAGCAGACCAGCAGAAGAGTCGAATCGTCCAGGTTTACCTGAACGGAATGTTTGCTGCCCAGCACCTAGCCGCTTATTGCGTCTTTATCTGGGCAGTATAGAAGGGTCATCATTTGTCTCAGGCGGTTGTTTTCGGCAGTGGACATATCTAGCCTTGTGCGCGCATTCGCCCCAAGGGGGGGATGCGCCAGTGCTAGCTGCGCTCTTCCGCCTGCCTGGGAGGCATCTGAGCACAGTCCGCTTGACAGGCTAGAGGGAAAGGAACAGTGTTAAGGTATTGAGTTTACCAAGCCCATTTCTGGGCTTGGGAGGTTGAAGTCAGGGGAATGTGGCCCTGTTCATTTCTAGTTACCCAAGGCATCTTTGGGTAACAGGTAGCTCGTTCGGCGGCGAAGCACCCTGTGGTCGTAACGGCCAAGGGTGTTCACCAGTATGTTTGGATGGGAGTCCAGCTTATCGTAAATGGTGCGGGATCTGTCCCGCAC
Source organism: Mantis religiosa (assembly GCA_030765055.1). Taxonomy (NCBI): domain Eukaryota; kingdom Metazoa; phylum Arthropoda; class Insecta; order Mantodea; family Mantidae; genus Mantis; species Mantis religiosa. The sequence goes on from CM060947.1 coordinate 267,485,369, forward strand.
CACGTCCACGATGTACGGGACCCCAGAATACGTATGGAGGATGTGGGACGGGAATCTACGCCCGGTATCGTAGATCATGCGCAGTGCCCTGTTCTGGACGCGCGTAGTCTGCGAATAGTGGTCGGAGCCGCTGATCCCCAGACTTCGCAGCCGTACAGAATCAGGGGCGGTATAATCGCCCGATACAGGCGTAGTTTGAGGTGCGTTTCCATGGTCGATTTGAGAATTGGGTATAACTGCTTTAGCGCTGCATGCCCTTGTCCGGCTTTGACCCGGACGTGAGGTGCGTAGGTGAGACCGCGATCGAGGTGGACACCAAGGTATTTGGCAGTGGGAACCCAGGGGATTTGTCTCTGCCTCAACCTCAGCGACCAATCCGGTCGCCTAGTTCGGACCTTAGCCAGGAGAAGAGCAGAGCTCTTCTCGGGGCTAATGGCCAAACTGCACTTCTCACTCCAACGGCCAATGGCTCGGAGTTGGCGCTGCAGCGGAGGATGACAATATCTTAGGTTTTTGTTACGTGCAGTTATCAGGACCTCGTCGGCATATTGGCACGTAACAGTCTGTGGTTCTAAGGGGAAGTCAGACATGTAGGACGCAAAGAGTATCGGGGACAGTACACTGCCCTCCGGGACTCCCGCGGCTATTGGTCTGATAGAAGTACATCCGTCCTTCCACTCTCAAGGGATGCAGTGGAGGAGTCAGTTTAGAACTCCGTAAATCCGGACAAAAGCCACGCCATATACTTCACAAAGCGCCACCCCCCCCCCCCCCCGCAGACTGCCACAAATTCAGTTTCCGAGATCGAAGGACAGAGTGGACTAACTCTGTCTGATTACTTGGAGTAACATTGGATAGAGGCCTAACCTTTCGGCAACACTTCAGAGACCTAGCGGCAAGGATACAGGAAGCTATCGCTTCCCTGTATGCTGTGCTGGGGTCGAGCTCGAGGCTGCTTGGCCTGAGGTTGTACCTCTTCCGACCGCTGGTAATCCCCGTGATGCTATATGCCTGCGAGATGTAAGTATGTATGTATTTATCCACTGCAATTGGGTACTACCCGGTGGCAGAGTTAAGAATACAGATCAAATTACAAATACAAGATTTACCACAATAACCCAATAAACAATACAAACATGATATTGTTTTACGTTAGTCACTTAAAACATATCTAATTACTTCTCTATTTACATATTATATACTATTATACTTCAAAAGTTAAACTATAAACCATCTAGATTTTTTCTAAATTTCTTCCGCGACAGGGGACGGCCCTGAAAGACTGCTACAGGCAATTCATTCCATTCTTCAATGATTCTATTAACAAAAGAATATTTCCCTACGTCGGTTCTGTATCTTCTACCCTTAATTTTATACCTATGATCGTTTGGTCCATAATAATCCGGATTATCTAACCTTAAACTAACGTCCACCCATGCCTTTACACCAGCATTAGGGCGTAGCCGCAGATAGCTGGTTGGCATGGCTTCAACGAGCACAGAAGAGAGGGTTATGGTCTATCTATCCTGAGGGTCACTATTTCCCTACCAGGTTGCTTCACGAAGCCTCGGGACTTCCATATGTGGAGGACGAAGTTAGGCGCCGGGCATCAAAATTCAACGCAACTTTACCAGCTCATAGAAGCGCCCTTCTTAGATCACTGGGAGATTATGACCCCACTAGACGCCGTTCTAGACAACACCGGGTCCCACGCATGGCTGGCGGGCACCCAAGATAACCCAGGAGCTTATCCTAGCAGCAGCTAAAGCTGAGCTCCACATAATCTCCTAAGTTGTTTGGCAACAAAACTCTTCCAAACCCAAAACTAAACTAAAAACACCAGGGTGCTGGATATTGCATCCTGTCCTTTCATCACGAAGGTACAATAATTGTAACCTCAAAAACTTCTTCAATCTCAAAACCTACACCATATCAATCCTACAAAATCACGTTCGAATATCTTACCTGCGGTAAAATCCTTAACAAGTGGGCACCCGTACAGCCAGCCAGCACCTCATGGTCATGGTCATGGTGGGTCAGTTCAGTTCTTGGCGAGCATCCGTGAAGAGCGCTGTGCTATTGAACAGACTGAAAGATTGCGTACGTGCATCGGAGGAGTTCTTAGCACTAGAGAGCGTTGTACGTAATAGTCACCCAGTAGGGGAAGGGATCCGTCCCTTTTAGCTGCCAAAGTGCGGGCGCTACGGACCCCTAGCACTCGTGGTACCTCTGACGTTAATAGAGGAACCTCGGGCCGAACATGACGAGCCCCTCCCGAATGGGAGCTCTTCGGATTGGGTTGGTCTCGAAGGGGCAGTTGGTTCCCGTCACCCACGGGCAATTGGGTACCTCTGGCCAGGCTACCAGTGGCCGCCCGGAGGTGGTAGAGGGTTGCCTCATAAGTCCCGGGGACTAGCCTGCAGAGCTAGTAGATGGTGAGCTAGACACTGGCGGCCCTACCAAGGTTATTTGTTAGCTGGTTCATTAAGGATCGGCGCGTAAGTGGCGTATCCACTTCCGTCCCCTCTGCCGTGTGCAGGCGGGAGGGGCAGTCTATATTTTGAAAGGTGCTGTCCTATGGTAAACAATAGAGAGGGCCCGGGTTCAGGTCCTACGGGGCCGGGACTAATGGGAAGTAGACCCTATGGAGTAATGTACGTAATAGTGAGTGCGGAGTGGACCTGTGACAGATGAACTGGTGGATTGTAATTGTGTGCGCTACGCAGGGGCGGCTTCTGGAGGGGGTAGTATGTTTGCGCTACAACCAAAATGCTGGGTCTCCCTTTAATGTAATGGCACGTTCCATTTGGAGTTCATTTCGACCTTGTCTAGTGCAGGGGACCTGAGCGCGCTGTATTGTTTGCAGCTGCCAAGAAGTTCACTCTCAAATGCAAACCACTGGCATACAACAGGGAGGTATAGGGCAGGACGAACCTAGGATTTGCCGAGGCAAGTAGCGGGGCGATGCGGGGCGTATGGCTGCATGTGGTTGGTTAACCTAGCTGCCAGAGAATAGTGGATGCCTAACCTGGTCGTTCTTTCATCACAGCAGCGGCATCTATTGCGCATATGTTAAATGTAATCTACGAGTAAATAGCCACATGGTTTGTGCCGTGTTTTGTTAGCTCTGAGTAGTGCATCAGAAATATTTATATAAATACAGGTAACTTGTGTTATAAGAAGAAACAATGAATTCCAGAAAGTGTCTTTTAGCACATCCTTTTTCAAACATGACCTTAGAAGAAAAAGTTGAACTTAAGCGACTTGGAAGACCCACGCTGAAACTAAACATCACACATAGTCAAAACAAAAACAAGATGTTTTAACAGGAACTTTAACAATGATGTATACGATAAATATTCTAGAGTATTTATGAAATGTGAATGTTGTGTTATTTGCTGTGAATTATCGTTAACTTGTGTGTAGAGCAATCTGTAGTGACAGGCTTAAAGAAATTTTGTTATTTGAAAAATTAAGTTGCATGGATAACTTTGTGAACCACCAATTTTCAGAGCCACCAGCCACCCCTGGCGCTACGTAATTCTTTGTAATCGGCAAGTGTTCCAACTGTAATTCGGTGGAAATAAAGAACACTTTGAGTTTGTGTAATTGCACTTTTAATTTCAAGAAGCCACAAAGTCACAGTATTTTATTTTTATATTAAAATACATGCTATTTCACAATCATTTTTTTGGTCGCGCCGTGGATCAGTGGTTAGACCGCTTGGCTCTCACCAAGGCGGCCCCGGTTCGATCCCAGGCGCCCGCAAAGTGAGACTTGTCCTGGACAACACGGCGCTGGGGCGGGTATTCTCTGGGATCTCCAGTTTCCCCCGTCATCTCATTCCACCGGTGCTCCATCTTCATCTCATTCATCATCAATGTCATCCCCTGCGGTGCCGTATGTAGTAAAAGCGGGCGTTAAACACTACACGTTTCGTTTACAGTCATTTTACATATTTTGTTTCTTGCTGATTCATACACTCCTGGAAATGGAAATAAGAACACTTTGACGCCGGTGTGTCAGACCCACCATACTTGCTCCGGACCCTGCGAGAGGGCTGTACAATCAATGTTGACACACACGGCACAGCGGACACACCAGGAACCGCGGTGTGGGCCGTCGAATGGCGCTAGCTGCGCTGCGTTTGGGCACCGCCGCCGTTAGTGTCAGCCAGTTTGCCGTGGCATAGGGAGCTCCATCGCAGTCTTTAACACTGGTAGCATGCCGCGACAGCGTGGACGTGAACTGTATGTGCAGTTGACGGACTTTGAGCGAGGGCGTATAGTGGGCATGCGGGAGGCCGGGTGGACGTACCGCCAAATTGCTCAACACGTAGGGCGTGAGGTCTCTGCAGTACATCGATGTTGTCGGCGGAAGGTGCACGTGCCCATCGACCTGGGACCGGGCCACAGCGACGCACGGATGTACGCCAAGACCTTCGGATCCTACGCAGTGCCGTAGGGGACGGCACCGCCACTTCCCAGCAAATTAGGGACACTGTTGCTCCTAGGGTATCGGCGAGGACCATTCCCAGCCGTCTCCATGAAGCTGGGCTACGGTCCCGCGCACCTTTAGACCGTGTTCCACTCACACCCCAACATTGTGCAGCCCGCCTCCAGTGGTGTCGCCACAGGCGTGAATGGAGGGACGAATGGAGACGTGTCGCCTTCAGCGATGAGAGTCGCTTCTGCCTTGGTGCCAATGATGGTCGTATGCGTGTTTGGCGCCGTGCAGGTGAGTACCACAATCAGGACTGCACACGACCGAGGCACACAGGGCCAACACCCGGCATCATGGTGTGGGGAGCGATCTCCTACACCGGCCGTACACTTCTGGTGATCGTCGAGGGGACACTGAATAGTGCACGGTACATCCAAACCGACATCGAACCCACCGTCCTACCATTCCAAGACCGGCAAGGAAACTTGCTGTTCCAACAGTACAATGCACGTCCGCATGTATCCCGTGCCACACAACGTGCTCTAGAAGGTGTAAGTCAACTACCCTGGCCAGCAAGATCTCCGGACCTGTCCCCCATTGAACATGTTTGGGACTGGATGAAACGTCGTCTCACGCGGTCTGCACGTCCAGCACGATTGCTGGTCCAACTGAGGCGCCAGCTGGAAATGGCAGGGCAAGCCGTTCCACAGGACTACATCCAGCATCTATACGATCGTCTCCATGGGAGAATAGCAGCGTGCACTGCTGCGAAAGGTGGATATACACGGTACTAGTGCCGACATTGTGTATGCTCTGTTGCCTATGTCTATGTGCCTATGGTTCAGTCAGTGTGATCATGTGATGTATCTGACCCCAGGAATGTGTCAATAAAGTTTCCCCTTCATGGGACAATGAATTCACGGTGTTCTTATTTCAATTTACAGGAGTGTATATTTCATTTCATGTTTATTTTTAATGAAAATACAAGTTTATACATACCTTATAACATAACTGTATTACAGTAATTTGCTTTTTTGTATCTTTCTTTGAATATTCGGAAATATTTGGTTCGTATACATTATCCACATGTTATTGCATATCCGTACATATACTCATTACACCATATTTTATTACACGTTCGTACATAATTTCATTCATATTATATTACATGTCATATTCATTTCAAATGTTTTCTCACAATTGATACTGATATTAATACATTTTCTAGGCCCTCGGTCGATCTTTCATTTTGTGGAAGAACATAACGTAAAAGTTTTAAATGAAAATATACACAAAACGTCATTTTAATAGTGATAATTTTATTATTTACCTGTTATTACATTTAATTTATTGATGTTTTATGTTTTACTACTCACAATAAACAGAAATTGTCTATAAAAGTAACCAGTTCTTAAATGAAACATCCCTTTCACAAATTCCTAACACTTTTATTTCTAATTAGCACACTCGTTTTATTTTTATGGTTTTAATTATGCAAATACCAAACTTAGGTGATATTATCTGTTCCTTTTGACTGTTATTATTGTTTAAAGTGTAATTTGACATGTTGTCGACTTGTTAAACGACAGAAGGTTATCTGACAGGATCGGTTACTGACACTTGACAGACGTTTGTAAGAACGGTCCTAAGACAATTATTCTTTTAATGAAACTCCTGTAGCGTTTGATACCGAAATTATGGTTTGCCAGAAGCAAAGAATCATGATAGATGTAAAGGGAATGTTGGATCTTTGTTACGACAAAGGGCAAGCGCAGTTCAGTTGGGGAAAGTGTATAACAAAGCCGTGTAAGAAACAGTGTCCTTAGAAGGTTTCTAAAGGAATTGTCACTTGACGTGTATGAATAGGGAATTCTTTGGATCATTTACAATGGCGACCAAAACAGCCACAAAGGGATTTTGTCTGAAAAGGAATTATAGAGGGAAAGTTAGAGATATACACGCGTGCAGCTGTGGTTAGAGGGTACTCTTCGGCGTAAGGCCGATGGGGACAGTTCGCGGCTAGGAAGCCATTATAAACAGTCTTCGGCGTGAAGCCGATCAGAAGGTTCTTCGGCGTGCAGCCGATGAGAGGAGTCTGGGACGTGAAGCCTATTAGAGCGGTCAACTTGTTCTGTGTTGAATATTTGTCGAGTCATCAAAATTTATCGAGTAATAAAAAAATTAGCATTCGGTAACTCTAAACCGAGATTGGTAACCCTCGGTCGGCGACTTCCATTTCGATGTTTGAAAAGAAGCGGTGAATAAATAATTTAGAGACGGGCATTTCAGTGTTGCGAAAATCTCCTTCTCACACCCATCCACGCATACCCTGAGAGAAACCTCATTGCTCGCCAATCATATTTGCATCCAATTGGCGTGCCAACGTGGAACTTGTGTACATCCATATAATAACTGCTTCAGGTTTCTGAATTTTTATAGTATTTGAAATATGTTAAAATATACCTGGATGTATGTTGTTGATACGCTGTTGAGTGCAACAGAAAAGTTACAGTGTATAGCGGTATGGACATCATAAGACTGAAATAACCAATGAGTGTGTGTGGGAGTTACCTTGGATTGAACCGCCTCGAGCCGACTTCTCCCGTTTCAACGCAGAGCCTTCAACCCAATACAGCGACACCTAAGCCTCATTCATGACTGGTGCAGGCTTTGGCGATTGTCTATCAACCCAGAGAAAAGCTAAGCCATAATCTTCACCAACCGTCACTTTCCCCCCAACCTCCCCGCCTTTAATTATTCTGGGGGAAGGATAGAGTGGACAAACTCTCTAAAGTACCTAGGTGTAAAGCTGGACAAGGGCCTAACTTTTCGGGGTCACATCCAGGAGGTAGCTCATCGGGCGTGCGGAGCTTCGGCTTCGTTATACCCCATGATGCGCTCAGGAATGCCGACACCCCTTAAGTTGCGCCTTTTTCAGGCTTTAATTCTTTCAGGCATCTCATCGCCTACTCAGCTATCAGTTGCTCGTGCTTTCCGATAATCGCGTGACACTGCTCCCACCTCAAAGCTGGTCGTCCCGAACAGCAACATCGTAGTGCACTAAACGGTCCAAGCATACCACCAACATGTTTCCTCGGGCACCTTCTGGATGCCGTAGACCACGTCTTTAATCCTCTTCACCACCAGGTACGGTCCTTGCCATGGCTCCTGAAGCTTCTCACAACGTCCCTTCGTCCGGGTACGGCGCTACAACCAGACCAGGTCACCTTGCTGGAAAACTTGGCTGTTTGCTTGCCTGTCGTATCGGGTCTTCATGCGGTCGCTCGCCTTCTGGATATTCTGACGAACCATCTCATGTATGTACTGCAAATGCTCCACCAGGTTCTCCACATACTCGGTCGCTGGCTGTTTCACTTCTGGAGGCAAAAGGGAGGTGTGACTCTCGGCCGAACATTAAGCTGGCTGGCTTCATCTCAGTACTCTCGTGTGTAGACGAGCCCTAAGCCAACAAGAACAGTGGCACCTTGACGTCCCAATCTGGCTGATGGCTGGCCACGACCTTTCTCTGGTGTTCCTCTAAAGTCTTAATGTATCTTTCCACCAAGCCATCCCACTATAGAGGTACAGGTGTTGTGTGGGTCTTGTTAATCCCAAGTCTTGCTACTTCCTCCTTCATCAGGTTGGACTGAAAATTGGTGCGCTGTTCACTGTGGAGCTCCAACAGCAACCGAAATCACCTCTACACTTCCTCCACGAAGCAGTCTGTAATTGTCTTTGCCTCTTGCTTCAGGATGGCGTACACTTCCGGCCACTTGGTGAAGTAGTCCACGACCACCATCAGATACTTGTTGCCTCGATCGGACACTGCGAACGGTACAGCAAAGTCAACGCCGATCCGTTCCATTGCTGCTCTGACGTTGCACTGCTGCATGCGACCCCGGCTCCTAGTCTGGGGGCCGCGACTTACCGCGCACACATGTCATTGACGGCACCTTCTCTCAGCGTCTGCTCGGAGAGCCAGTAGTAGCGTTGTCGTAGTTTCTCAATCGCTCCATTCGCTCCCACGTGTCCTCCTGAACTACTAACGTGCACTTCCTCCAAGACTTCCGAGACCTTACTCCGAGAAAGTACCAACTGTTCTCTCTGCGTCTTCCCAACAGGCAATTCCCATGCCCACAACAGCACGACCTCTCTGGTCTTCAAACCGTCCCATTTGGCCTAGTACGACTTATATATGGCGCTCCTTGGTGCGATGTCCTCTCAGGTTGGTCTTGTCCCTGCCTCCACTTCCCTCAAGACTGACCCCAACTCTGCCTCCGCCAGCTGCTCCCTCTTCAGGCCTGCGCTATCCCAATAATCCGCAGGTACTGCCGTGACTACTCGGATTGCTGCGGCTCGCTCCTTTTCTTCCACACTTGTGCATTGGCCGCACTCCTATGGGCAGGGTCTTCGAGACATGGTGTAGCGTTACCGCGGCTCTTCCCTCTGCGATGTTCCTAGGTGAAGTCGTACTCCTGCAGTCCCCCCTAGGGGAAGGGATCCATCCCTTTCATCTGCCAAAGTGCGGGCGCTGCGGACCCTTAGCACTCGTGGTACCTCTGACGTTACTAGAGGAACCTCGGGGCGAACAGCCGAGCCCCTCCTTCAGGAGTTGTTCGGATTGGGATGGTCTCGAGGGGGCAGTGTGTTCCCGATACCCGTGGGAGATTGGGTACGTCTTCGGACGGGGTTGAGGAAAGCCATTAAGTTTCCGGGTACTAGCCTGCTTAGCTAGTAGAAGGTGTGTTAGATCACCAGGCGGCCCCACCGAGGTTGTTCGGTAGTCTTTACCTTGAGTGTTGACGCGCGTAAGTGGCGTATCCACTTCCGTCCCGTCTTGTGTCCCTAGGACCAGATGGGGGGCTTGTTAGGAAACTAGGTCTTGCCCTTATGGAAAGCCCCACGGAGGATGCCGGGCACCCTTTAAGGGACAGCTCGGATAACTCCCTGGTTGAAAGAGGCCCGGGTCTTGTTCCTACGGGTTCAAGGCTAATGGGAGTAGAACCTCTGGACTCAACTCCTGCAGCCTTTAGACCCAACGTGCTGTCTGGCCTTCCAGGTTCTTAAAGCTCGGTAGCCAGATTAGGGCGGAGTGGTCAGTCCTGAGGTGGAATGGCTGACCGTACAGGTACATGTGGAAGTGCTCCAAGGCCTTTCTACCACCAGTAACTCTCGCCGGGTGACGCAGTACTTCTTCTCTGCCTTGGATAACGCCTTGCTGTTGTAGGCTATCACCTGCTCCTGGCCGTCCTGAACTTCCGATAGGACGCCTCCAGTATCTTGGTCGCTGGCGTCGGTGTCCACAATGAAATCGCCGCCCAGTTGTGAAAGTCCTAAAATAGGAGCACTGCACAGTGTCTTCTTCAGGGGCTCGAAAGCGTATTCCGCGTCCTTTGTCCACACATAGCGTTGTTGTTCCTCTGTCATGCGGGTAAGGGTTTTGGCTATGTTGGAGAACCCCTTTATGAAATGGCGGTAATTATTGCACAGCCCCAGGAAACTGCGCAACTGTCGCTTACCCTTTGGCCGATTCCGTCGCCAACTCCTATCTGCTTGGCAGCAATCCTGGACAGCTTTGGAAGGCACACAACTCCGGGCGATAAAGTAGTGTGTACAACCCTGGCCAACTTCCTGCAGGGATAACCGGCGAGCCGAGGTGATACTCACCCGGCTGAGAATTGAGCACACGCGAGCGACTCATGGCCATCTGTTGAGAGGGGAACCAGCTACTGTGTGTGCTCCGTGTGCAGAACGCCTCTCTGTGCGGCATGTATTGCTCGATTGCCCGCAGTACGCCCGCGCTCGCCAGTCTTTGGGCTTAAGGACTAACTTGCTCGATGTTTTAGGGGACGACCCAGTGGCCGTGGATAAGGCACTGCGGTTTGTTGCGGAAATTAGTTTTAATAAACAAGTGTGGCTTGTATTTTATATTTTTTAATTTTAGAGTTTTTAAATTATTAGTCTTGATAGTTTTTATGTCCTTTTAACAGTTGAGTGTTTTATTATATTTTACCTTTTTAGCTAAATGTTTGGTAGCTTTTAGGTTTTAGTGTTGACTTCGGGCCCAAATGACCTTGTCGACGGGCCCTAAAACACCACACACTCACTCACACTCCTTTGGCCGAGGCCAATCTCTAACAGTTTGGGTATTCTCCGGGTCTGTGGCCACTCCGGTTGGTGAGAATATGTAGCTCAGGTAGTTAACTTCTTTGCAGAAGAGCTGGCATTTCTTGGCGTTCAGCTTCAAGCTGGTTGCCTGCAGTCTCTGTAACACCTTGCTCAGGTTGTCGAGATGGTCTTTGAACGTCTTATCAACGATGATGATGTCGTCCAGGTATAGCAGGCAAGTCCCATATATCAATCTTCTCATTACCGATTCCATGAGGCGTTGAAATGTGGCTGGTGCATTGCAGAGGCCAAAGGGCATAACTGTGAACTGCCAAAGCCCTTGGCCTGTCGAGAATGCGGTCTTCTCCATGTCTCTAGGGTATAGAGTCACTTGCCGGTAATAGGACTTCAGGTCCAGGGTCGAAAACCATTGTGCACCAGCTAGCGTGTCCAGAGTGTCGTCAATCCGGTGTAAGGGGAAACAGTCTTTTCGGGTGACAGCGTTCAGCCTCCTATATTCCACGCAGAAGCGTAGCTCGCCGTTCTTCTTCGTCGCCAGAACTACAGGGGAACAACAATGGCTGTCAGACTCTTCAATCATTTCCCTGAATTTCATGTCGTCTACCATATCCCGTACCGCCGCTTGTTTCTCTAACGGAACGCGCCTAGGTGGTTGCCCAAGAGGCCGGGTGTCTCCGGTGTAGATGCGGTGAAGCACTTTATCCGTGCGGCCGTAGTTACTGTCGCCTTGGCTGAAAACGCGCTGGTATCGCCTCAGTAGGTGTCAAAATTTCTCAAGCTGTTCTGTGGTCAGGTGGCCGGCCACCCTCTCCAATAACCCTTCCAGCCGGTGCCCCAGGTTTTGTGTCGGTACCGGCTCCTGTATCTCGTCCATAGCTTTCACGCTGACCACGGTCTCGCAAATCCCCAGCTCCGTTCCGGCCTGGACGTCGCGATCGGTGTCTCACAGGTTGAGCAGCCTTGCTGGCACCTCCTCTCGGCATGGCAATAATTTCTTGGCTATACAGACTCCGTGCACAGGCGTCATCTGGTCCAGCATCATGTTCTTCGTCCGCTGACCTTCCAGTCGCGCCGTCACCACCACCTCCCTTCTCGCGGGGAACCACCAGGTCTTCCTTCAATATGACCCTGCAGATTCCAAGACGCTCATCGGGTTGCCGGAGTATCACCTCTTCTCCATTGAGCCGCAGAACATTCCTGCCGACGTCGGCCGTCGCCTCGTGGCTCCTGAGGGCATCCAATCCCAGTGTCACCTGCTAAGCCAACTTCGCGACGAACACCCACAGACGTACGGCACTCCTTCCCAAGGTCAACTTTTGCAGGGCATCCTTCTCCACAGGCAAGGTATCACCCGTTGCCGTCAAAAGCTGCTATGGTCGGCTCGGATTCCTTGTCAGCAAACCCTTCGCCAAGTCATGTCTGATGATGGTTACGGCTTCCCCGGTGTCCACCAGCACGTTGCACGGCTTCCCTCTCACCCAAGCATCCGCGATGAGGCTGTCATCCATACGCCGGCTGACGGCGCGCAGTGTCACTCGAGGGGATGGTGGGGATGGCGCGCACGTGCCCCTCTCCACGACGGCCGTTACTCGTTTTCCGGCTGCTCTTCCTGGTGTGGGCAGTCTCTCTCAAGGTGCCAGGGCTGTCCACACCCCCAACACAGGCCACTAGGTCTTCGCCGTCGTCCCTCGGCTAGTCTTCTGTCTCCGGTGTGGCGGACACTCCTCATTCTCGACGTCGGGATAGCTGTTACCTTGGCCGCCTCCATCCTTAATGCTGAAGTTAGCGCCTCGTCGATGGTTTTATAATCGCCGAGCATTAGGCGCTAAAGAATTTCCATGTCCCGTACCCCGTCAACGAATATGTAGGCAGCTTCCTGGGATACGAACTCTGATGGGAGGTCGACTAGGGGCTTGCAAGCCAGTTGTTCAACTTCCAGGGCGATCTTCTGCAGCGTCTCCCCTGGATGCTGTGATCTTGCCTTTAGCTGGCTGCGGTACGCTGCGGCTAGGCGGTGGTTTCTAAAACGATTCTCCAGGGTCTCCCAGATGTCCTTGGGTGTCGCCGTTGTCTGTACTTCGTTTAGGACTTCCACGACCCGTCCCTGGAGACTAGCTATTAGCTGTGCGACCTCTTCCTCCGGTGACCACTTGTTGTGTTTGGCCACCGTGCTGAATTGATGGCGGAGGACTTCCAAAGTTGTCCCGCCGTCGTATTTAGGAGTTTTGACGCGTGCAGATATTGTGTCGCATCCCGGTTCGTCGGCCCTCAATTCCTTTAACCTCCGGCCGAGGATGTCCTCTACCTTGGCGTTCAGGGACTTTGTGTTGCTGTCGGCCTTTCCCTCCAGGTTGTTTACGCGATTTCCAAGGTCTTCAACGTCTTCCACCATGTCGTTCAGGGACTTGGCGTTATTGTCCACCTTTTCCTTTAAATCATTATGGCGCTCTTCTACTTGAACCATCCGCTTGCCCAGCTCCGCGACGTCATCCCTCACGTCGCTCAACTATTCCTCAAATTTGGCGGTGAGGACCTCGTCCGCCACCTCCATTGCCGTGGCCAAACTGTCGTTCGCTGCTCTCATTTCTGTTGTTACTCCCGCAGCCAGGCTATTATTTGCCGTTTTCATTTCCGAAGACAGTTCGGCTTTCATTTCCATCATCTTCTCCAGAATCTTTTCCAATGTGGCGTCCATATTTGTGGTTTGTAGAATTAAAAGGCCGAGTTGCATAAATTAAAAATATCCTTTATTCCCGTAGCAATACACTGTCCAATTCTCACGTAACAACATTACATCACACAATCTTTCAAGGTCGACGACAATAACAAACACTTGCTGCTGATTACATTAGCTCTCGTTACAACATAATAACTTTTTCACAACAACTGCTTCACAACTACTACTGTCCGCTGGCGTGTCACAATACCTTTTGTATCTCCATTCATGATTACCAGACTGTTCTGTCAATCACTAGAAGTCTCTGGCAAACAAGGCATCTAATTACATAATTCACGAAACGTAACTTAATCTACGCTGGTGAGGTCTTTGACTCAGTTATCTTGCTTGCCGGTGTTATCTGTTTGTGCAAGCTCGTTTGCACCGTGAAACCTATCCGCCTATTGTGTGCCAAGCCGCTTTATCGCGATCGGGTGCGCTACAGTATTATATTTTCACCCGAACATCCAAATTCCCGACAGAACCAGCAACCGGCACATAGAGACCAGACCGGAAGCACTGACGCCACGCCTACCCATTTGTCTTCTGTCACTAACTGAGGGGATGGTTAGGAAGCTATCACGGGCACTATCCTGTCTCTTTCCCCTACCCCTGACATCTGGAACAGTCTCAGTGACGTATCCAGCCACGTAGCTTCCAGAAACAGCGATCTTCTTATAGAACGGCTGCAGTGAACGGGTGAGGTCAGTCTTGGCGAGCAGCCGTGAGGAGCACCGTGTTAAACAACGGACTGGAAGACGGTCTACGTGTATCAGAGTCGTTGTAAAGTCTCCATACTTCGGAAATGCAACACTGTCATTGAGGACCAATAGCAACCCTTTTTTTCTGGAAGTGACAGTCGAATGTTTACTCTACGTGGAGTCTCTATGGAAGGAAGTTCTGGAAGTTCCAACTTCCAGTTGATCTGTTTCATTACATGCAGAAGTTCGTTGTGTGTCACGATGTGGAGACCATGGGAGGGAAATGCAGTGCTAAATGCAAATGAAGTAGTAGATAACTTCCAGTCAAATGAAAGTAATCAAAGTGAAGACAATAGTGTGAATGAATTGGAAAGTGTTGCTGGGCCGAGCTAAGTTACTGGAGAAGCCTCAAAAACAAAATTATAACGGGAACTGTTTCTAAGCAAATTCAAGCGCTTGTTTTTTAACACATATAAATATGTACTGACAAATAATCTTGATAAGGGGTCATGCTATGAACCTGCAAAACTTCTGGGTATTCACAGAATTACGTTAAGAAAATTTGTAACAAAAGTAATACCAAAGAAGCCAACCAAGTGTGAAAACAAAAGGAAATGTTTTTCTAACGTTTCAATAATTTCACATGCAATTTAATTGACCGAAAAATTTATAGAGTCTATGCTAAAGGGAGAGCGCCCACCTTAGACGAATTGGTTGCACATTTGCAAGAAATTTGCGATTTTCCTTATGGGCGCTGCAATTTGCATGGCCTCCTACAGGAGCATACAAATACATACGCTTACAAGTAGTGAGTAAAAACTCAGTAAAAGGTGACTCGTCAACAGTTGAACATTTAAAATAATAATAACTACACAAAATAACAATAACAATAATATAAATACTAATAATACTAATAATATAATTACTAATAATATCAATACAACTATATACAAATATTGTTATAATTATGACATGCCCTTGGAATAATATTGTCAGAATATTAGAATTACAAAATGACAAAATATTTCATTATAATTCAATTTTATCATCCATATGTTCAATAATCGAGTAGTAGGCTTTGTCCATTAGTAGGTTTTTTATTGCTTTCTTAAAGCATTTGAGGTTTTTCATTTCACGGATTCTTAGAGGTAATTTATTATATATTTTTATCCCTGCATATTGTGGGCTTTTATCATACAGTGCTAATCTGTGCATGGGTGGTTTTAGACTATTTTTATTTCTCGTTCCCTGATTATGTTGCATTTGTGAACTATAAATTGTATCAAAATTTGAATGGATGTATTTATTTATTTCATACAGGTATTGGGATAGTAAGGTTAATATCTTCAGGTTTTTGAACAGGATTCTGCATGAAACTTTTGGTCTTGATTTTTTTGGGGGGGGGGGGACAGGAATAAAGGTATAGGAAAAACCAACAACAGGGTATATTGGGTATCTGGGCATGAAAAAGGATGGGGCATGGGAGGAATGTTGTTCTGGTGTTATTCTATTTATTGGGGTCTGTGGTGCTACTTTAGTTTGGGCTGTTGAGGCGAAGTTGATGGCCGGTACCGCTGTTCGTGGGTGAAAACTAGGGTTTGCGGAAAATCCGCTTGTGGTGATCAGATAGCAGCCATGATCCAGAGGACCCTGACTGTGACCTGTGAACTGTGGTGACTATTGAATTTTAATTTTGGCAAAGTGTGCAACCGTCAGGGCCGCAGTTGTCGGGGCTGCAGCCAATGCCTTCAAGGGCTCGGTTTCGTGGAGGGTTGCGGCGAGGCAGGTCCTGTGGCGGCGGCGTCCAATGGGCTCGAGAGTCTCTGCGAGGCTGGGCGTGTGGTGGCGGTGCTCCGTTGTCTCGAGCGAGGGTTCTCCGCAGGTCATCAATGGTCTGCGTGATGTAGCCCGGGTGTGTGCGGAGGGCTTCCTCAAGCTTCCTGCTTGGCGCTCGGGTGTCGTTGATGTAGCCGACGATCTTCTCGAGTTTAGCCTTGCAGTAGTCTAAGGCCTCGGAGGTGGCGCTGGCGTCTTCTTGAGTAGCGCTATGCGGGGCTTAGGCGGCTTCTCTGACATCATCCAACGTCTGACGCAGGGCTTCCTCCCATGTAGCTACCCGCGCCGTCAGCGGAAGGAAGTGGAGTATGAAGGTGAGGCGGTTAGAGGTTCGGCGTAGTTGTTTGGGATTTAGGGGGCACGAAGCTTGTCCCGTGAAGTGGCCTGCGGTGTTGCAGGCGGCACAGTAGAGGGGACGGCGCGACAGATCATGTCCCTTGCAGACTGCAGTAAGGCACGCTGCTCCACAGTAGTGGCAACGAGGCTCCTCACTGCAGGTGACGGTGGTGTGTCCGTATTGGCAGCAGCGGCGGCATGGAGTGGTTCGGCCCCCCAAGCTGGCTTCAATTGGGAGCACCTGCCTGAAAGTAGGGAGCCTGTCTCTCAGCGCAGCATTGTAGTCCGCTTCGTCAAGGAATTCCAGTCTCACAAGGGGTGAAAGTCCTTTGTGAGTGGTGATGCGGGATGCCTTCACCAGGGAAGGCCAGCGGAGTCGGGCGGTGCTGAGGATGAGTGCTTCAGGCAGTTGCCTGTGCACTCCCCATGCCAATGCACTGAAGCTCGGCGGAGATGTCGAGCAGAGCGGCGGCGGTGTCGCGGGTTCAACCGGCGGTGTGGCTGCTTCTTCTTCAGCTGTCTGCTGCGGCGGGCGAGCAATGGTTGCGGCTGTGCAGGGCTCGAGCGAGCTCGGTGATGGCGGTGCAGGCTGCTCTCCCACAGGTTCCATGGGAGGACCTGTGTCGGCGTTTTCTTCAGCTCTGTCAGGCATTGCTGCTGTCGGCGGTGTGCTTCTTTTTCTTCGCTCCCATGTTGTCGGTGTGACGGCTCGATTTGATTTTGATTTGAACTGGAGTCTTGATTGAGTCGTTATGCGAATTATCTTTTTTTGACTTTTAAAGATCGTTTCCCATCCCGTAGAGTTCCCCCATGGTATTATTCCCTATGTCATCAAAGAGTGGAAGTAACTGAAGTACATTATTTTTCTTGTTTCGAGGTTTGTTAATTTAATTATGCAGCTCATATTGAAGGATGCACTGTTTAATCTTTTGGACAAATAACGGATGTGGACATCCCATTTTAATTGTTGATTTGTAATTATGAGTGTGGTATGCACCTGTCACAGACCAACTGATGGATTCTCATTGTGTGCGCTACGTAATTCTATGTAATCGGCAAGTGTTACAACTGTAGTTCGGTGAAGATAAAGAACATTTTGAGCTTGTGTAACTGAACTTTTAATTTGACAAACCCACAAAGTAACAATATTATATACGTATATATAGAGTCAAAGCCAGAATTTCACAGTCGCATATTGTTGCTGGCGTGTTACCTCCATTGCAGTGATAGGCGATAATCAACATGTCTCAACTTGCCCGTTTCTCAAAATCAGGAACCCAGGAGTACCAAGAAGAAAACCACTGTGGCATGTTTGTCTCACATTAAGCTAACAAAATAGAATAGATTAAAATGTTTATGCAAAAATTGTTACCGTAAAAAATAATGATAATTCCTTATTCAACAGCACTCATAAAATTCTTTCATGCTATAAAGTTGGTATCTGTAATATTCAAATATTTATCCGTAACATTTAACCATAACCACGTGAAGATAAGGCGTGCAGCACTTCAGTTTTAAGTATCGTAGAGACGAATTTTTGTACGGATATGATCATAAAATGAAATTATTTCTTATTTTAAGAATGACATGTGTGCGGGCCAACCCAGGGTCATGAAATTAATTAAAACCATAAAGCTTTTATCAAACCTTAATTTGAATTTATTTTCTTGCTACACTTTGCCCTCACCAGTACACAAACATACAATAACAATAAACTTCTGTTCTATATTCATATAGTATTTACTTCCAGCTACATTTTGTATTGATCAACCAGACACATAAAGTAACAATCAACTTCTGGTACCGAACTGAGAAGGAAAGAGCTCCATAAAACAACACGGCTCACCAAAAAGGCAACGCATGAAAACCCAAAGAGAGTATAAGGAAACCCGAACATGGAGGACTTACCCAGAGACACAGAAGCGACGCGAGCTAGGTACGCATTACTCCTGTCGGTCTCAGGGAGCCACCCAAGGAGCCTGGGGCACCGCAGCCCCCCCCCCCCAAAGAGGAACGGCGTAAAACCAAAGCAACGTGACAGCAACGACTCGAAACGGAAGGGCAAGTAAAAGGTGCGGGAGGGAAAACCAAACGGAACACATGTCATTTTTCAAACATTTTTCCGAGCGTAATTAATGAATATAGTGTTCTAAGCCCGCCTCGGTAGTGTAGATGTGTCTGCCTCACGTTCAAGAGGTCCCTGTTCAAATCTCGCTCAGGGTGAGTTACCTGGATAAGTTGTTTCGGGGGTTTGCCTTATCCTGGAAAACGAAAGTCGTGTAACTCTATGTTCCGTTGACCCCCCTCGCATTTGTGCATCATTACACCAATTTCATTTATCATGTGATTTGAATTAACATTGGAGGACGTAAATTATATAACAAAAGTTCTCAGTTCGGCTGCGTGAGTTAAGTGTATCAAATTTGGCAGTTCTGCTAGAAGGGACACGCTTAGGATTGGCTGTAGTCTGCTGTACGGCCGGCCTCCATATGCCCTTAACTAGATCATTAGATAATTGTGTCAGAAGAAATGCGAGAAAAGAAACTACAGGAAAGTATTTATGTTATACTGCTGGATACATGGAAATAATCTCTTATCAAAGAAATGCGTTTGTACAAAATAAATCTTAGATGTCTGTTTTCAGTATAATTCTTCTGCTAAGTACTTGTAAAATCTTCAGCTAAGTACTATCAAAAGTTTACAAATTATTACATTTATTATTCAATGTAAAACTATTTTAAAACTACATAGGCGATAATTTATAGGAAGGGAGCATGTAAACTCTCACGGATACAAAGTGGATATTTCAAGTAGTATATAAGAACGGCTGGCATGACAACTGAGCGGGTCGCCCTAGTGAAGTCCAGGGCGTACTTCAACGCCACAAACCAAACAAGGCGGCGGGCCGGACGGGCTGACACCCCTCATGCTTCGTCACCTTCCCTTCAATGCTGTTCTTTTCCTAACCAGGATCTTCAATATGTGCATCACCTTGGGGCACTTTCCTCGCGAGTGGAGAGAGGCCCGGTTAATATGTATATTGAAGCCTGGGAGGGATCCTGTACATCCTTCCAGCTACCGATCCATCAGCCTACTTTCTACGAGGTTAATCCTAACCCGAATGACTCCCATCTTGGGAGATGTTCAAGCTATTCCTGACCACCAGTTCGGATTTCGTCCTGGGCACTCGACTACCCAACAGCTGCTACTTGTGGTGGAGACAGCGGCCCTGGGTTTCCAGGAACGCGCCTTCACGGCAGTGGTATCTTTTGATGTCGAAAAGGCCTTCTCCACGATATGGTATGCCGGTCTGATCTTCAAACTTATCCAACTGGGGCTACCTACACAGCTAATCAACATCCTACACAGCTTTCTCAGGCACAGATCATTTAAAGTCACAGTAGCGGGGAAAATATCTACACTGAGACCCGTGAGAGGCGGAGTCCCCGAAGGCTCTGTACAATCCCCCACACTATTTAGTGTTTTCATGGCAGATTTTCCAACTCAACCACAGGTCGAAATGGCACAATACGCTGACGACGTGTTGTTGTTCTGCAAAAACAGACATATACTCAGAGCCTTCAACCCAATCCAGAGACACCTCCGTCTCACACAAGAATGGTGCAGGCGTTGGCGGATGTCCGTAAATTCGGACAAAAGCAACGCCATTCTGTTTACGAAGCGGCACACCCCCGCTGACTGCCCCAACTTCCACCTTAGAGGCCGAAGGATAGAGTGGACTAATTCCATCAAGTACCTGGGCGTTCAACTTGATAGAGGACTAACTTTCCGCGGACACATCAGGGAACCATCGGCACGAGTACAGGGGGCTATTGCCTCTCTGTACCCAATGCTGGGTTCGCGCTCGATGCCAGTCCGCTTAAAGCTACACCTCTTTCGAGCGCTGATAATCCCACTCATGTTGTACGCCTGTGAAATCTGGGGCATGGCTGCAGATAGCTGGATAGCATACCTTCAGCGTGCACAGAATAGAGGACTCCGATCCATCTAATCTGTGGGCCGTTCTTTCCCCGTGAGGTTACTTCACGAAGCTTCCCTTCTCCCATACGTGGAGGACGAAATTAGACGCCGGGCAACAAAATTTTACGATAAAATTCCTGCTCATAGAAGCGCCCTGGTTCGGTCTCTAGGAGACTACGACGCTGCGAGACGCCGCTTCAGGCGTTACCGGGTACCCCGTATGGCATACGGGCACCCGAGGTAACAAAGGAGTTAATCCTTACAGCAGCATAAGCTAAATTACAAAACTCCAAAAGAGCTGTTTGGCTACAAAATTTACCCCACTTTAGAATAATAAAACACCAGGGTGTAAACAAAAAAGCGGTTTGGCATCCTGTACAAAATTAAAGAGGAGCAAAAAGCTACCTCAACAAAAATTTTCTTCAACAAAAAATATCACATCATCCTACAAATATCAAAATTAACAACCTACGGTCAGACCCAAAACCTGGGTAGGTACGCAGCAAAAAAAAAAATAAAAAAAAAAAAAAAAACCTTCTGGCTGTTAACAGCCTGTCAGTACACGACTTGGACTTGGAACTTAGCGGGGAGGTCCGAAGCTACAGGGTCGCTCTTAGGAGCTTATACTAACTACTGCAAAGGTATACATCTCTCATTTGGAGAGAAATGCGACACTAGGCCACAGTGTTGAAAGTGGCACCAACTCATGTAGTGACCATGACCTCCCTTTTGATCAATTTTACAAACTTTTCCTACTGATCCATAAATTACTATTCAAACACCTCCGGTTTGCAGAAGACATTTGTACTTAGGTGGTTTCATAACTAAACTACTTATAAATGTTTAATATATACGAAGACTGCTTAATTGAGAATGATCACAACTTTTTGACAAAGTACCTTTACTCATCCTCATAATTTTGATGGTCCTTCTCAAAATAGTCTACCCCGAATCCGATGCACTTGTCCCAGCGTTTCTGCCAGTCTTCAAAGACATGCTCAAAATCATTTGTCTGAGAGATCCTTCAAAAACGCCTCCGCAGCCTTCACCACTGCTTCTCATGATGGATAATAACTCCCACGAAGGCATTTCTTCAATTTAGGGAATAGAAAGAGTCACATGGAGCTAAATCCGTGCTATAGAAAGGGTGAGGAATGCACTTCATATTGATTTTTGAAGGATATTCAGCAACAACATTGGCAATATGCGGCCGCGTATTATCGTGGTGCAGCATCCAGCCTGCTTAGGCTTGCAATGTTTTCAGGACATCGCTGTAGTATTGTCCAGTTACTGATGTGTGTGTGTAGGTACAATATGCTGATATCCCATTCCATAATTATCAAAGGATAAGATGACCATAACTTTCCCACCAGAAGCAACCACTTTTGCTTTTTTGGGGGGTTGGTGATGAAGGAGATTTCCACACTGAGCTTTGCTGTTTGCTCTCAGGATCTAAATGATGTAGCCAAGTTTCATCAGCAGTGATTACGTTTGAAAGAAACTCCAATCTTCCTCTAACATCAACTTTAACCGCATACAGACCTGCATGCGAATGTCCTTTTGTTCGGGAATCAACAGTCTTAAAACACATCGCGCACAAACACGTCTCATGTGTAATGTTTCTGTCACCAACGTGTGGGTGGCACCCAATGAAATGTTCAGTATTTCAGAAAGTGATCTTATGGTAATTCGTCGATCCTCTCTCACAATGGCAGCAGCAGTGTTGATGTTTTCTTCCGTAATAGCAGTAACTGGAGCACCGGGCTCACCTTCCTTTGAAATTGATTGTCTCTCATCTTTAAACATTTTAAATCACCTTCGAGCTGTGCTGTAGGTAAGAACAGACTCTCCATAGGCCTCCTGTAACATTGTATAGACCACAACTGAAGACTTGTTGAGACAAAAGCAGAATTTCAAAGCCACATATTGTTCCTCGCGTGTTACCTCCATTGCAGTAGTAGGCGACACTGAACATGGCTGAACTTACCTGTTTCTCACAGGTGGGAACCAGGCGTACCAACAATGAGACTACTCCGGCGTGTTTGTTTCACATTAAACTAACAGAATATAATAAGATTGTACTTTAGTTCGAAAAATTATGACTGTAATAAAGTATGATCATCCTTTATTGAACAGTCCTCGTAGATCAATGTGACAAAACTGGAAGAGAAGGTAAGGCATGGATGACAGTGGGAGTAATATATCTAGAAGTGTTGAGGATTAATGAGGTAAGAATATGTGAATTTTGTGGAGATGAAGGGAGCACTGTTCATGACCTGGTAGAATGAAAGGAGTTAACAAATTACAGGAGGAAAATATGGAGTACGAAATGGGACAGTGTGAGCAAAGAGATAGTGATGTTACGTATGTTAACGGGAATGAGTGAAAAGAAAAAGGAGATTTCTTAAATAGGATATGAGAAAAGTGTGTTAGGGCCAGGGAACTGAGTCAGCGAGTAAATATTGGGTCAGCATGTGCATGAAGTAAGTGCTTGTAAATTTATATTGAGGAATTAATCCTTAAAGAATTAATCCTTTTAAATACATTACTCCGGTATATGGGTGATTTTTGATTAATTAGAGCCAACTGAAAAATTCAATGCGATGGCCGGGATTTGAACCACGGATCTACTGGTTTCCGTCCAGTCGCTCTGACCCTTGAGCTACCATGGTTAACGTGCCTTCCTGACATTAAATTCTCCAATTGACTCATTATATTTCCCGGTGGACCACTTAAGGTTCTCATATTTGAGACAACTACTTGTGGCGACTTACTATTGTAAGTACTTAATTACCATATAATGAGTCAATTGGAGAATTTAATGTCAGGAAGGCACGTTGACCATGGTAGTTCAAGGGTCAGAGCGATTGGAGGGAAACCAGTAGATCCGTGGTTCAAATCCCGGCCATGGCATTGAATTTTTCAGTTGGCTCTAATTAATCAAAGATCACCCATATACCGGAGTAATGTATTTAAAAGGATTAATTCTTTAAGGATTAATTCCTCAATATAAATTTGCATTACAAATAATCTACGATAAAAATCCTGGTAATTAAGTATTTAAAATAGTTAGTCGCCACAAGTAGTTGTCTCAAATATGAGAACCTTAAGTGGTCCACCGGGAAATATAATAAGTCAATTGGAGAATCTAATGTCAGGAAGGCACGTTGATCATGGTAGCTCAAGGGTCTGAGCGACTGGACGGAAACCAGTTCAAATCCCGGCCATGGCATTGAATTTTTCAGTTGGCTCTAATTAATCAAAAGTAAGTGCATGTTCGATGTTGAAATGAAATGTGTAGTGTTTAACGCCCGCTTTTACTACACACGGCACCGTAGGCGATGACACTGATGATACATGAGATGAAGATGGAGTACCGGTGGAATGAGATGGCGGGGGAAACCGGAGATGCCGGAGAAAACCCGCCCCAGCGCCGTGTTGTCCACCACAAATTTCACTTTGCGGTCGCCTGGGATCGAACCCGGGCCACCTTGGTGAGAGCCAAGCGCTCTAACCACTGAGCCACGGCGCGGCCCGATGCTGATGTTATTTTAGTGAATCTGTAATAGCAACTGTACAAATAAATATCAAATATCAAGTCTCGAGTAAGATAAGGCCCTAGTTATTTTCCGAAAATATAAATGAGTCAATTGGAGAGTTAATGTCAGGACGACACGTTGGCCATGGTAAGATAATGGGTAACAGCTACTGGACGGAAACCAGGAGATCCATGGTTCATATCCCTAATATGGCATTGAAGCTTTCTGTTTGACTCTAACCCAGACAACTCTATCGGAACATTTTGGGAGTTTTCCACAATACGTTATTATTAAGACACGACGTTTGAACTTACAAAATTATTCGCCCTTCCCCCCATTCTCCCTGTGGACTTACAGAGGACCGAGACCTGATATCCTATCCCAGTTTAGAGAGTCATTCAAGGCGATCCTCAACTGATTCAACTTTATCTCTTGTTTTGCATCCTGTTTATGCACGCTCTTATTCATTGTTAAATACTTGTAATGGTTCTGTCTTATCCGATTTCACTTGTTTTGAACTGTTTCGGCAAAAACTAATGAATCACCTTTACATTGATTCACTCCTCATTCCTCTTATATATTCAGTAAGGGTAAGAAAATTCGACAACCTCCGGAAAACCCCTTGATCGGAACGGTTCTATCACGTACTCATTACCGAAATCACGACCCCCGGACCACGGACGCTACCTCTGTGAACTAAATAGATCCAGTAAGCATTATCTGCTGTAAGCAACATGTTCGAAGCCCCAATAATTAAGTTGAGGGGGATAAGACGGGTTTCTGGTTGATTACTTGCCAAGACAGTTGCCACTGCCAAGATGACAACAGCCCTTCTCTAAGTACCGCTTAATTTACATATCGATTCTTGGAGAAGCTGTTCCCTAGCGGAAATTAGCCGACAAGAACCATTAGATTGATTGCACAGAGATTGTCAAACGTCCGCCGCCTTTGCCTCTACTAATTTGCGGCAATATTCCATGTAGCTTCTGATGTTTAAACGTTCATTGAACCGAGTACTGTCCCAATCTTCCTCACTAACAGGCTTACTACACCCTGTTCAAACTCACTCAAATCAAACAACTTTATTTGTCACCAAAATCAATGACGCAATACTGAAGTACATTCGCCTTTTGTTATACATACGAGGGTGGTCGGAAAAGCTTCCGACCTAATAAAGATACCAGACACTTTTTCAGACCCTTTTTATATTTCAACACAGTCTCCTTGTAACTGTCCACACTACTACCACCGATGCTCTCATCTCTGTAAACCGTTTAAATAGTACTCGACGTTTTTCAACATAGTCTCCTTGTAACTCTACACACTTCTCCCAGCAATGCTCCCAACTCTGTAAACCGTTCAAATAGTACTCGACGTCTTTCAACATAGTCTCCTTGTAACTCTACACACTTCTCCCAGCGATGCTCCCATCTCTATAACCCGTCCAAATAGTACTCGACGTTTTTCAACATAGTCTCCTTGTAAATCTACACACTTCTCCCAGCGATGCTCCCATCTCTGTAACACGTTCAAATAGTACTCGGCTTTTCTCTACATAGTCTCCTTGTAACTCTACACACTTCTGCCAGCAATACTCCCATCTCTGTAACCCGTCCAAATAGTACTCGGCGTTTTTCAACATAGTCTCCTTGTAACTCTACACACTTCTCCCAGTGATGTTCCATCTCTGTAACCCGTCCAAATAGTACTCGGCGTTTTTCAACATAGTCTCCTTGTAACTGTACACACTTCTCCCAGTGATGTTCCATCTCTGTAACCCGTCCAAATAGTACTCGGCGTTTTTCAACAGTCTCCTTGTAACTGTACACACTTCTCCCAGCAATGCTCCCATCTCTGTAACCCGTACAAATAGTACTCGCCGTTTTTCAATAGTCTCCTTGTAGCTATACACACTTTTCCCAGCATTGTTCCCATCTCTGTAACCCGTACAAATAGTACTCGGCGTTTTTCAACAGTCTCCTTGTAACTATACACACTTCTCCCAGCGATGTTCCCATCTCTGTAACCCGTACAAATAGTACTCGGCGTTTTTCAACAGTCTCCTTGTAACTATACACACTTCTCCCAACGATGTTCCCATCTCTGTAACCCGTACAAATAGTACTCGGCGTTTTTCAAGTCTCCTTGTAGGTCTACACACTTCTCCCAGCAATGCTCCCATCTCTGTATCCCGTACAAATAGTAATCGGCGTTTTTCAACAGTTTCCTTGTAAGTCTACACACTTCTCCCAGCAATGCTCCCATCTCTGTAACCCGTACAAATAGTACTCGGCGTTTTTCAACAGTTTTCTTGTAAGTCTACACACTTCTCCCAACGATGTTCACATCTCTATAACCCGTACAAATAGTACTCGGCGTTTTTCAACAGTCTGCTTGTAAGTCTACACACTTCTCCCAACGATGTTCCCATCTCTATAACACGTCCAAATAGTACTCGGCGTTTTTCAACATAGCCTCTTTGTAATTCTACACACTTCTCCCACCAATGCTCCCATCTCTGTAACACGTCCAAATAGTCCTCGGCGTTTTTCAACATAGCCTCTTTCTAACTCTACACACTTCTCCCAGCGATGTTCCCATCTCTGTAATCCGTCCAAGTAGTCCTCGGCGTTTTTCAACATAGCCTCTTTGTAACTCTACACACTTCTCCCAGCGATGGTCCCATCTCTGTAACACGTCCAAGTAGTCCTCGGCGTTTTTCAACATAGCCTCTTTGTAACTCTACACACTTCTCCCAGCAATGCTCCCATCTCTGTAACACGTCCAAATAGTACTCGGCGTTTTTCAACATAGCCTCTTTGTAACTCTACACACTTCTCCCAGCGATGCTCCCATCTCTGTAATCCGTCCAAATAGTACTCGGCATTTTTCAACATAGTCTCCTTGTAACTGTACACACTTCTACCAGCAATGCCCCCATCTCTGTAACCCGTCCAAATAGTACTCGACGTTTTTCAACATAGTATCCTTGTAACCCAACACACTTCTCCCAGCGATGTTCACATCTCTGTAACACATCCAAATAGTACTCGACGTTTTTCAACATAGTCTCCTTGTAACTCTACACACTTCTCCCAGCAATGCTCCCATCTCTATAACCCGTCCAAATAGTACTCGACGTTTTTCAACATAGTCTCCCTGTAACTCTACACACTTCTCCCAGCGATGCTCCCATCTCTGTAACCCGTCCAAATAGTATTCGACATTTTTCAACATAGTATCCTTGTAACTCTACACACTTCTCCCAGCGATGTTCACATCTCTGTAACTCGTTCAAATAGTACTCGGCGTTTTTCAACATAGTCTCCTTGTAACTCTGCACACTTCTGCCAGTGATGTTCCCATCTCTGTAACACGTCCAAATAGTACTCGGCGTTTTTCAACATAGCCTCTTTGTAACTCTACACACTGCTCCCAGCGATGCTCCCATCTCTGTAACACGTCCAAATAGTACTCGACGTCTTTCAACATAGTATCCTTGTAACTCTACACACTTCTCCCAGCGATGTTCCCATCTCTGTAACACGTCCAAATAGTACTCGACGTTTTTCAACATAGTCTGCTTGTAACTCTACACACTTCTCCCAGCGATGCTCCCATCTCTGTAACACGTCCAAATAGTACTCGGCGTTTTTCAACATAGTATCCTTGTAACTCTCCACACTTCTCCCAGCGATGTTCCCATCTCTGTAACACGTCCAAATAGTACTCGGCGTTTTTCAACATAGTCTCCTTGTAGCTCTACACACTTCTCCCAGGGATGCTCCCATCTCTGTTACACGGCCAAATAGTACTCGACGTTTTTCAACATAGTATCCTTGTAACTCTCCACACTTCTCCCAGCGATGTTCCCATCTCTGTAACACGTCCAAATAGTACTCGGCGTTTTTCAACATAGTCTCCTTGTAACTCTACACACTTCTCCCAGCGATGCTCCCATCTCTGTAACCCGTCCAAATAGTACTCGGCGTTTTTCAACATAGCCTCTTTGTAACTCTACACACTTCCCCCAGCGATGTTCCCATCTCTGTAACACGTCCAAATATTACTCGACGTTTTTCAACATAGTCTCCTTGTAACTGTACACACTTCTCCAAGCGATGCTCCCATCTCTGTGACCCGTCCAAATAGTACTCGGCGTTTTTCAACCTAGTCTCCTTGTAATTGTACACACTTCTCCAAGCGATGCTCCCATCTCTGTGACCCGTCCAAATGGTACTCGGCGTTTTCCAACATAGTCTCCTTTTAACTGTACACACTTCTCCCAGCGATGTTCTCATCTCTGTAACCCGTACAAGTAGCACTCGACGTCTTTCAACATAGTCTCTTTGTAACAGTACACACTTCTCCCAGCGATGTTCCCATCTCTGTAATCCGTCCAAATAGTACTCGGCGTTTTTCAACATAGTCTCCTTGTAACTGTACACACTTCTACCAGCGATGTTCTCATCTCTGTAACCCGTCCAAATAGTAATCGACGTTTTTCAACATAGTCTCCTTGTAACTGTGCACACTTCTCCCAGCGATGTTCCCATCTCTGTAATCCGTCCAAATAGTACTCGGCGTTTTTCAACATAGTCTACTTGTAACTGTACACACTTCTACCAGCGATGTTCTCATCTCTGTAACCCGTCCAAATAGTAATCGACGTTTTTCAACATAGTCTCCTTGTAACTGTGCACACTTCTCCCAGCGATGCTCCCATCTCTGTAACCCGTACAAATAGCACTCGGCGGTTTTATCTACAAAAGAGATGTTCACCAACGTGATTGCCTCTTCATTTGACGAAAATCTCTGTCTTTCGTGCACAATTTTCAGCTGAGGGAAGAAAAAGAAGTTGCTTGGGGCTAGATCTGTTGAGTCAAGCTGTTCAAACTGTAATTCGTGGATTTTTGCCATTACAACTTCTGAGGTGTAGGACGGTGTGTTGTCTTTTGAGACAGGATTTTCTTTTTCTGCAAATGCGGCTATTTTTACGCGAGTTCTGCCTTCAGCTTGTCAAGCAATAATGCGTAGTGTGCTCTTGTAATTGTTTTTTATTTTTGAAGAAAATTGATTAAATAACACCATGAGTATCCACCCCAAATATTCGCCCTCACTTTCCCAGCCGAAAAAAAAGTTTTCTGCTCTTTTTGTAGTCGGTTCCCCCTTAGCAGTCCACTGTTTGGACTGTATTTTTGTTTCGGGCGTATAATGGTGTATCCAAGTTTCATCTACAGTAATTAATCGGCGCCAAAACTCGGATTTATTGCACCTAAACAGCGCCCACAGAACGTTGTAAATGTTAATTGGAACACGCTTTTGCTCTAACGTGAGCTAATGCGGTACCCAATGCGCGGACAGCGTTCTCATGTCAAAATGTTGATTTAATATGTGACAAATAGGTTCTTTGGCATATTCATAGCGTCTGCTATCTCTATGACTAATTCGACGGCCGTCTAGCCTCATTTTGGTGAACTTTGGAGATGTTTTCGTCGGTAGTTACAGTATTTGGACGTCCCGAACGTGCATTGCCTCCCAAGCTCTTACGGCCACGTTTAAATTCAGCTGCCCAACACTTCACTGTGCTACATGATGATGCAGAGTTCCCATACATAGAATCCAACTCATCTTTGATTTGCGTAGGCGTATTGCCCTTCAAAAATAAATATTTAATGACAGCTGGATACTCGATTTTGTCCATTTTCATAAAAACTCTCACATAAACTCACTCAAACGACTGTTACGTAACAACTGAGCGTCCAAAATGGCTGAATCTTTGGTGAGTAACTGTCAACAGATGAACAAAGAAACTCACTAGCTATTATTTACGAGTGTTGTCATCTTCATTATGAGGTCGGAAGTTAACTAACTTTTACATACACAACTTCAACACGTCTCTTGTACGTCTCTTCATCTCTCCCAGGTAGAAGGGGGCCAGGGTCTTCGGACTTTTTGTTAGGTCCCCTACGCTTACCTAACCGCCCCACTGCCACCTGTGTCGGTGTTGAAGAGCAATAGAGATTTGGCGTATTGAAGCAGTGGGACGCGAATGTAAAGGATTCTTTTCTCACTATCACTTCATTGATGTGATCTGGTCCAACATTTTCACTGTCACTTACTTCTTACCCTCCCTTCACTTTCTTTGTGATATTAACGACGAAACAAAATACACACGATGATTATTAATTGTCGGGGAGTCGAAAGCACGACCTTAATCACTGTGCGTTGCAACTGTTATGATAACTTCACTCTGAGAACGTACGTCCGATTAGAAACGCACATAAACTCTCTCGTTAACAAACGGACATTTGTGTACTGCTGGAATTTTCCCCTAATTTCTAAAATGTTCGGGAGGCGAAGAGAAAAAGAATTTCTTAATCACTCCGTTATTTGTTGATATTGTTACTTTGTGGGCTCGTAGAATTAAAATTCCAGGTTGCTGAAATTCAAAATTCTCTTTATTTGCGTAGAAAGACAGTGTTTGTACACCCCTTTGCAGCAAGATGATGTAACAAAAACCAACACAATCTCTCGTCACTTCCGCACACTCCATTTTATAGCTTACTCGTATTTGTAGAATGTTCTCTATTCACTGTTCCAGAAATTACCAGACGAAACAGGAACCATTCATTAATCTAACTTTATCTGCTTTGTCAAGCCTTTTATCCTCGCGCCGCACTATCTGTCCATTTGTGCGCCCGGAGGCAACAATGCTCGCGACAATATGCAGCGAACCATATTGGAAAATGTATCTGGTACTGTCTGAACATATTATAGCTATGCACTTTTTAACAATACAATCAGACAACATCATTGTGTACCAGGTTGTATAGGTTTAAAGGTCGTTCGCAATAGTGCGTATAGTGGCGCTGTTCGAACGGTTAACCTGGCTTTATCTTTGGTTATACGAGGGTGAGTAAAAATAAAGTGCCTATTTACTTATATAAGTAAGTTATCTGAAAACTTTGAATTTGGTGTAATACCTCAAACCTTCTTCTCCAATTCCCTGCAGTAGTAACTTCCTAAGTCAACAGGTGGCAGCACTGCATCCTCTTGCAAAATGGCAGACATCGACATTCGTATTAGACAGGGTTCTGTGATTGAATTTTTGACTGCGGAAGGTGAAACGCCAATTCGCATTCACGAAAGGCTAAAACATGTGTATGGTGATGCAACGGTGGATGTCGGCACTGTTAGACAATGGGTTCGTCGCTGTAAAGAAGCTGAAGGGCAAACACCATTGGCAGATGAAAAGCGAAGCGGCAGGCCGGTGACTGCAGTGACTCCATGGAAGATTCAGCGAGTCGATGACATCATTCGTGGTGATCGCCAGATAACAACAGGTGAACTTTGTCGCATTACCTCCCTCAGTAAAGGCAGTGTAATGACGATTATTCAACAACTGGGTTACTCAAAAGTTTGTTCACGTTGGGTACCAAGAATGTTAACGGCCCAAAACAAAGAAACAAGGAAAACAATAGCCTACGAACACTTGCAGCGCTTCAATTTGGAGGGAGAGGAGTTTCTGGAAAAGTTTGTTACTGCAGACGAAACGTGGGTTCATTTTTTGAACCTGAATCAAAGAGGCAGTCAATGGAATGGCATCACACAACGTCACCGAAGAAAAAAAAAATTCAAAACTGAGCGGTCGGCAGGTAAAGTTATGGCGACAGTGTTTTGGGATGCAGAGGTTGTGCTTATGATTGATTGTTTGGAGCAGGGATGCATAATAAATTCAGTCCAATACGTCATAACTCCCAAAAAGCTGAAAGCCCGTCTTCGCCGAGTTCGACCAACAAAAACCATGGCGGATGTTCTTCTTTTGCTTGACAATGCAAGTCCAGACACTAGCCGTTACACCACTGCAGAAATTGAGAAATTGGGATGGCAAGTCTTACCTCACTGACCTGGCACCATCAGACTTTCATCTGTTTGGGCCACTAAAGGAAGCTCATCGTGGGATTTATTTTGAAGATGAGGAGGCTGTGAAAACTTCCGTGCGTCAATGGCTTAGGAAGCAAGACCGGGTGTCTTACCACACTGGAATACGTACCCTAGTTAAAAGATTACAAATTACAAAATCAAGATTACAATTATAAAATCCATACTGAAATATGCCATATATTCCTAAATCCTGAAAATTCTATCATGATATCATGTTGCCATTGAATAGTAATTCAGTCCCCATACACCTAACCCTAGGTTTTTGTGTAATGGAGGCCCTCTGCTCCATTTTACACTTTCTGCCATTTCACCTATCTCACTCTACATTTTTCTCTTAATTGTTCTTAGGCATCTCTCTTTAACTTTCCCTAAATAATTCCCTATATTTCTCCTGTTCTTTTCTCCTTTTACTGACAACATTTTTCTAATTACTACTTCACCCCCCAAACTGTCCCATTTACGTAGCCAAGCCTGCTCTCTCCATATCTTTGTTTGACTACAATTTAATATACAATGGAAGTCTGCATTCTCTTCCCCACACAATGGACATTTATCTAGCTCCCTATCTTGACCTATACCTTTCTGTCCCATTTACGTAGCCAAGCCTGTTGTCTCCATATCTTTGTTTGACTACAATTTAATATACAATGGAAGTCTGCATTCTCTTCCCCACACAATGGACATTTATCTAGCTCCCTATCTTGACCTATACCTTTCTGTCCCATTTACGTAGCCAAGCCTGTTGTCTCCATATCTTTGTTTGACTACAATTTAATATACAATGGAAGTCTGCATTCTCTTCTCCACACAATCGACATTTATCTAGCTCCCTATCTTGACCTATACCTTTCTGTCCCATTTACGTAGCCAAGCCTGCTGTCTCCATATCTTTGTTTGACTACAATTTAATATACAATGGAAGTCTGCATTCTCTTCTCCACACAATGGACATTTATCTAGCTCCCTATCTTGACCTATACCTTTCTGTCCCATTTACGTAGCCAAGCCTGCTGTCTCCATATCTTTGTTTGACTACAATTTAATATACAATGGAAATCTGCATTCTCTTCTCCACACAATGGACATTCATCTAGCTCCCTCTCTTTACCTATACCTTTCTGTCCCATTTACGTAGCCAAGCCTGCTCTCTCCATATCTTTGTTTGACTACAATATAATATACAATGGAAGTCTGCATTCTCTTCTCCACACAATGGACATTTATCTAGCTCCCTATCTTGACCTATACCTTTCTGTCCCATTTACGTAGCCAAGCCTGCTCTCTCCATATCTTTGTTTGACTACAATTTAATATACAATCTGCATTCTCTTCTCCACACAATGGACATTTATCTAGCTCCCTCTCTTGACCTATACCTTTCAAGTTTCTCACTCCAGTTCTCGCCCAAGCAAAACCTTCTCGCCCTAACTTACTACATATATCTATATATCCTTCCCTCCCCCAGGTTGTTTTTATTTCTCTATATAATCTCAGTGAGGTTTTGTCACTTGTATTGGCAAAAATGTCTTGTCTGTTAATATCTTCTAATCTTAGCTTAACCTCTTTCCAGAAGCCTCTATACCCATACTCTGCATTTATCCAAGAATGACCCATACGTATCTGCTTCAACAAGTCATACACTTTATGCGCCCAAGACCCACCCCAGTTACTTCTCTTTTGAGTATGAAAACATTCTTTAATTATATTGCCATCTTCTAAGTTAGTGATTCTGTATAAATATTTCATTGCCCTTGACAAGATTTTAATTTTAGTAGAATGCCTGTCTAGTTCTAATTATGCTGCCCCATTAGGTGATGCTATTGGTAATCCCAATATGTATTTACAAAAGGATCTATGCACTCTATCAGTGTCTCTCCAAGCATCATCTATTCCCCAAACCTCTGATCCATGTAACATTCTATTTTCTACCACTGTCGTATAAATTCCCTAGTTAAAAGGTGGACCAAAACTGTGGAAAAGGACGGAAATTATATTGAATAGGGACAAATTAATCGTCAATTTTGTAATTTTCAAGCTATGTAAATTGGATTCAATTTTCTTGGCAATTAAAAGCGAAATAAAAATGGGAGGCTATACTTTTTGACCAACCCCCGCAGATAGCTGTCAGATAATGCACTTATTACTCCACGTGGACAAAACATCTTTCTGTCATTTGTGATTCCTGCGAGCTCCATTAGCTGAAGTAACGCGTTCATTGGCGTTTAGCACAAGTCCGGGAAGCACGTCGGTGCCCTCTCACACTTACAAGAGTAATCAGTGCGTTATCTGAGAGGTTTCTATTAACAAAGATAAATCCATGGTAACCATTTGAGGTACAAGACTATACCATGTGTAGTGTGTCCTTGGCGAATACCACAATAACCCTTACAGCTATAATGAACTGTATGATAAAACCATCTCATCAAATGTTTGTCTTACCGTGAAATAGACTGACAAATGAGATTGTATAGCAATAGATTGTGGAAGGGATATCAAAGCAAAAGACAGCGGACACTGAGTAGAAATCACGTAGTGGCCAATTACCATAGAAACACAATTGTACATCCGCAGTGTTGAACTGTAAAGCTGAAAGAGCAAGCAATAAAACTGAACGGGCCGAGTCTCTGCCGGCCGTAAAACGAACGCCTAGCTGACGTTGATACAAGACACAACGTCAGTGCCAGATGTTATAGATGTCAGTCTGGGTAATGAAATCAATAAAACTATACGAGAAACCTTCCTTCGGGATCATACGAATATTGAAGAAACTTTCGGGGGTAAGATTTTAAAACTACATCGGAAACATTTAACGCGATCAACAACATTTTAATCAAATTAACAATATATTACATCGTGATGATATGCTCTTTGAAGAATTAGGGAAAAATCTGACGATGACTTCCTCTACTCTCGAAAACACATTATCTTATTGTAGTTACAAGGGAATACAGTAGACTTTAAGTGATAGTCAAATGTTTTATATGCATGACTTTCTCTACTCTTGTCCAAACACTTATTGCTCTATCTACTTCAAGATAAACATTATCTTATTGTACTTACAAGGGAATACAGTAGACTTTAAGTGATAGTCAAATGTTTTATATGCATGACTTTCTCTACTCTTGTCCAAACACTTATTGCTCTATCTACTTCAAGATAAACGTTATCTTATTGTACTTACAAGGTAATACAGTAGATTTTAAGTGATAGTCAAATGTTTTATATACATGACTTTCTCTACTCTTGTACAAACACTTATTGCTCTATCTACTTCAAGATAAACATTATCTTATTGGAGTTACAAGGGAATACAGTAGACTTTAAGTGATAGTCAAATGTTTTATATACATGACTTTCTCTACTCTTGTACAAACACTTATTGCTCTATCTACTTCAAGATAAACATTATCTTATTGGAGTTACAAGGGAATACAGTAGACTTTATGTGATAGTCAAATGTTTTATATACATGACTTACTCTACATTCATTTATATCTGAATTCTAGACAATGTGCAGTTTGTGACCCACATATGTATTACATAACGTTGAAATATATCTAACAAATACCTCAATCATGTATATAAGTTATCAGTTACATATTTACCTATCCCTTCTATTGCCACACAGGTAGCTGTATCATTTTACAACGCACTTTATATGGACACGATTCCATACTCGACTGTATCTATAAGAAAAAATGAAAGACTATTAATGGAGCATCCACGCGCGGCAGATGCTTTTATTGTAGCGTTCTGAAACCTTCATCTGGCATTGTCAGAGAGGAAAAATGCGAAAATATAGCAATAACGAATAATAAACTATCTCCATCAAAGCGAATATACTGCACGTACGAGACCGTGACGTTAATACTCCCTCATTAACCTAGATAATGTTACCACAGCCTTGCGAGAACGAATACTAAAATATGTTAACTTTCTGTTAAATGTACGAAGGCTGTTCAATAAACAAGGATCACAATTTTTTGACAACGTACCTTTACTCATCATCATAATTTTGATGGTCCTTCACAAAATAGTTTCTACTGAATGCGATGTACTTGTCCCATCGTTTCTGTCAGTCTTCAAAGACATGCTGGAAACCATTTTTGACAGATCCTTCAAAATCGCCTCCGCAGCCTCCACCACTGCTTCTGATGATGGATAATGCCTCCCACGAAGGCGTTTCTTCAAGTTAAGGAATAGAAAAAGGTCACATGGGGTTACATCCGGAGTATAGGAAGGGTGAGGGATGTACTTCACGCAACAACATTGGCAATATGCGGCCGCACATTATCCTGGTGCAGCATCCAGCCTGCTTCACGGAAATGTAGTCTTTTGCGGCTGATATGGACTTGCTATGTTTTCAGGACATCTCTGTAGTATTGTCCAGTTACTGATGTGTGTGCAGGTACAAAATGCTGATAAACAATACCATGAATATCAAAGAACCAGATGACTATAGCTTTCTCAGCAGAAGCAACCACTTTTGCTTTTTTGGGGGTTGGTGATGAAGGAGATTTCCACACTGAGCTTTGCTGTTTGCTCTCAGGATCAAAATGATGTAGCCAAGTTTCATCAACAGTGATTACGTTTGGAAGAAACTACGGATCTTCCTCTAACATCGACTTTAACTGCATGCAGACCTGCATGCGAAATGCACAAACACGTGTCATATGTAATGTTTCTGTCAGCAACGTGTGGATGACACCCAATGAACTGTTCAGTATTTCAGAAGGTGATCTTAAGATATTTCGTCGATCTTCTTTCACAATGGCAGCAGCAGTGTTGATGTTTTGTTCCGTCAGAGCAGTAACTGGAGCATCGGGTCCACCTTCCTTTGAAATTGATTGTCTCCCCTCTTTAAACATTTTAAACCACCTTCGAGCTGTGCTATAGGGAAGAACAGACTCTCCATAGACCTCCTGTAACATTGTATAGGCCTCAACTGAAGATTTGTTGAGACGAAAGCAGAATTTCAAAGCCGAATATTGTTTCTCACGTTTCACCTCCATTGCAGCGGTAGGCGATACTGAACATATCTGAAGTGGCTTGCTTCTCACACATGGGAACCAGGAGAACCAACAATGAAACTACTACGGCATGTTTCTTTCACATTAAGCTAACAGAATATAAGGTTAAATTTTAGTGCGAAAAATAATGACCGAAAAATAATTTTGATCGTTCTTTATTGAACAACCCTTGCATAAAGTATAGTTAAATAACATTTCTGGCATCTAATTTACCGCAGGACAACTTTTAATACTTGTCAGTTTCTGAAAATTGCCTCTTTATTTTGAATGCAACAACAGATCATGTAAAAGGCATGCTTGTGAGTATCTTAATATTGTGATGACGAGATGTGTACACAGAGAAACACATTCCAGTTTAAGACGAGCAGCATTCTTCTGTCAAACAAAATAACTGTGCTTATTACTCTATGCCTTTAGACTTCGTCTTGTGTAATTAAAGTAGAAAAACCTTGCCTGCTTTCTCATTTAATCGCTTTTCTCAATTTTTTAATACTTGCCTCTTTTGTCTTCATTACTTCCGCTTAGAATTCTTCTGCTCCATTAAAGAAGAGGAAGGGGGGGGGGGTCATAAAGCCGAAGAACAGAGAGTTTGCAGTTTCTTAGTTTCTGCTTGATTAAAAGAAAAGCAGAAATATGTAAAGTAAGATGTCCCAAGATTTTAAACGAAAGTGAACTTTTTATTCGTGTAAAGCAAACAAACTAGATTTATTAAACGCGACCCAGACAAGAAATAAAGCAAACCTAAGGTACATTAATTGTTTTAAATAAAACTTCTGTTCCACGGGAAATTAAAGTTTAGATTTAAAAAGGAAAATACTCTGATATGTAGCAACGATATGACTTTCTCTACTCTTGTACAAACACTAATTGCTCTATGTACTTCAAGATAAACATTATCTTATTGTGGTTACAAGGGAATACAGTAGACTTTAAGTGATAGTCAAATGTTTTATATACATGACTTTCTCTGCTCTTGTATAAACACCTATTGCTCTATCTACTTCAAGATAAACATTATCTTATTGTGGTTACAAGGGAATACAGTAGACTTTAAGTGATAGTCAAATGTTTTATATACATGACTTTCTCTACCCTTGTACAAACACTTACAGCTCTATCTACTTCAAGATAAACATTATCTTATTGTAGTTACAAGGGAATACAGTAGACTTTAAGTGATAGTCAAATGTTTTATATACATGACTTTCTCTACTCTTGTACAAACACTTATTGCTCTATATACTTCAAGATAAACATTATCTTATTGTAGTTACAAGGGAATACAGTAGACTTTAAGTGATAGTCAAATGTTTTATATACATGACTTTCTCAACTCTTGTACAAACACTTATTGCTCTATCTACTTCAAGATAAACATTATCTTATTGTAGTTACAAGGGAATACAGTAGACTTTAAGTGATAGTCAAATGTTTTATATACATGACTTTCTCAACTCTTGTACAAACACTTATTGCTCTATCTACTTCAAGATAAACATTATCTTATTGTAGTTACAAGGGAATATAGTAGTCTTTAAGTGATAGTTAAATGTTTTATATACATGACTTTCTCAACTCTTGTACAAACACTTATTGCTCAATCTACTTCAAGATAAACATTATCTTATTGTAGTTACAAGGGAATATAGTAGTCTTTAAGTGATAGTTAAATGTTTTATATATATGACTTTCTCTACTCTTGTACAAACACTTATTGCTCTATCTACTTCAAGATAAACATTATCTTATTGTAGTTACAAGGGAATATAGTAGTCTTTAAGTGATAGTTAAATGTTTTATATACATGACTTTCTCAACTCTTGTACAAACACTTATCGCTCTATCTACTTCAAGATAAACATTATCTTATTGTAGTTACAAGGGAATATAGTAGACTTTAAGTGACAGTTAAATGTTTTATATACATGACTTTCTCTACTCTTGTACAAACACTTATTGCTCTATCTACTTCAAGATAAACATTATCTTATTGTAGTTACAAGGGAATATAGTAGTCTTTAAGTGATAGTTAAATGTTTTATATACATGACTTTCTCAACTCTTGTACAAACACTTATTGCTCTATCTACTTCAAGATAAACATTATCTTATTGTAGTTACAAGGGAATATAGTAGTCTTTAAGTAATAGTTAAATGTTTTATATACATGACTTTCTCAACTCTTGTACAAACACTTATTGCTCTATCTACTTCAAGATAAACATTATCTTATTGTAGTTACAAGGGAATATAGTAGTCTTTAAGTGATAGTCAAATGTTTTATATACATGACTTTCTCTACTCTTGTACAAACACTTATTGCTCTATATACTTCAAGATAAATATTATCTTATTGTAGTTACAAGGGAATACAGTACACTTTAAGTGATAGTCAAATGTTTTATATACATGACTTTCTCCACTCTTGTACAAACACTTATTGCTCTATCTACTTCAAGATAAACATTATCTTATTGTAGTTACAAGGGAATACAGTACACTTTAAGTGATAGTCAAATGTTTTATATACATGACTTTCTCAACTCTTGTACAAACACTTATTACTCTATCTACTTCAAGATAAACATTATCTTATTGTAGTTACAAGGGAATACAGTAGACTTTAAGTGATAGTCAAATGTTTTATATACATGACTTTCTCTACTCTTGTACACTTATTGCTCTGTCTACTTCAAGATAAA
Organism: Mantis religiosa; assembly: GCA_030765055.1. Lineage (NCBI taxonomy): Eukaryota > Metazoa > Arthropoda > Insecta > Mantodea > Mantidae > Mantis > Mantis religiosa. The sequence goes on from CM060947.1 coordinate 267,524,729, forward strand.
CATTATCTTATTGTAGTTACAAGGGAATACCGTAGACTTTAAGTGATAGTCAAATGTTTTATATACATGATTTTCTCTACTCTTGTACAAACACTTATTGCTCTATCTGCTTCAAGATAAACATTATCTTATTGTAGTTACAAGGGAATGCAGTAGACTTTAAGTGATAGTCAAATGTTTTATATACATGACTCTCTCTACTCTTGTACAAACACTTATTGCTCTGTCTACTTCAAGATAAACATTATCTTATTGCAGTTACAAGGGAATACCGTAGACTTTAAGTGATAGTCAAATGTTTTATATACATGATTTTCTCTACTCTTGTACAAACACTTATTGTTCTATCTGCTTCAAGATAAACATTATCTTATTGTAGTTACAAGGGAATGCAGTAGAATTTCAGTGATAGTCAAATGTTTTATATACATGACTTTCTCTACTCTTGTACAAATACTTATTGCTCTGTCTACTTCAAGATAAACATTATCTTATTGTAGTTAAAAGGGAATACAATAGACTTTAAGTGATAGTCAAATGTTTTATATACATGACTTTCTCTACTCTTGTAAAAACACTTATTGCTCTATCTACTTCAAGATAAACATTATCTTATTGCAGTTACCAGGGAATACAGTAGACTTTAAGTGATAGTCAAATGTTTTATATACATGACTTTCTTTACTCTTGTATAAACACTTATTACTCTATCTACTTCAAGATAAACATTATCTTATTGTAGTTACAAGGGAATACAGTAGACTTTAAGTGATAGTCAAATGTTTTATATACATGACTTTCTCAAATCTTGGACAAACACTTATTACTCTATCTACTTCAAAATAAACATTATCTTATTGTAGTTACAAGGGAATACAGTAGACTTTAAGTGATAGTCAAATGTTTTATATACATGACTTTCTCTACTCTTGTACAAACACTTATTGCTCTATCTACTTCAAGATAAACATTATCTTATTGCAGTTACCAGGGAATACCGTAGACTTTAAGTGATAGTCAAATGTTTTATATACATGACTTTCTCTACTCTTGTACAAACACTTATTGTTCTATCTGCTTCAAGATAAACATTATCTTATTGTAGTTACAAGGGAATGCAGTAGAATTTAAGTGATAGTCAAATGTTTTATATACATGACTTTCTCTACTCTTGTACAAATACTTATTGCTCTGTCTACTTCAAGATAAACATTATCTTATTGTAGTTAAAAGGGAATACAGTAGACTTTAAGTGATAGTCAAATGTTTTATATACATGACTTTCTCTACTCTTGTACAAACACATATTGTTCTATCTGCTTCAAGATAAACATTATCTTATTGTAGTTACAAGGGAATGCAGTAGAATTTAAGTGATAGTCAAATGTTTTATATACATGACTTTCTCTACCCTTGTACAAATACTTATTGCTCTGTCTACTTCAAGATAAACATTATCTTATTGTAGTTAAAAGGGAATACAGTAGACTTTAAGTGATAGTCAAATGTTTTATATACATGACTTTCTCTACTCTTGTACAAACACTTATTGTTCTATCTGCTTCAAGATAAACATTATCTTATTGCAGTTACCAGGGAATACAGTAGACTTTAAGTGATAGTCAAATGTTTTATATACATGACTTTCTTTACTCTTGTATAAACACTTATTACTCTATCTACTTCAAGATAAACATTATCTTATTGTAGTTACAAGGGAATACAGTAGACTTTAAGTGATAGTCAAATGTTTTATATACATGACTTTCTCAACTCTTGGACAAACACTTATTACTCTATCTACTTCAAGATAAACATTATCTTATTGTAGTTACAAGGGAATACAGTAGACTTTAAGTGATAGTCAAATGTTTTATATACATGACTCTCTCTACTCTTGTACACTTATTGCTCTGTCTACTTCAAGATAAACATTATCTTATTGTAGTTACAAGGGAATACAGTAGACTTTAAGTGATAGTCAAATGTTTTATATACATGACTTTCTCAACTCTTGGACAAACACTTATTACTCTATCTACTTCAAGATAAACATTATCTTATTGTAGTTACAAGGGAATACAGTAGACTTTAAGTGATAGTCAAATGTTTTATATACATGACTGTCTCTACTCTTGTACAAACACTTATTGCTCTATCTACTTCAAAATAGACGTTATCTTATTGTAGTTACAAGGGAATACAGTAGACTTTAAGTATCTGTATAAGGTCGGAAGGTTTTCAGGCCACCTATATATTCTTTTCTGTAATTAGTACGTACGTTATAAAGATGTAAAACTTTTGTCGTGTTAAGTTTATAAGTACAAAGTTATAAGATGAGGTTAGTGCCGAGACTGGGTATTTACAGACGACGACCGACGGCTCTTCCGTCATTTCCGGCACAAAGAGTGTCTCTCTCTCTCTCTCTCGCAATATATGTCAGGCGCAGTGCAAGTTTACCCACAAGCCATTTACAAAGGTGCGGATGTAATTTGGTAAGACCAGCAGCCTTTCTCCTAATGAGGTGATGGTGTCGTGGCTGTAATGGGAAATTAATTAGATTTACATACATTGAAGCAAGAATTGTGTGATACTTGACAAAATGTCCTCGATCCTTTTAGCTCAATTACAAAATGTTTATGATCTCTCGCGGAACACAACACTTTCATTGCCTGAGCAAATGTAAGTTCACTAATTATCCAGAAATAATCATGTTTTGTAGCTAAAAGGCACAATGACCTTTAATGGAATAGCTGAATAAAATATCTCGTCAGAGTACCCAATAGCGACAGTCAAGTGTTTGTACTGCTTGCACCTTTATGTTCAGCTCTCAGATGGCGTTGTTGGCAAATATTACAGAAGGCCATGAGTTCAAGCTTCTGCAACTGTACTTGCAGGTTAGCCAACTGTTAAAACAAAAGCCTAATCATATGGCTGCTTATTTAACTAGATATACACAGGAATGTTTGGTACCCATACGGGTTCTACTTTAGTAATTTAGTATTTAAAATGACTGAGTTAATTAAACGGAAAGATAAACCGGAATGATACGCAAAGAAAACAGTAATGAACAAATAGTAACACTGCACTGATGTTCGGTTGGTACTTTGACTGAGGACAGATCTTGACTAGGACCGTTCGTAGGACCAGATTGCAGTACATGAAGTAAACTGTGTGACTTATATTTGAGAGATACTCGGATGGATTCCCGCGATGGACCTTCCTCATTCAAGGAGACTGTACCCAGAGCGATATATTTAAAACTTCCAGTAACCTTCATACACCGCAATGGAAACCAATCTTCTTTCCGCCCATGTAGTTTGTTTCTTTCTTCCTTTCTTCGTTCCTTCCTTCCTTCCTTTCTTTCTTTCTTTCTTTCTTTCTTTCTTTCTTTCTTTCTTTCTTTCTTTCTTTCTTTCTTTCTTTCTTTCTTTCTTTCTTTCTTTCTTTCTTTCTTTCCTTCTCCTTCCTTCTTTCTTTCTTTCTTTCTTTCTTTCTTTCTTTCTTTCTTTCTTTCTTTCTTTCTTTCTTTCTTTCTTTCTTTCTTTCTTTCTTTCTTTCTTTCTTTCTTTCTTTCTATCTTTTTTCTTTCTTTTTTTTTCTTTCTCTCTTTTTTCTTTCTTTCTTCCTTTCTTTCTTTCTTTCTTTCTTTCTTTCTTTCTTTCTTTCTTCCTTTCTTTCTTTCTTTCTTTCTTTCTTTCTTTCTTTCTTTCTTTCTTTCTTTCGTTCTTTCTTTATTTATTTATTTATTTATTTCCTTCTTTCTTTCTTTCCTTCTTTCTTTCTTTCTTTCCTTCTTTCTTTCTTTCCTTCCTTCTTTCTTTCTCTCCTTCCTTCTTTCGTTCTTTCTTTCCTTCTTTCCTTCTTTATTCCTTTCCTTCTTTCTTTGCTTCTTTCTTTCCTTCTTTCTTTCTTTCCTCGCTTCCTTCTTTCTTCCCTTCCTTCTTTCCTTCCCTCTTTCCTTCCTTCCTTCTTTCCTTCCTTCTTTCCTTCCTTCCTTCCTTACTTCCTTCTTTCCTTCTTTCGTTCTTTCTTTCTTTCTTTCTTTCTTTCTTTCTTTCCTTCTTTCTTTATTTCCTTCTTTCTTTCCTTCTTTCCTTCTTTCTTTCCTTCTTTCCTTCTTTCTTTCTGTCCTTCCTTCTTAATTTCTTTCTTTCCTTCTTTTTTCTTTCCTTCCTTCTTTCACTCTTTCTTTGTTTCCTTCTTTCTTTATTTTTTTACTTTCTGTCTCCCTTTCTTTCTTACTTACTTTATTTATTTATTTTCTTTCCTTCATTCGTTATTTCTTTCTTTCCTTCTTACTTTCTTACTTTCTTTCTTTCCTTCTTTCTTTCTTTCTTTCTTTCTTTCTTTCTCTCTTTCTTTCCTTCTTTCTTAATTTATTTTCTTTCTTTCGTTCCTTTCTTCTTTCCTTCTTTCTTTCTTTCTTTCTTGCTTTCTTTCTTTCTTTCTTTCCTTCTTACTTTCTTTATTTATTTATTTCTCTCTTTCTTACTTTCTTTTTCTTACTTATTCACTTTCTTTTTTCATTTTCTTTTTTCCTTCTTTCTCTCTTTCTCTCTTTCTTTCTTACTTAATTTATTTATTTTCTTTCTTTCGTTCATTCTTTCTTCCTTTTTTCTTTCTTTCTTTCTTTCTTTCTTTCTTTCTTTCTTTCTTTCTTTCTTTCTTTCTTTCCTTCCTTCTTACTTTCTTTCTTTCTTACTTACTTTCTCTCCTTCTTACTTTTCTTTTTCTTACTTATTCACTTTCTTTCTTTATTTTCTTTCTTTCCTTCTTTCATTTTTCCTTCTCTCTTTCTTTCTTCCTTTTTCTCTAACTATTTATTTATTTCCTTCTTTCTTTCTATCTTTCTTTCCTTCCTTCTTTCATTCTGTCCTTCTGTCTTACATAATAACTTTCTTTCCTTCTTTTTTCCTTTCTTTCCTTCTTTTTCTTTTTTTATTTTTTCTTTCTTCCTTTCTTTCTTTCTTTCTTTCTTTCCTTCTTACTTTCTTTCTTCCTTTCTTTCTTTCTCTTTCTCCCTTTCTTTCTTTTGTCTTTCTTTTTCTCTTTCGTTCTTTCTCTCTTTCTTCCCTTCTTTCATTCTCTCTCTTTCTCTTTCTTTCTTAGAGTTCTAACCATGACACTTCTTGTAATTTATTTCTTATATTTTACTTTCACTTTGATTTATTTAACTTTGTATACATAACCTCAAATTTACCATAAAAATAACCGAGCAGGATGCCTCAGGCAGTTTCGTCTGAGCATTCGCAAGGTTCAGGTTCGATTCCTGTGTACGACCTACTTGACGCAGGGGAATTCTTTGGGGCTTCTCCGGGTCGCTAGGTGAACGTTGGATTCGTTAATTACATCCTCGAAATTGCTGTCCTTCAGTTTCATCTCTCATCTGATGGTCTCTTTCAGGACAGAAGTGTCAGCGGTTGTCTTGGCGTTGCATGGCAGGATGGTATGTTATTTGTAAACATCCTTCCTCCCGGGAATGGCCCACTTGGGGCATAGGTACAATAGACCAAGACAGGAACTCCGTGTCAAGTCCTCTTCATATCATAATCTAATCGAAGTGCGTACATTAATTATTTTAGTAAATTTCGCGATCTAATCATTGACTTAAATGACATTATTTGCGCTTTCCTTACGTCAGCCAACCTATAGAGTACACAAGGCTATCGAAAACTTGCTCAAACTGTTACCTGTCCCTTTTAGAAGCACAATACATCAAACAAGGCAAGTTTTGTGTAGCTAATACTGTTGCTGCACGGGTGTGTTGACAGGACGGTGCCACACCTCATTAATGCACCCGCCCGGCATTAATAAGTGCTGCAACGTTAACCATAACTCCACCAATTAGTGAAAAGTCACGAATATACGTCACGTAGCTGCGGTGTTCATTTTGGAAGTAACGTACGGCAGGTGTTTCTGGGAAATTCTCATTGTTACCACAGATGTGCACTCTATCATTAAACCTTGAGTTTGATACTCGTAGCAACTTTAGGGGAAATTAAACTGTATTCCGTTTTTAATTACATTATTGTAGTATAAACATTACATAGAGCATCTCTGAATCATGTTGGTGAATTAGCTTCCATAGCCGTCGTGTTTAAAAGTCGGGCGATATGTCTAAGACATGCTGAAGTATCAATGAAACTCCCAACTGTTTCTTTCTCCGTGTAAATACTTAGTATTCTTCGTTTTATAGTTTTGTATATTAAATCTATTCCTTACATTTCACTTTTGCTTTGACTTGTATTTAAATTTGCATACTTAAATATTCTATCAAAAGAGTGAGACATTCATTTTATATTTGTTTTAGTCATTGCTTCACTAAAGCATTACTTTATACTGAAAACAGAAGTAAAACGTTTAAAAACAAAAGCCTGTTCAAAGTGAAAGAGTACTTCTTTACAAGTAAAATAAAATTCAAATAAATAGCTTAATCTACTTCAAGTATATTAAAATGTTCTCAAATCTTATTGCGAATGCTCAAGGTAGCCTGTTTAATATTGCATTTTCCCCTGATTAAAAATAAATGCTGCTAACTCATGTCACCTTGTGCACAGGGATTTATTTATTCATTCACATTAAATATATACATTTCTAGTTTGTATATGAAATTAGCAATATCGTAAACAACTGAACATTATGGCCGATTGGCAATTGTTTCAAAGGCAAAGAATTCAAAGACAAAGGTACACTTTGTTCATGTTTATTCCTTATTTCCCGTCCACCGATTGACCAAGGATGACGTCATAGTTGACTGGTTGACTAATACAATCAGGTTCCCCTGGCTATGAACACAGAGCACCGCGTCTTCATGGTTGAGTGCTACTTTCGTACCGGCATTAAAATTGCTGCGACATATAAATATAATTCAAACCGCGCATAGAGGAGTTTATGCAACGCTATCCGGCATTCAGACAAGTCTCTGGGAGCGTAATGTCAAAAGTGTCCAGGCAACGTCAAATTGACATGCTTTTGTTTGTAACATAAACGTCTTATGTTTTATCAGTATACGATATCAACTTTTTGTCATTCACACTCTCAATTAAAATGTCTGTTAATGTTGGTATCCTTATGTCTTTTAAAACCAATAGATACATCAAACATTTCCAAGATACAGGATCAGTTACTCGCAAAAAGAGAGACACCGGACGCTATAAAGTGATTGGTCCCAATCTAAAAGTAATAAATAATGTTATGACAGAAAGGCCTCAAGCATACCTTCCTTCAATACAGACAGTGTTTAAGGAGAAGAGAGAAAGGAATTATAAAAAAAATGGAGACATAAGACTATGTACTAGAGATATTTTCTTGTTTAGACTTGGATGAAAACTTTGTACATATTGTAACACTAATTTATTTTTGATTCCTATAACATGTTCTGCTAATTTTCTGGTTGGTAATGAAGTTACATTGTGAGGAAACTGAGTGATGGAAAATAATTGAGATAAATTGAAACATTTCTATTTTACCAGGCATGTTTTTCAAGTCAGAACCGTTTTGCGATTCCGCCGCCGCAGCGCTACGGTCGGCGTTCCGCACATGCGCGCTGGTTGCCTACTTCTATTGTCTACGCACTGACGCCATTACAGTATGATTCTTCATTGTATACGTTGGCTACTGAGTGTTTAAGATGCCTCCGACAATCGTGAGCCCCACCGATTGTGAAGTATGGGCTGTTATACGATTTCTTAATGCTAAAGGCGCAAAACCGATCGATATTCATCGTGAGATTTGTGAAGTTTACGGACAAGACATTATGAGTGATGGAATGGTAAGGAAATGGGTGAGAGCATTTAAAGATGGCCGCACAAATGTGCATGATGAAGAACGGAGTGGGCGTCCTTCGGTCGTTACTGAAGATTTGATGAAGAAAGTGGACGGAAAGGTGAGAGAAAACAGACGCTTTACAATTTCATCATTGTGCGACTATTTTCCTCAATATACTCGTAGTGTTTTGTATCGCATTGTGAGCGAGAACTTGAAGTACCGGAAATTGTGTTCACGTTGGGTTCCGAAAATGTTGACGGCTGCACAAAACCCAAAGTTTAGGCAGTGCATTGACTTTCCTTGAGCGGTACCACAAAGGAGGTGAAGATATTTTAGACCAAATTGTTACTGGTGACGAAACATGGGTGGCCTACGTCACACCAGAATCGAAACAACAATCCATGGAATGGCGACATTCATCATCACCCACAAAAGTGAAGTTTAAGCAAACAATTTCTGCCCGGAAAAGCATGTGCACAGTTTTTTGGGACAGAAAAGAAGTATTGCTAGTGGAGTTTCTGCCTCGTAATGAGACAATCAATGCAGCGTCTTATTGTGAGACATTGAACAATCTGCGCCGTGCAATCCAGAACAAAAGACGTGGCAAGTTGAATAAGGACATCGTTTTGCTGCATGACAATGCCCGTCCACATGTGACTAATCGGACCAAAGATCTCATCAAATCTTTTCAATGGGAAACTCTAGATCATCCCCCATACAGCCCTGATCTGGCGCCCAGCGACTACCATTTGTTCCTGCACTTGAAGAGACATCTGGTCGGTCAGCGTCTTCAAGACGATAACGAAGTCAAAACAGTTGTGATACAGCGGTTAACACATCAGGCGGCAGAATTTCATGAGGAGGGTATTCAAAAACTAGTGCCACGTTATGACAAGTGTCTCAATATACACGGAAATTATGTAGAAAAGTAGATTAAGGTACAGGCTTTCATGCAAAATTATATTATTGCGATATCTATGCACGTCTTTTTTTTAATTCCAAAACGGTACTGACTTAAAAAAACATGCCTCTTATATGACAGGTTCACAATATGTATATATGTCTACTATAATAGAACAACAGATGTTCATTGTGAAATAAGTTTTCATTGACTTATCATTTCGTATATTCTTCATGATGTACTTTTATGGCTGCACAATTAGCTTTGCATTGCAGTATATAGTTATTTATAAACAGTTATCGTATTAACGCACCAGATGAAGTTACGCACCTTTAGATTAAGCGGGTAGATCCACCTCTCAAATAGTACATGCCTGTCAGCACATCAAATACGATCGCAAGCCACTAGGGTAATCATATATATACTCGTACCAACAGCGATTATATTGATGACCTCAAATATTGAAATCGCAGAAGAAATAAACACCGTGCACATTTCTAGATTGTGTATGAAATTAGCAATATCGTAAACGACTGAACATTATGGCACTTGTTTTAAAAGCAAAGCCGACTAAAGAAACTGCAGAAGCTGGAGGTGGCAATGGAACACATAATACCCCTATGTATGTTTGAGGAAAGCATTTTCAGAAATAAAAGAACATAAGAGAGAGAAATAACGGTCTGTTGTTGAAGAACATTAAAGAATCTTGGTCAGTTCACAATTAGGACAGTACATTAACTCCGTGGCACGAGATCGAACCCCAGTTCTGGCAAGATCTTCTACCCTCGCGAACCCAGGGCAATAATAACAATATTTCACAAAGAAAATGTTTCACCTACTTGTACAAACAGGTCAAATGACGTCACAGGATTAGTGCATTTTGTGGAAACTGAAATCTGTGCTGAAAATTGCTGGTGTAACGACGTCATCCGTCGGAACGGCAATCATTACATGTGGATGACCTCGCCGCCATTATCAGGGTGCACTAACGATAATCCTTTTGAATGCTGCTAACAGGAACACGTTTAGCGGATTTCATTTTTTGTGCCCCCAACAGTTTGCGCTACTCTGTGTTCGCTTGCTATTTCTAAGGTAATCTAGCTGCAAGTGTTGTGTGCATTTTGGTTTTTAAATTATCATAATCATTAGATAACTGGGTTGTCGTTTTAGGAAAGTGGCGGTACTCATCCCGACCACAATATTATCTCTCTAAAATTACATATACATTAAGCAAAAACAGTTACGTCTAGGGGTAATTTAACGGAGTAGAAAAAGTATTATTTGCCCCAGCAAATATCTTCACCAAAGAAATCAGTTTACTGTAAAACTGTTGCCTTCAATTACCTTTCATACTCTTATTTTTTAAAAAAAAAAATATATTATTAAAAAGTCTTTTTCTTTCCTTCTAAAGATGTATTTTTTATCTTGAAAAGAGCAGAGCGATGCGCAGTGGTATCTGGACGAGTCCACCTCAGAACGGTTGCAACTGGAGGGGAGGGTAGGTCAGTTGCGTACCAGTTGCGAGCGTGCTACTCGGTAACACTACAGCTTGTTTCAAAATGTGCTTGTCTCCTGGTTCCAAGAGAGCATTTATAAATGACGCCTCCTAGCAGCACATTAGGAAATAAAGTGCTACATTTAAATACACGAAAATTAATAACTAATATCCATAGATTTATAAAAAAGGAACAGTGGTCTGGGTCAGCTATAAAGATCTGGGGAAGGGTATCTGAGGCAACAGTTGTGTCTGAAAGCAGTTTAGGAGAGCTATTAAAGAAAGAAAAGCCATTGGTGCTAGTGCAACAACGTCCTTCTCTATGCCCAGTAAACAAAGATTAAGAACAAGCAGAAAATCTAATTTGGATGTTTTAATTCAGAAGTAGTTAGGCGAACTATGAATAATTTTTAAAGCAGAGAAAACCAAAGACCAACTTTGAAGAAAGTGCTTATAAAGCTAAAAATTCTACTGACTTCCAAGGCAGTGTCTGAACATTAAGAAGAGTTCTTTTGAAGCTAGGGTTATTTGAAAAACAAACAATAAGCCTGACAGACAAATTTTAATCGAACATCGCACCATACGTGCAGAAAGGCTTAAGTATTTATGAAATATTCGGAGATATCGAAGTGGAGTTTATATAGTTTATATGGATGAAACTTATATAAATACAGCACATACTGGACCATATGCCTGGAGTGAAATACGTTACAGGGACTCTGCTGCGATATTGAAAGGCCGACAGTTGTTTATCATGCCTGCTAGAGGAGAACAGGGTTTTGTTCCAAATGCCTATGTACTATTTAAGATCCAACAAAAGCGTGGAGATTGCTACCATAGTAAGAATTACAACTTAGCTTATAAGAGCTGCAAAACTGGCTTCGAGAATGAAATTTGTTTTTAGACACCTTATGCACCGCCCTCTCCTCTCGTAATCTTACCCGTGTGACGCATTGTGGCGATAGGTGCACTACCCCCACCACAGTTGCTACTCATCCCTACTGCGCAGGTTCCCTGTCAAGATAAAATACTACATCTGTAAAAAGCGACAAAGTGGAGTTCATTATGCACACAATGGCAATATACCTCATTCGGTAAGCTTTGTTTAACTATATATAAGCTCGAGGTTATGTACCAGGGCTGATCCTCGCAGAGCGAAGACCGACCTCCACTCTGTGACCAGGGAGTAACCGAGCTGTCCCAAAGGGGCCCCCGGCGCTTCCGTGGGACTTTCCATAGGGCAAGACCTAGAGACTAACAAGCCTCCCCCCATATGGTTCTGTGGACACTAGACGTGATGGAAGTCGACACGCCACTTACGCAAAAGAGGAGGGCTACCGATCAACCTCGGTAGGGCCTCCTGGTGATCTAGCACACCTTCTACTAGCTATCCGGGAATATTAATGGCTTCCCTCAACCCTGTCCGGAGACGTACCCAATCCCCCACGGGTATCGGAAACCACTGCCCCCTCGAGTCCAACACAATCCGAACAACTCCCAAACGGACGGACACGAATGTTCGTCCCAAGGTTCCTCTAGTAACGTCAGAGGTACCAGGAGTGCTAGTGGTCCACAGCGCTCGCACAACGTCAGCTGAAGGGTCGGATGCCCTCCCCAATGGGAAGTTTCGTTTAACTCTGTAAACATATATGAAAAATTTGAAATTCGCTATTCACTGACATCTAGTGGCTAATACGCAAAGCTTTATCATGTCCGCCATATTTCGTTTTGATCAATGTCGAGGTTAATTAGCTAACCAGTTTAAAACAATCGTATATTAGAATTAGAAATTTAGTTTGTCCTTGACAACATATACATGTTATGAGACACGTCAACATGTATAAATACAGTATATACATATAGCTACATACAAGAATGGGTAAAAAAGTAATGCCTCCTATTTTGTTCCTTAAATAAGTAAGTTATGTGAAAAGTTTGAATTTGGCGCAATTCCTCAAACCATCCTCTCCAATCCCCTGCAGTAGTAACTTCTTAAGTCAACAGGTGGCAGCACTCCATCCTCTTGTAAAATGGCTGACATCGACATCGTATTAGACAGCGTTCTGTGATTGAATTTTTGACTGCGGAAGGTTAAACGCCTATGCGCATTTACGAAAGGTTAAAAAATGTGTATGGTGATGCAACGGTGGATGTCAGCACTGTTAGACGATGGGTTCGTCGCTGTAACGAAGCTGAAGGGCAAGCACCATTGGCAGATGAAAAGCGAAGCGGCAGGCCGGTGACTGCAGTGACTCCATGCAACATTCAGCGAGTCGATGACATCATTCGTGGTGATCGCCGGGTAACAACAGGTGAATTGTGTCGCATTACCTCCCTCAGTAAAGGAAGTGTGATGACGATTATTCAACAACTGGGTTCCTCAAAAGTTTGTACACGTTGGATACCAAGAATGTTAACCGCCCGAAACAAAGAAACAAGGAAAACGATAGCCTCCGAACACTTGCAGCGCTTCAATTTGGAGGAAGAGGAGTTCCTGGAAACGTGGGTTCATTTTTTTGGACCTGAATGAAAGAGGCAGTCAATAGAATTGCATCACACAACGTCACCGAAGGAAGGAAAAAATTCAAAACTCAGCAGTCGGCAGGTAAAGTTATGGCGACAGTGTTTTGGGATGCAGGGGGTGTGCTTATGATTGATTTTTTGGAGCAGGGATGCACAATAAATTCTGTCCAATACGTCAGTACTCTCAAAAAGTTGAAAGCACGACTTCGCCGAGATCGCCCAACAAAAACTATGGTGGATGTTCTTCTTTTGCATGACAAATCAAGACCACACAGCAGCCATTACACCACTGCAGAAATTGAGAAATTGGGATGGCAAGTCTTACCTCACTGACCTGGCACCACCAGACTTTCATCTGTTCGGGCCACTAAAGGAATCTCATCGTGGGATTCATTTTGAAGATGAGGAGGCTGTGAAATCGTCCGTGCGTCAATGGCTTAGGAAGCAAGACCGTGTGTTTTACCACACTGGAATACATGCCCTAGTTAAAAGGTGAACCAAAACTGTGGAAAAGAACGAAGTTTATATTTAACAGTGACAAATTAACCGTCAATGCTGTAATTTTCAAGTTATGTAATTTGGATTCAATTTTCTTGGCAATTAAAAGAGTAAACAATAGGAGGCATTACTTGTTTTGACCCACCCTCATAATGTCCAATTGATTACATACAATATACACAGTAAGCAGCTTTTCTATGGTTTCATGTGGTATTTGCATAGACTAATTTACCACAAGAAATGTCATTATATAAATATTACAGGTTTGTGAATGTGCTATGCTCCCAGTGCTCATTTACACGGTTATAGTTCTAAAAATTCATTAATCGTATAAAAACAGTGTGCATGCAAAAATTTCTTGACCTTATTCTTAAAGTGTTTTAATGATGCATCTTGTTTAAGTGAATTTGGAAGGTTATTATATAACATTATCACTTTGTAGTTAAAGCTTCCTTCATAAAGGCTCGTTTGGTGCGCTCGAACTGCCAGTTTATCCTTGTTACGAGTGTGGTGGTACTGTACATCAGCATTTACTTGAAAATGATTTATATTTGTATGAACATTTGTGGATGTTGTGGCTCTCGAAAGGGGACACCTCCGTATAACTGTGATCTGAATGCAATTGAGCCGGCGTGGGCAAAACTAAGGAATGTTTTCAGAGGATGCAATGTTACTTGAGATATCTTCGCTTATCTTACACTGAACTGTGTTTTTCAAGTTTGACCACACTGCAGAAAAAAAACAGCGTTAGCTCTCCCTTCTTCCCCTTTGCCCGCACCGCACCGTAAATCCAATAAATTGAAAACAACATTCAAAATACACTTCATCCCTCCCTTATACCATGGTTTATATGTTTATCCAACATTCCCGTAAGGGACGGGATCCGTACCCTTCAGCTGCCGTTCTACGGGCGCTGAGGATCCTTAGTACTCGTGGTACCTCTGACGTTACTAGAGGAACCTCGGACCGAACATTAGAGCCACTTCCTGATAGGGAGTTGTTAGGATTGGGTTGGACTCGAGGGGCCAGTGTTTCGTGATACCCATGGGAGATCGGATAAGTCTTCGGACGGTGTTGGGGGACGCCATATATTCCCGCGTACTAGCCAGCACAGCTAGTAGAAGGTGTGCTAGATCACCAGGCAGCCCTACCGAGGTCATATCGGTAGCCTTCACATTTTGGAGTTAGCGCGCGTAAGTGGCGTATCCATTTCCATCCCGTGCTGACGTTTAGGATATCAAGACAACACTGCTGACCTGTACGTCAGGGACGATAACCAAGGTCTGACACTCAAATCCTAACAGCACCTCGGTATTATGTAAGAGGAGGATATCAAGACAACACTGCTGACCTGTACGACAGGAACGATAACCGAGGTCTGACACTCAAATCCTAACAGCACTTCGGTATTATGTAAGAGGAGGATATCAAGACAGCACTACTTTCCTGTAGGTCAGGGACGATAACCGAGGTCTGACACTCAAATCCTAACAGCACTTCGGTATTACGTAAGAGGAGGATATCAAGACAGCACTACTTTCCAGTACGTCAGGGACGATAACCGAGACCTGACACTCAAATCCAAACAACACTTCGGTATTATGTAAGAGAAGGATATCAAGACAACACTGCTGACCTGTACGTCAGGAACGATAACCGAGGTCTTACACCCAAATCCTAACAGCACTTCGGTATTATGTAAGAGGAGGATATCAAGACAACACTGTTGACCTGTACGTCAGGAACGATAATCCAGGTCTGACACTGAAATCTTAACAGCACTTCGGTATTACGTAAGAGGAGGATATCAAGACAGCACTACTGACCTGTACGTCAGGGACGATAACCGAGGTCTGACACTCAAATCCTAACAGCACTTCGGTATTATGTAAGAGGAGGATATCAAGACAACACTGCTGACCTGTACGTCAGGAACGATAACCGAGGTCTGACACTCAGATCCTAACTGCACTTCGGTATTATGTAAGAGGAGGATATCAAGACAACTCTGCTAACCTGTACGTCAGGGACGATAACCGAGATCCTAACTGCACTTCGGTATTATGTAAGAGGAAGATATCAAGGCAACAAGCTGACCTGTACGTCAGGAACGATAACCGAGGTCTGACACTCAAATCCTAACAGCACTTCGGTATTATGTAAGAGAAGGGTATCAAGATAACACTGCTAACCTGTATATCAGGGACGATAACCGCGGTCTGACACTCAAATCCTAACAGCACTTCGGTATTACGTAAGAGGAGGATATCAAGACAGCACTACTTTCCAGTACGTCAGGGACGATAACCGAGACCTGACACTCAAATCCAAACAGCACTTCGGTATTATGTAAGAGCAGGTTATCAAGACAACACTGCTAACCTGTACGTCAGGGACGATAACCGAGGTCTGACACTCAGATCCTAACTGCACTTCGGTATTATGTAAGAGGAGGATATCAAGACAACACCGCTGACCTGTAGGTCAGGAACGATAACCGAAGTCTGACACTCAAATCCTAACAGCACCTTGGTATTATGTAAGAGGTGGATATCAAGACAACACCGCTGACCTGTACGTCAGGAACGATAACCGGGGTCTGACACTCAAATCCTAACAGCACTTCGGTATTATGTAAGAGGAGCATATCAAGACAACACTGCTGACCTGTACGTCAGGAACGATAACCGAGGTCTGACACTCAGATCCTAACTGCACTTCGGTATTATGTAAGAGGAGGACATCAAGACAACACCGCTGACCTGTACGTCAGGAACGATAACCGAGGTCTGACACTCAAATCCTAACAGCACTTCGGTATTATGTAAGAGGAGGATATAAAGACAACACTGCTGACCTGTACGTCAGGGACCATAACCGAGGTCTGACACTCGAATCCTAACAGCACTTCGGTATTATGTAACAGGAGGATGTCAAGACAACACCGCTCACCTGTACGTCAGGGACGATAACCGAGGTCTGATACTCAAATCCTAACAGCACTTCGGTATTATGTAAGAGGAGGATGTCAAGACAACACTGCTGACTTGTACATCAGGGACCATAACCGAGGTCTGACACTCAAATCCAAACAGCACTTCGGTATTATGTAAGAGGAGGATATCAAGACAACACTGCTAACCTGTACGTCAGGGAGGATAACCGAGGCCTGACACTCAAATCCTAACAGCACTTTGGTATTATGTAATAGGAGGATATGTAGACAACACTGCTGACTTGTACGTCAGTAACGATAACCAAAGCCTGACACTCAAATCCTAACAGCACTTCGGTGTTATGTAAGAGGAGGATATCAAGACAACACCGCTGACCTGTACGTCAGGGTCGATAACCGAGGTCTGACACTCAAATTCTAACAGCACTTTGTTATTATGTAAGAGGAGGATATCAAGACAACACCGCTGACCTGTACGTCAGGGACGATAACCAAAGCCTGACACTCAAATCCTAACAGCACTTCAGTATTATGTAAGAGGAGGATACCAAGATAACACTGTTAAACTGTACGTCAGGGACGATAACCGAGGTCTGACACTCAAATCCTAACAGCACTTCGGTATTATGTAAGAGGAGGATATCAAGACAACACTGCTAACCTGAACGTCAGGGACGATAACCTAGGTCTGACACTCTAATATTAACAGCACTTTGGTATTATGTAAGAAGAGGATATCAAGACAACACCGCTGATCTGTACGTCAGGGACGATAACCAAAGCCTGACACTCAAATCCTAACAGCACTTCAGTGTTATGTAGGAGGAGGATATCAAGATAACACCGCTAACCTGTACGTCAGGGACGATAACTCAAATCCTAACAGCACTTAGGTATTATGTAAGCGGAGGATATCAAGACAACGCTGCTGACCTGTACGTCAGGAACGATAACCAAAGCCTGACACTCAAATCCTAACAGCACTTAGGTATTATATAAGAGGAGGATATCAAGACGACACTGCTGACCTGTACGTCAGGAACGATAACCGAGGTCTGCCACTCAAATCCTAACAGCACTTCGGTATTATGTAAGAGAAGGATATCAAGACAACACTGCTAACCTGTACGTCAGGGACGATAACCGAGGTCTGACACTCAGATCCTAACTGCACTTCGGTATTATGTTAGAGGAGGAATTCAAGACAACACCGCTGACCTGTAGGTCAGGAACGATAACCGAAGTCTGACACTCAAATCCTAAAAGCACCTCGGTATTATGTAAGAGGAGGATGTCAAGACAACACTGCTGACTTGTACATCAGGGACCATGACCGAGGTCTGACACTCAAATCCTAACAGCACTTCGGTATCATGTAAGAGGAGGATATCAATACAACACTGCTAACCTGTACATCAGGGACCATAACCGAGGTCTGACACTCAAATCCTATCAGCACTTCGATATTATGTAAGACGAGGATATCAAGACAACACTGCTGACCTGTACGTCAGGGACCATAACCGAGGTCTGAGACTCAAATACTAACAGCACTTCGGTATTATGTAAGAGGAGGATATCAAGACAACACTGCTGACCTGTACGTCAGGGACCATAACCGAGGTCTGACACTCAAATCCTAACAGCACTTCGGTATTATGTAAGAGGAGGATATCAAGACAACACTGCTGACCTGTACGTCAGGGACGATAACCGAGGTCTGACACTCAAATCCTAACAGCACTTCGGTATTATGTAAGAGGAGGATATCAAGACAACACTGCTGACCTGTACATCAGGGGCCATAACCGAGGTCTGACACTCAAATCCTAACAGCACTTCGGTATTATGTAAGAGGAGGATATCAAGACAACACTGCTGACCTGTACGTCAGGGACCATAACCGAGGTCTGAGACTCAAATACTAACAGCACTTCGGTATTATGTAAGAGGAGGATGTCAAGACAACACTGCTGACCTGTACGTCAGGGACGATAACCGAGGTCTGATACTCAAATCCTAACAGCACTTCGGTATTATGTAAGAGGAGGATATCAAGACAACACTGCTGACCTGTACGTCAGGGACCCTAACCGAGGTCTGACACTCAAATCCTAACAGCACTTCGGTATTATGTAACGGGAGGATGTCAAGACAACACCGCTGACCTGTACGTCAGGGACGATAACCGAGGTCTGATTCTCAAATCCTAACAGCACTTCGGTATTATGTAAGAGGAGGATGTCAAGACAACACTGCTGACTTGTACATCAGGGACCATAACCGAGATCTGACACTAAAATCCTAACAGCACTTCGGTATTATGTAAGAGGAGGATATCAAGACAACACTGCTATCCTGTACGTCAGGGACGATAACCGAGGTCTGACACTCAAATACTAACAGCACTTCGGTATTATGTAAGAGGAGGATATCAAGACAACACTGCTGACCTGTACGTCAGGAACGATAACCGAGGTCTGACACTCAAATCCTAACAGCACCTCGGTATTATGTAAGAGAAGGATATCAAGACAACACGTCAGGAACGATAACCGAGGTCTGACACTCAAATCCTAACAGCACTTCAGTATTATGTAGGAGAAGCATATCAAGATAACACCGCTAAACTGTACGTCAGGGACGATAACCGAGGTCTAACACTGAAATCCTAACAGCACTTAGGTATTATGTAAGAGGAGGATATCAAGACAACACTGCTGACCTGTACGTCAGGAACGATAACCAAAGCCTGACACTCAAATCCTAACAGCACTTAGGTATTATGTAAGAGGAGGATATCAAGACAACGCTGCTGACCTGTACGTCAGGAACGATAACCGAGGTCTGACACTCAAATCCTAACAGCACTTCAGTACTATGTAGGAGGATATCAAGATAACACCGCTAACCTGTACGTCAGGGACGATAACCGAAGTCTAACACTCAAATCCTAACAGCACTTAGCTATTATGTAAGAGGAGGATATCAAGACAACAATGCTGACCTGTACGTCAGGAACGATAACCAAAGCCTTACACTCAAATCCTAACAGCACTTCAGTATTATGTAGGAGGAGGATATCAAGATAACACCGCTAACCTGTACGTCAGGGACGATAACCGAGGTCTAACACTCAAATCCTAACAGCACTTCGGTATTATGTAGGAGGAGGATATCAAGATAACGCCGCTAACCTGTACGTCAGGGACGATAACTGAGATCTGACACTCAAATCCTAACAGCACTTCGGTATTATGTAAGAGGAGCATATCAAGACAACACCGCTGACCTGTACGTCAGGGTCGATAACCGACGTCTGACACTCAAATTCTAACAGCACTTTGGTATTATGTAAGAGGAGGATGTCAAGACAACGCCGCTGACCTGTACGTCAGGGACGATAACCGAGGTCTGATAATCAAATCCTAACAGCACTTCGGTATTATGTAAGAGGAGGATGTCAAGACAACACTGCTGACTCGTACATCAGGGACCATAACCGAGGTCTGACTCTCAAATCCTAACAGCACTTCGGTATTATGTAAGAGGAGGATATCAAGACAACACTGCTAACCTGTACGTCAGGGACGATAACCGAGGTCTGACACTCAAATACTAACAGCACTTCGGTATTATGTAAGAGGAGGATATCAAGACAACACTGCTGACCTGTACGTCAGGAACGATAACCGAGGTCTGACACTCAAATCCTAACAGCACCTCGGTATTATGTAAGAGAAGGATATCAAGACAACACGTCAGGAACGATAACCGAGGTCTGACACTCAAATCCTAACAGCACTTCAGTATTATGTAGGAGAAGGATATCAAGATAACACCGCTAACCTGTACGTCAGGGACGATAACCGAGGTCTAACACTCAAATCCTAACAGCACTTAGGTATTATGTAAGAGGAGGATATCAAGACAACACTGCTGACCTGTACGTCAGGAACGATAACCAAAGCCTGACACTCAAATCCTAACAGCACTTAGGTATTATGTAAGAGGAGGACATCAAGACAACGCTGCTGACCTGTACGTCAGGAACGATAACCGAGGTCTGACACTCAAATCCTAACAACACTTCAGTACTATGTAGGAGGATATCAAGATAACACCGCTAACCTGTACGTCAGGGACGATAACCGAAGTCTAACACTCAAATCCTAACAGCACTTAGCTATTGTGTAAGAGGAGGATATCAAGACAACAATGCTGACCTGTACGTCAGGAACGATAACCAAAGCCTGACACTCAAATCCTAACAGCACTTCAGTATTATGTAGGAGGAGGATATCAAGATAACACCGCTAACCTGTACGTCAGGGACGATAACCGAGGTCTAACACTCAAATCCTAACAGCACTTAGGTATTATGTAAGAGGAGGATATCAAGACAACACTGCTGACCTGTACGTCAGGAACGATAACCGAGGTCTGACACTCAAATCCTAACAGCACTTCGGTATTATGTAAGAGGAGGATATCAAGACAACACCGCTGACCTGTACGTCAGAAACGATAACCGAGGTCTGACACTCAAATCCTAACAGCACTTCGGTATTATGTAACAGGAGGTGTCAAGACAACACCGCTGACCTGTACGGCAGGGACGATAACCAAAGCCTGACACTCAAATCCTAACAGCACTTCAGTATTATGTAGGAGGAGGATATCAAGATAACGCCGCTAACCTGTACGTCAGGGACGATAACCGAGGTCTGACACTCAAATCCTAACAGCACTTCGGTATTATGTAAGAGGAGCATATCAAGACAACACCGCTGACCTGTACGTCAGGGTCGATAACCGACGTCTGACACTCAAATTCTAACAGCACTTTGGTATTATGTAAGAGGAGGATATCAAGACAACACCGCTGACCTGTACGTCAGGGACGATAACCAAAGCCTGACACTCAAATCCTAACAGCACTTCAGTATTATGTAAGAGGAGGATATCAAGATAACACTGTTAACCTGTACGTCAGGGACGATAACCGAGGTCTGACACTCAAATCCTAACAGCACTTTGGTAGTATGTAAGAGGAGGATATCAAGACAACACTGCTAACCTGTACGTCAGGGACGATAACCGAGGTCTGACACTGTAATATTAACAGCACTTTGGTATTATATAAGAAGAGGATATCAAGACAACACCGCTGACCTCTACGTCAGGGAAGATAACCAAAGCCTGACACTCAAATCCTAACAGCACTTCAGTATTATGTAGGAGGAGGATATCAAGATAACACCGCTAACCTGTACGTCAGGGACGATAACCGAGGTCTAACACTCAAATCCTAACAGCACTTCGGTATTATGTAAGAGGAGGATATCAAGACAGCACTGCTAACCTGTACGTCAGGGACGATAACCCAGGTCTGACACCCAAATCCTAACAGCACTTCGGTGTTATGTAAGAGGAGGATATCTAGACAACACTGGTAACCTGAACGTCAGGGACGATAACCGTGTCCTGACGCTCAAATCCTAACAGCACTTCGGTATTATGTAAGAGGAGGATATCAAGACAACACTGCTAACCTGAACGTCAGGGACGATTACCGAGGCCTGACACTCAAATCCTAACAGCACTTCGGTATTATGTAAGAGGAGGATATCAAGACAACACTGCTAACCTTACGTCAGGGACGATAACCGAGGTCTGACACTCAAATCCTAACAGCACTTCGGTATTATGTAAGAGGAGGATATCAAGACAACACTGCTGACCTGTACGTCAGGGACGATAACCGAGACCTGACACTCAAATCCTAACAGCACTTCGGTATTATGTAAGAGGAGGATATCAAGACAACACTGCTAAGCTGTACGTCAGAGATGATAACCGAGGTCTGACACTCAAATCCTAACAGCACTTCTGTATTATCTAAGAGGAGGATTTCAAGACAACACTGCTGAACTGGATCAGTAAACCGTATTATCAGCAAACGCATTATAAATTTTCCTTCATGCCTCCTCCTCTCTCACAATTGTATTCGTCAACACGGATTTATTTTCTATAATGTTCATAGTTTTTTGGACTAGAGGAAACATTGGTATTCCTCTGACCAATTGATACGACGCTTCTTCATATTATCCATATTCACAGCACAACAAACTTTGTTACCTAACCTCAAACAGCAGCAGCAAGCGTAAAAATGAATAAGAAACAGTTGTGAAACTACCACAGAGTATTATAAACTTGTAGCTACACTGTGGTTTGTTTAGCATTCTATGGGACTCGGTCATGCGCAGAAGAACATTTCAACGTCGTGTAACATTTGCTCCGTTCTGGTCCAAGGCTTTTTATCGTTTATGAATAACAAACGGACCAAGTTAGTCGGAAGAAAGTCTAGACCAAAGTGAAAACTATGAATACGACCCTTAATAATGAAATGTACAGCTACAACTTGTATTCATTCAGTAATTAACAAATATTCTCCTATATGTTCACATTCTACTGACAATGCATTCGTCAATGTAGCTTTCTGAGATGAAAATCAAATTAACCTAGAAGCGACTAGCCAACATCGATTGTCTCATATTAGCAGCCGGCCTTGTTCTAAATAGCTCTATATTCTGGAAAATAACATTACAAATAATTTTACTGTTTTATTATAGTTTAATTAAAATGCAGTAAGTGTTTTTAATGATTAGGGTAAGTGCTGTATAAAACATTGTATGATTTAAGTCTTATTTATACACTCGCGGAAATTAACGAACTTTCCAGTCGTCGATAAAACACGTCTATGTGCATTAATACATTACCAGATTTAGAGCAAGGGTAAACATGGAAACAACAACTTGACTTTCACTACTCATATTACGTAAGTTAGGTAAGATGTAGACGTCTAATGTATTCCATCAATCAGTTAATTTACAGCCCGGACCGTTATTGAAAGTAAAAACTGAGTGCAACACTAGGTCATTAGTTTAGCCTGTCCAAAGGCACGA